>VZRQ01002109.1:1687643-1791239 GCA_013397975.1 Machaerirhynchus nigripectus
CAGGGGAGCCGGGGACAGGGGACGAGCTGCGCCGAGTGGTGGGACCAGGGGCGAGCTGCGGGGTGGGCTGGGGGTAAAACGATGAGCCCAGGGGCGAAGAGTGAGCTGGGGCTCAGAGGGTGAGCCAGGGACAGGGAACGAGGTGCGGGGTGAGTTGGGGGTTAAATGCTGAACCGAGGGACAGGATAAGGGGTCAGTTGGGGGTTCAGGACAGCTTGGGAACACAGGAAGAGCTGAGAGACATGGAAAGAGCTGAGGGATGAGCCAGGGACCAATCTGTGGGTCAAGGGGCAAGTTAGGGAACAATCAGGGAATGAGCTGGTGATGAGGGTGCAGGACAGAGGAGCTGGGCTACCAGGGCTGGAGCTGGGCCATGGAGCCGTGTAAGGGAACCGAGGGTTCATGGAGATGGAAGCAGGAGACCCTGTTCACTGGCTCCTGCTCCGTGTCCATTCATTTAGTTGAGGTTTCATTTGGGCTCTGCAGTGCAGGAGGGGGCTGTTTCCTTTCTTGTTTCCCTGCAGGTTCAGGCCCTCTCCTCTCTCCAGGATCACCTGGTCAAGGGCTTGGTCCTCAGGCATTCCCCTGGGACAGGGACTGGCTTGGTGGCCGACTGAGCAGCAGTGTAGTGCCCAGTCCCAAGGACAGCACTGAGGAAGGTGTGCCTGGATCAGGGCTCCTGCACAGGGCTGTCCTACATACCACAATGGTAGCAGGACTTAATCCTCCTGTTATCATCTTTTATTGCACACAGTCAGATATTGCAGCATGTTACCATCACTTCTGGGTACTCCCTTCCTTGTGTGGGGCTGGCTTTGCTCCGTTGGACTGACTCGGCTTAATTCCTTACATCTTCAGCTGCTTTCACCTTTCCTGGGGGGTTGCCTTTCGTTCTGGATGTGAGAGACATTAGAAGGATGTTGTGAAATAAAACCTAAAGAAGTCCATTGAGATTTATGCATAGGGGAAAAAAATCCATGAAGGAGATTCAGAGTTAGTGGGAGCCATGGAAGTAAGGGAAGCCAAAAGATCTCCTGCTACCTGCTCCCAACTGAACTGTGTTCCAGTTCAGCCATCGCCAGGGATACTGGCTTCATTAGGCTCGTGTCCCCTGAAGTGCCAGGCTGGCAGCTGGGTGTCTAACACACTCATCGAATGTTTCAACGTGGGCACTTCCATGCCCGTCTTTCCTTCATTTTCTTACGTTCCTGATCTAATTGTAACAACAGAGTAGCCAAAAATTAACCCCCTTCCACCTGCCCCAAACAGGAGCTTTGAGAAGGGTGTCTGGTGTCTGGCAACAGCATTGCCCTACCTCGCTTAGACAAGCCCTAAAATAAATATCATCCTCTTAAAATGTAACATAGAAACGTCATTTAAATTTAAGCCATTTAAAACCAAAGGTAGAAATCCCATGTGTAGTGCAAAGCCTCTTAATGCAAATAGTCAGTCATGCGTTGCATGCCTCAATCACACTTGTATCGGTGTCATTTGTGTCCTAATAAAATCCTATAATCTTTTGCGTGCCAATTAAAGAAGGAAGATAGCTAAATCTAGGTGCTTCCTCAGGTAATTACAGGCTGGTGGGGAGCCAGTTATCTGCCCTGGATTTTGCTGGACTGTGGATTTCCAAAGGGTATTTCTTCTCCTGTTTCATTAAGTGACACTATAGTATATTTTAAATGCATGGTATTTGAAAGGCACAACCAAGATCCAGGAGATGTTTTCTAATGAAAGGTCTTAGTTTAGATACACCCAGTTAAACAATGGATTTGGTTAAACAACTGTATTTGCTTTACCAGTATTTTAAGGGACACTTTCTAGAAACAAGCATTTACGCTGAGTTCACTAAGTTATTTTTACAATGGTGAGCCTGCCCTTTTATTTACAAGGTAATTTCTATGTTGCTTATAAGTACATCATAAGGGTAAGTCATTAAAAAAGATAAACTGGGGCATTTTTAACAGTTTCCCTTGCTAGTGCTCATCTCACTCCCGTTGTGCTATAGGCCCTCCATCATTAATATGCATTTCTAGTTCTCTTTTTTTCATTCACTTCCAAATTTGCTGACCAGCAAGGACAGTGGAAATTGCCTGTAAAGTTCCTTTCTTTATTTCCTGTCAGTAGGGTCATCAAGATTCTCGTCCCGTGTTTACGTACAGGAGTTTAATGTCACTGGGAACGTAAGCCAAAGGTGCCTTCTGGGGAAAGTTGTGAATACCATTATTTTTTTCAATAAACTCCATAAATTCAGCAGCACTATGATTGTCCATAGTTATTCTTTTTTGTATATATATTTTTTTCTTGTTGAAAGATGCAGCGGAAGGGTCATCCAAAAGAATTAACAAAATCAAACAGTCCACATGGGAAAGGATGCCTCTGCTTGAAACAGCATCTCTGAATCAATCATGCCTTTCCTTCCACCAAGGCAATTTTGTGTTTTCAATAGAAGGCAGACCTACAGTGGTTTTGTTTCCCCCCAGCATCAAATGGCATTCCGCACAATGATATTCATCATGTTATAACTCTAGGTGAATGATAATGGATCAGGGGGAATGAAAACAGATGGATGTTAAAGCAGACAATTCCCTGCCACAAACCTGGGAGCCCTCCACTGCTGCCTAGTCCATTCATTCAGTGGATAATTGTATTAGACATTCCAACAATAGAGAGGCCTTCTTCATTAATCCTGAATTTACTGAAAAGAAGCTTTGCAGACTATAGCCCTTAGACAACATCAGGCAAAAATTACCACAGGCTTAAATGTCTAAAACTCAACTGGATAGAAACTAGCTCAGAAAATTCCAAAAGCAAGAGAGATGGGCAGGTGAGGCCAGGGGACAGGACAGCCCAGGAGCAGCACTGCAGGTGGGCAGGAGACACGAGTGCCTTTGCAGCAGAGCTGCAGCTCAGGTGACGCCCGGGAAATTTACTGAAAAGCTTTCCTCTTGCTGGAGTGCAGGCGCAGCTGAACTCATCGATATCGGACCTGGGTTGGAGCTGATTGTCCGTTTCCAGCAGCCAGCCTCGAGCTCGCCACATGAGCCAGTGAATGCCAATCCCTGCCATGTGATGGGGCACAACCGTTCCCTAACCCTGCTCTGCATCAGGTGACTGGGGCTAAGCAATACAGATCAAGTCTCTCACCAGCTGTCCTGTGAGTCAGACCTTGATTACAATATTGACATTAACATTTTAATCACATGCATGCTGCTGCAGATTTTAATGACCAGCTTGCTATGCCTTTGCCTTTTGAGGATCAGAAATTAGACCCTCGTTCATAGCTCGAGTGAGTGTGGCATCAGAGCAGCAGCAACCATAGCAGTAAACATGGCATTGCTCTCGCCACCAGCCTGCCCCTGGACATTAACCTTGCTGGCACTGAGCACCTCACTGGAACAGGGACTTTGTTCTCAATTACTCTGTTCCTGTGTCTGGGGCAGTACTGGAAGTTATGAAAAAGGAGAAAGGCGGTGCTTTTGTGTTCTCTGTAGCCTGAGGCAACGTGAAAATCTACCCAATCCCTGTGTAACTATCATTTTCGATTCACAGGTACTTTAATCAGGGCAGAGTAATCCAGAGACATTTCCTTCATCCAGTGGAGGTGGAAGCAGGGTTGCAACTGTGCTTTTTCTGCCCGGTGCCATCAGAGTGAGGTGAAGAAAATTCAATGCAAATGAGAATCGTGCCCCAAATCTGCGTTGTTCCTCTCACCCCAAGCACACTCCACAATCTGCTGCAAATGCTGCAAGCTGAGTCCGCGAGGCTTTGCTTTGTTAAAGACTGTCATGTCCAAGGTGGAAGGACAACCAAAAGGTCACAATAAATAAACTGAATACAAAATTGCTTAAGGCAATAAAAAGAGACTACAGACTTTCATTACAGCTCTGACATGCACCAGGAGACACTTCAGGATGTTAAATAAGCTGGGGTTTGTGTCGATGGGCTTCGTTGTTTTCTGTTGTTTCTTACCCTGCTACCCCAATAGTTTGCCAAAACGATCAGGCCTTAACTGCTTGGTATCCCTTTCACAAACATGGGCTGCCTTTATCACTTGCTTCATCATGGTCATTTGCACTGAAAATACATAATCACTGTCAGAGTACAAAGAATCATTACGAATAATTAGTTACTTCCAATATGGCAAGTCAGTCTCATAAATCTTGAATATTTGGCTTTGGTTTTGGAAAGAGATTCCTTAATGGCTACACTTGTGAGACTCTGTTAATTCATATAAAATTGTATTCAAAATTAAATTTGTTTTAACAGATCTAAATCACCCCAATAAATCAGCTTCAGCCTATCTGCTCTAGGGGTTCAAGTACACTTTTTTTTTTGCCTTTGGGAGAAAACTGTGCGCTTGCAATCAATGCTTAGAGGGCTGGATCTGACCCTCCCCTCACTGACTAACCACTTCCATATGCTGACATGGGGTGATTTGCTGGTATGAGGAGCCATAAAGGAGGGGCTGGAAGGTACAGTCCCTGTCCCCAGCCCAGCTGCAGCAGCTCTGGGGTACTCAGCCTTCCTGCCAGGCAGGTGTGTGGGGAGCAAGGAGTTCTGTCCCAATTCACCTCACAGCCAGGCTGTGAGGAAGGAATTGCCTGCCTCTGTTCTGAGTGGGCAAAGGAGAGGGAGTTTTTATAAGAAAGAGAAGGAGTTCAAGTCTATCTGTAACAGTCAGATATTGAGGATTTATGCTATTATGGGTAATAGCAGTGTGAATGGTAGTTCTTACGATGCTTCTTTTCCCTTCAGAGAAACTGTCTTTTTCATCTGATATCATGGGTGAGAGAAGGTGAGAGTTAATAACAATAGCTTAATTTTACTTGACTGTATATGCTCTATTTAGCTCCTGAAATTGTTTCGGGACAGGATGTTATTATCTTTATCCTTGCTTTAAACCACAGAAATGGAGCTGGAGAGACAAAAGCCCAGTGTTCCTCTCCCATAATGTTTTCAGTAGGCTGTATTCCTCACCTATGCACCGGTGAGCTTCCCGAGATCCTATGAGGTAAAAATCTGTTGGAAGAATTCCCCATTTACATCCTGCCTGCATTTGCTGTCTGTTATCTTAAATCTCTCTCTAATAATTTTTTTCTCCTTCTCCTTCAGAGATTCCTTCTTGCCTACTTCATCTCAGTAAAACTTTCCCCCACCCTGCTCATACCTGCCTGTGTTTCTGCCTGTCTGCCCTCCCTCGGGTTCCAGCCGTGGAACCCGTTTGGCGTGGGCAGGCTCCGAGGGCTGCCTGCAGCCGTAGGAAGGGGATGCTCGGTGCCCGGGATTTGCATGCGCGTGGGGCGGGTTTGGGGAGGCTCAGAGCTCCTCTTGCCTCATCTGGGAAAAGCCTGCAAAGCGCCGTGCCTGCTGTCAGGCCCTGCAGCGCAGTGATCGCCAGCTAAGGCTGGGTCTTGCTTGGCTAGGGATGCCTAAATCCTGTTGGGCTCAGCCATCTATTTAATGATTCTTTTACTTGCCTTTAGAACACTGCGAGCGCACAGCCACCATCTCCAGTACTCTGCGTGATGTGTTTAGGGGTGAGTTAAAATGACAACCTTTTCAGTTTTATTGGGTGCAAGTGTTAGAAATTTTCCATGTGTAGAAGTGGCTTCTGTTTCCAAGTATCTTGTAGGTTGTGCTCAATTTACTGTTGGATTTGTTAAAGCAATACATTTCACTTTGATCCCTTAGTGTATATTATTATTCAGCTAATACTTAAAAGAAAAAAATATTAAAAATTCCCTAATGAACAACAAAAAAACCTCACCCACCCAACTTGGGAAACCTAAAGGTTAAGACTGTAAGTATGGCTTTCTGTCCTAAGCCTGGAAAGTGAGGAGAAAGCTAGTAAAAACTGATTCAGAGAAGGTGTATTTGGCAGTCTGCAACTTGTAGAGCTCTCCTAATAAAGGCTGGCAGGGTGTGCAAAGGGAGCTTAACACATGGTCATGACAAACAGGTGCTGAAACATTTCTGCAGCATTTCTTCCACTAATATTTTGTCTCTTTAAAGCAATCATCAGGAAGATGTGTCATCTTAATTACAGAATCTGGGAGTAAGCAATTTACTAGTAGCTGTGTAGCTTGTTAAGAAAGGCTTCCCTGCAGTGGGATTTTGGCTCTCTGGGTACCAGCAGCAGGCTAAGTACCGAGGGAGGCTGGCACAATCACAGTGATACATAATTTACATGGGGTCAAGTTACCCTTACTGGCAACTAGATGAGCTGGACAAGTGTTAAACAGGGCTTCACCTTCACTGCTGTCCATGCCTATAATGGGAAATTTATTCCCAGAGTGGATGAGGCTTAACTAATTACTGCACGGTTGTATGTCCTGGTGTCTTTGGGTCACCAGACCAACTTTGCACGAGCCAAATCAGAAATGGATTCAAAGTCAGGAGAATATGATAGTCCAAAGTATTGGCTTTACTGCGTGGAATCATTTTGCAAAGAGAAAGGTAGAACTGGAAGTTAGATGAAAGGAAAACAGGAAAGATGGGAATGGCTCACTCTGTTAGAGTGAGTGTGTAATAAAGACTGACTTATTCTTAACACAGGGAATTATTTTTTTCATGCACCTCATACTATTGCTAATCTTTTGTTGTCCTTCATCTGATTCACTGATTTAATTTCACTTCTGCAAATGAAGCAAGGAACCTCAATTTACTGAGGGGGCTGTGAGGGCCTTTGGAAGGGAATGTATTGAATTTCAGAAAGCATGTTACAAGAAGGTAGCCTGCCACAGTCTTGTGCTGTAGGACTTCCTTTGGAAGCATATATTTCTCCCCCATAAGTCTTTTGAACAGTTTTATACCACACATGTTTCAAGAGAATTAAATCAATAACAATCTGTACCTTTCTAACCTGAAATGCAAGCTCTGCACGGCAGGAGATCAAGCTATGCAATTAACTGTTGTCCTTTCAAAGGAATTCTGACAGATATTTATAGTTTACTGTATTCCGTTTTCCTGCCATTGGAATATAACAGTACAACTGAATGCAGCTGACTGGAACTATGAAATAATTATAGCAGTAACTATTTCCTTCTCTACTGGGGAAATCTTGTAAAGTGCTGCATGTGGGAACTGCTGATGTTCTTGCCCCTCGAAATCCGGTCCTTACCTTCAGTTTATCATGCATCCCTGGCTAAGTCACCCAAGAGAGAATTTTTGTTCCATTACCTTCAGCTTTTTCTAAAGTCATGTTCTAAATCTCACGTTCATCTTGATGTGGAATGAATCAACACTGTAGAAATAAATGCACTTTAAAAAGCTTTCTATATTTGTGCACGGACAGTGTATGAAGTAGAAAGACCTCTCTGTAGTAAAATAAGTCATATCTTTGTGTGGGAGTTTGGAGCAGTCTAATAAGAGGAAACTATGCAATATTACCAGAAGTGAATAGATTGGCATTTGACTGCTAAGCACTTTGCAAATTTTGATATAAAGGCACTTATTTTATACCCTGAGCTGTCACTGTAACTTACGTGCTCGTGCTGGTGACTTAGTAGCATAATGACAGGCCATTGTTACTGAGCTAATTAATTTTAAGCAATCTTGCCTAACAGTATGCTTGAGGATGACATTCATTTGCTGCAAACGTATGAGACATTGATGCATCAGGAAAACAGTGATGCTGAATCTTTGAGCTACCTCTCTTGCTGGCTCAGTCTGAGTGTCTTTTCAGGGGACAGTTGCTGTGTTGGACACTTTAGATGCCTCTTGCCACTAGTAATACCCTCAGCTACTTAGCTTGCAGCTAAGGGCTGTAAACTTCCAGCTTTAGGGCAGTAAACCTGCAGAGGAACACTGTAGCTTCCAACATATGGTGTGATCTAGTGGCTGCTTTGCCACATGGCCATTTTCTATCACTCTGGTTGAATGTCTGCAGATGCTTTCCGGGACCTTGCCAACCAGGATCATATACAGCTGGTGCTTTGGGGAGCAATGTGGTAGGGGGTTGTGGTGTCATTTAAAAAACCCAGAAGTTCAGAGGAGCATAAGTTGAAGTGGAAAAGTCTCTTCAAAGAAAGTATTGGAATTATTTTCCTGACAATGTTCACCAAGGTATAGTACAGAAGAGGTGTCCAGATGCCCGTCACCTTTACCTGTGTGGACTGGGCATGAAGTTAAACCCTGCTTCCAACATGAAAAGAATGAGAATAGGGAAGAGAAACTATTCTCACTTTATTCTCGCAGGTGGCACCAGCAGCTTGTGGCTGTTGAGTAATACTGTATCGTGCAGCTGCCCTAGAAACTGGTGGTACTGAGTCATTCCTAGGTAATAATTTTGTTTTGGAGTCCCCCCAACTTGTGTTAAGACAGGGTGGATAAGCAGTAGTACTGTAACAGGAGGAAAAACTCAACGATCAGCCTCTCCCAAGCTTGCATTTCCTGGGACTGTTGTCATAAATGTCAAGTCCACTAGAAGGAAAGAAGTTAAGGGAATGGAGAACGTCTTCTAAACGAACCAGATCTGGGAGCTCCCCATGTTTTTCCACATGGGGCTCTGGAATGCAGCTGTCTGACCCTCTGGTGTAGCAAAGCCTGAGTCTCCACCCCAACCTGTGTGACTCAGCTTCTGGAAGTTTACTTCTGTGCATAGACGGAAGATTTGGGGTTTCGGCACAGGGAGCTGGTGTGTGTGTGGGGATCAATACCAGAGCTGAGAACTCTCCTCCTGACAGGCCTGTGACAAACAGTGCATTATTTATGTGCTCCTCTCAGGTTTCCCTGCCTGTTATGTAAATACTAATCAAGGTGAAATTGGACGCAGCCACGTCTAATTGTGACTTCGGTTTATTTTGGCAATATCCGAGCAGAAATCAGTCTAATGGTCTTCTAGAGGGGTCCTGAGGCTTTCTGTGACTTTGCATGGGTTTAAGGCAGAGCCCCTGCATAGGCTCATAACTGACTGTTGGAATCCCAGGAGCTGGTGCCCTGTTGTTCCCAAGCCTTGCCCTCTCCTTTGCCCACAACGCAAATGTGAAAATACCACATCCTGTCCAGCCATTGCCCTTTGACCACAGCTGATGTTATTCATTCTGATAAGCAGCAGCATGTTTTATTACATTTATCCAACGTTTTGTTAGCTTTGCATCCTCTCCCCAACATCCCTGAGTTTTTCACTTTGTGTTTATGACTCTTTCAGTGTGTTTTTATTCCAGTTCAGCTGGGAGCAGGGGATTTCTTTGGGAATGTTTCACAGTTTTCAATTTGTTTTGTGGTTTCAGGAGTCTAGCGTTGGTTGTTCTTATTTACTTAATTATAGCACTGCTATATATTTTCACCTGTCTGTAGATCTGGGAAAAAAGGTGCTTTTCTGGCAGTGTTGCCAACCAAAGTCTCTTCTTCTTATGTGGTGAGAGCTGGGGCACTGCAAGGCTGCAGTAATGCGCATGGGTGTGCCTGCTGAGCAGGGCAGCTATTAGTTCTGTGCATGATGATGGTTTCTGTGATGTGCATGACTTTCTCTGTTGGGAAATGAACTGTGAACACCTACTCATTTTTCATAGGCCAAATTACAGTGCTGTTTCAGCTCTCTGAATTGCCTACACCTCCAAAAGAACGTCCCTAGGACCCTTTAGTGCAATAGTAATGAAATAGCTGGGGCTGAGCAGCTCTTCTGTTAGCAGGAACCACCTCTATAAATTTAGCCATTTGCTTTCTGCCTGGCAGACTTCTGATGCACTTGATGTACTACTTCACCCTTTTATTTTTTTTACACTTGAGGTAGCCTTTGTGTGCTTGTTGCTCAAGCTTTAACTGTGATTAAACCAAAGGAAGAGATTTTGGAGTCAGTGAAATTTTGCTTAGACTTCTGTATCGCTCTGAAAAGCTCAAAGGCAGCAGCTTAAAGAAAACAAATTAAAGTAGACATTACTGTTTTTTATTGAGGGAAGGGGCAAAGCATTACCAGTAGCATCGCTGCTAAAATAGATAATACAAATCCAGACCTTGGAAACAAAGGAGCCCAACTCTCAAAGAATTCATTCCAAAGTTGGAACTCATATGCTTCCACACTTGCATCTTTGGATGATCACTAAATTCTGTTTGTGCTTTCTAATCTAAGAGTTCCCCAGTGGTACTTAGCAGGTCATATATTTTTTTTATTTTCTTCTCCTCTAGTTTTGGGGTTATTTCTGATTTGGTTTAGCAAAAAAAGGATGCTTAGGGGAGCTTTTGACTCTCAAGGTAGCAGGACATGGCCAGTAATAAACTTGTAATGGAGCAGAGCCCAGCAGATGGAGGGGGCAGGGCTCTTGATGAAATGGGAGCTGTGGGATCTGTCTCATCAAGCAACTGTCAGAGCTGTCTTCCTCCTCCAGGATGACCATGGAGCATTCACGCCAGTGCTTTGCCTTCTCCCAGGGAATCAGGTGTGTGTCTGCATACAAAGATGGCTTCAGTCTCTCTCTGATTTTCCAAATGTTACATCACAGCGTGTGTGTTTACACAGCTGTCTTTTGCTGTCTTCAGAAAATAAAAATCCATTTTTCCTCAATGAGGAGACTTTTATGTTCTGAGGTTTGGACACTGCGGTCAAAACTATGAAAGGTTTTCCTTAAAATCAAGCTTTCCAATGCAGCAGGACAGAAAGAATACTGCCAGACAGTCAATTTGAGCTTCAGAGCTGTGCAGGTACTTAGAAGTGCAATCCATCAGGTGCTCTGATCTACAAGTCTGGCTGAAATCTTGCAGCCGTCAGCGTGACATTACTCCCAGTCACATCAAGTGTGACGAATTGCTAATAGATGTTTTGAAAGGAGAACTTAAATTAGCTTCCCAAAATTCTCCTCAAGAATACAGGATCTGTCTACAGCTTGGATGTTAAGGTGTGATTTTAGCCCACTTTGATAAATCACTAACACCTGGGGGTTCTGTTTCTTTTTTTCATTCCCCCCACCCCCAAAGCTGCCGTTTTAACTTGTGTTTAGCTGGCCGTTAAACAATCCTGTGTTCTGCTAGAGCAGACAAACTGTGTTGGCAGGTGACTAAGATCAGAAGGAAAACTAGATATGTTTCTTTCTTCTTGGTGGCTGTGGCTTTCAGTTCAGAGCAAAGGCAGGCGTTTAAAAGCATGTAATGAGGATGCTATAGGATGTGTGTAGGTCTCACGTCAGCTCCGATTAACTTCGCTTGTACACAGAGTTCAAAGTAAACTGCCACGTGATCAGCGGAATGAACTCAACCATTCGGTCATCCTGAGCAGTGGAAAAGAGCATGTACTGGTTCTGGACTCCTCCTGAGAGCGCAGAGGATGTTCATAACGTGCTTCCTCAAGGCAGAAAGAATTTGAGTCGGCATCTGCTGAGTGCGGAGTTCTTCACTGAGACAAAGTTGCTCAGCTTTGTGCTGAGAAGCTGCCCCAAAAAACAAATGAGGATGAACAGGGTGATCCTCCAAAAAGTAGAAGGAATATGGAAAAGCGAATTTCCGGAGAGGGAGGGTGTAGGAGTTCAGCTGTGCTGCTGCATTGCGTATGTTGCTCACAGCCCAGACTTGGGTTCCAAGCAACTGTGCGCAGAAGTCCGAGTGTCCATTATACGTCAGTCATTTCCTTGTCTCAGTTGTCTTTTTCCCCTCATTTGGATTGCCAGTTCAGCAGGGAGCAGCTGCAGGAGGCAGTAGGACAGAGTGCTGGAACTCATTTTTAAGTACCTGTTTTATGCCTTGCGAGAGCAGCTGGAGAGAAGGGATAAATTACTATAAATTGCCAGTCTATGCAAAAAGGTGTTTGCATAAATTATTGGAGAGCCCACTTGAACTTGTTGAGCAGTGCTCCCACCAGCATTAAGAGGTCACTTAACCCTCTGTGCGGCCCTGCTGCGGAGCCCAGTCATGCATTGCAGAATTCAATGAGTTCCACCATTTTTCTTCTGAGCATTGCCCAGAACTGATGCAAAGTGACATCTGACAGCGCAGGCAAAGTAGCGACAATGCTCTGAGACACTAATAATAGCTGTAGAGCTAGAGCAGTTCCCCTCTATCCTTATTTTTTATTAGATTCTCCCCCCTTTGGTGAGGAAATCTTGTCATCCCTGGCACAGTTTATCCTTGGAAACCACCTTTGCTGAGCCATTTAATCACAAGGCTGGCTGCACAGTGGAGTCAATGTGCTAGGAATGCTCCCACCCATAATCTCTTTAAAGAACAGCTGATACCTCATTGAGAACTTTGAAAAAAACCCACATTCCTCTTGGGTGATCCTTGCCAGAAGTTAGGAGCAGTGAGGGAGAGACTGAATCATCTCTGGAACAGCGTGGCAGCAAACACCCCTAGAAAAGCAGGCTGCAAATCCTGTGCAGATTCCTTCTCTTCCCCCCTCCATTTCCTTTGTTACTAAGGAGATTTACATTGAAACAAGCTCTGCAGGAATCCTCAGGTTCCTTGCAAGGGGATCTTAATATTTCTACTCCTTTATAATTAGTGAAAGAGAGAGGATACTAGAAAGGCTTTCTGTGAGGGATTCTTGGGGCCAAATTAGAGTACAAAGGGGAAAATTATGAGTAGCCCTCAAAACTCCAATTGCATGGCTGTGGTCAGTTTGATGAGAACCCAAAGGCAATCCCAGGGTCAGAGCAGAGATGTGAGTTGCTTCACTAGGACAGAAGTAGATCAATCTTTGTTATTGTTTTTGTATTTTTGTTTCATGATGTCCTGCTGTAGTTGTTTGTTCCTTCAGAAATAGGTGCTGTTGCCTATTTCTGAAGGTTATTTATCTTCTTATCTATTTATCTGTTATTTATCTTGTGTTTAACTGTTGGTCTGAAAGGCCTTTTCCAACCTCAACAGTTCTATGGTTTTATGATATCACCCTGCTGTACCGAAGTCAGCTGCAAGGCTGCAAAGAGCAAATGAGGTTCCAGGACACCTGGATTTATTTGGATAGTCAGGTGTTTTTAACCATGGATAGGGAAGACAAGGGGCAGTGGTTTCTCGGGGGGTTTTTTGAGTGCTGGAATTACAGGAAGGAATGGATGCCTAAGGAGGACCTGAAGGAAGAATTTAGGCACCTAAATCCTAAAGGATAATCCTGGCTGCTCCCTCCTACTTCTGTAAGCGGCTGAGTATCACCACCAAGAGGGTTCCTTAGGTACTTAGAGCTCTCCTCTGCACGTCTGGAATTATCCAAGTCTTGCTGATGCCAAACTGCTCAAATCTGATCTCTCTCCTAAGCCCTGTCAAGATTAACAGGCCGGGCTTTCTCCTGCCTCCTGCGAGGCCATGCTGGTGGCACAGGCAGAGCACGCCTGCAGCAAGGCTCTGCACCAGCAGCACACAGACAGCTGCTATTTACATTCCAAAGCAGGGGAAGAGTCAGGGATATCCTGCTGCTGTAAAATACCACTGAATATTAAATGGCAAGCAAGGAGCTGTTGCACGAGCAGTGGGGGTTTGTCCAGTCCCGTGTGCTCCTCCACTGCAGCAATCTTGGCAGACTTTTCATTTTTGCTTTGCTATACCCTCGTCTCTCCCATCTTCCCGATATCCCTGTTGTCATTTCCCTCTACCTCTGACATCTTCATGCAGTCCTGCCATGTTCCCGTTGTTTTCCCATAGCCTCTACATTTAGCTGTGTCATAGCTTCTGCTTTTTCCTGTGTCCTCTGGCTGCTGCTGGGAGGAATAAAACCCAGTGGCTTGAGGGTGGGTTTTTGGTAGCAGTATCTGTGCTGGGCAATGTGATATCCTGTGTGTGTCAGTTGGAGAAGTTCTGCAAGAAAGGGAGTGCTGAGCAGTTTTCCAGTGCCATCTGTCTGAGTCCATGTGGCTATGGAAGGTCTGGAGTTTCTTTACAAGTAAAGCAGTCTAAAGTCATTTTGATGCAAGACATAAATATTCAGAATTTAGTGCATATGGTGGGCAACATGGAAAATGCTTTGAGAATGGAATTGTTGGAGATTATTCGGTCTGAAGGTGAATGGAAAGAAAGCACAGAGAAGGGAGGAATTGGTAGGTTCCTGTAAAAGAGCAGTTGAAATCTTAGAATGATAGTTTCCTCCCACCTCAGCCCCCATCTCATCTGCTGGTGTCTTAGTGTGCATTCAGCAAGCTAACAGCATCAGGTCCTCTTTCACCTTGGCAGCACCACTGGTGATACTATTATACACCTCTATGGTTACTGATTCTTTTTGCCAAGTGTTCCACACCGGTATTTTTTCCCCATGTTGATTATGCAGAATCTTCTGACCTTTAGAAATATGGCACTTCTGACTGCTGCAGTGGAAACCAGCCTTTCCGTTTACATCTCTCCTCAATTCCCTGAGCATTGCTATGAAACACACTTCTATTTTTTTTCTTCTTCCAATATATTATATTCTTTTCGATTTAACCCTCAGGAAATCAACATCTGGTCCCAATTATTGTTCTTTAGCTGAGGTGGCTGGATCTCCTGCCTTACAGCAGTGAAGGTCTAGAATTCCTTTGGCATGGGGAGTCCATCAGGAAAGGCAGAAGCTTTCTGTGAGGACATTGGCATGCTTCCCAGCACCTGTTGGTAGCACAAAAGGGTATGTTACAGGCTGGGCTGTACAATCCCAGGCTACAGAAACACTATGAGGCCATTAAACACCCACTTTAAATTGCACCTTTGATCAAATTCCTCACCAAAGGCAGCATCGCTGTGCAGTCCTGTGTTCGTGCTTTGCAGATTACATCCCCAGATGTACGAGATCTCTGGAGACCAGAGGGGAAGGAATGTCATGCACACAATAGAGCTGGAAAAATCTTCTGTCTTAATGGTGTCCCATCAAATCTTATCTGATAACCTCTCCTTTTGAAAGTATGTGGAAAGCCAAAAATAAGAACAAAGCAAACCACAGACACTGACTTGCCCTGACCTGTCTCCTAGGCTGTATCTCTGTGGAGCTCTCCTTGCTTGCTCTACTTGTCTTGCTGTGACCTCTCTCTCATCTTGCTATCAAGCTCACTTGCTGGTGTGAGAAGCTCCCCCTCCCTTCCTCCTTTCCTTCTTTCCAACCTCTCCTGTTTGTAACAGCCTCCTCGTGCTTGTCTGCCTTATCCACTTTGTCTTATATTTTCAGCAGAGATTAGAAATATCTTTTCTTCTGAGTCTCAAAGTTCTGAATTCCTCTATCTTCCTGCCACTGCTTATCTTGCTGCTGTATTTTTAAACTCTAATACACTCCAGGATATAGTTGTCACCAGGGACACTTGAACAAAGTAGAAGTAGTGTAGCAACCTTCCAAAATTCTCAGCAAAAGTGCTTTGTCAAAAGAAGAAAGTTCAATGCATAAAAATCTATATTTTTTTAGTTGTTGAATAGTGACAACATATGATAGCAGAATGAATTTGGAGTCTGTTAACTGCATTCAACACGTGCCTGAGATATCCACAGCTGCTTTTGTGGTAAAATCCATTCTGTTCTGACCCATCGTGGATGGTATCACTTCTAGTTTGAGGCCTCTGTGGGACTGGGAAGCTTGCTGTAGCTAATTACCAGCAGTCTGGAAGGTAAAGGATTGCTGTTAGCTCAGTCTTTCTGATGCACAGATGAGATATCCAAGCAGAAGGAGGAAGCATGGCTCATAGCTGGTATCAGACCAGGGAAATGAACTCTGACTTCCCCATCCCAGCTAACAGCAAAGGCTGTGGGGCATCCTTCCTCTCCTCTTCGGTTCCCTCCAAATATGAGGTGTGAGATTCTTACCTAGTTGCTCACTATCAGTGAATCCCTTGAACCCTTTGAGCTTAATGAAAAGGCCCTGAAACACCTCAGTTTTCAGAGTCTAAAGACGAGAAATACCAGATCTTATTGTCATTCAGCTGAGGAGGTTGCAAACAGTTTGTCTTACAAGCTATTGAAAGTTTTACCCTAAAACCTTGGGCTGACACCCATGTGGCTTTGGAAGCTCTTACTAAATATAGACTCAGGTGCTTTCCATTTGAAACTTTCTGCTTGGTCCATGAAGATACCTTTGCATGTTTTACCTCAAATGCAGGCCTGTTAGGCATTGTGGGGGTAGTAAATAACAATTTCCTTTCTTACTGCTGCCCACTTGGGATCATAAGTTGCCGTATTCGGAGCAAGGTTATTTTCTTTCTCTTTGGTTTGCTGAATTATACTTGCCCTGAAGACAGCTCTAAGATACACACCTAGCTTTTGAAATGATGCCCCTGCAGTCTCTGACATTCATTTTCACACTGCAGTGCCCACAGCTGTTTTCAGGAACCCTGTCATTTTTCTAGGGCTGGAGCATTAGTAGTGTGCAGCACAGTGTCTCCACTCTAAGTTGTTTACAAGACCATCTTACTGTCTCCCCTTTAAGTCTTGGGCTTGTTGTGGGCTCATCTCTCTCCTCATTTCAGGAGGCTTTAATACCTTCTTTATGGAAGTGAAACACTTCAAAATGTGGAACTTGGCTGTTAGAGAATCACAACAAGGTTGTGGCCTCTGCGGTGTCTGGGCACCTAAAGAGCACTTCCCTTCCTCGGGGGAGCAGGATGCCCAGAGCCTGCTCCAAAACTGGCAGTTCCTAATCAAGCAAGGGCCAAGCTTCCACCTGATGTTAACCCTGCAGCTCCAGTGAGACAACTGAACAAATCTCTTCTAATGCTGCATCTATTTGCTAGGAAATTAATTACTTTTTTTTTTTTTCTAACTGGTTTTGTTTTAGGGATGGTAAGTTGTTGCTTTGCTGTGGGGGGAAAAAATCAAAAGAAGAGGCAAATTATTTCTGCTTTTTCTGAAATCATGGTTTTGTTATGCTGAATAGCTGCAAACTATTTGCATTACAATGTAGAGTAAATAAGAGTTGCCACCAACTGAAGTGTAAACTGAGTGAAATGTGGGAGCTCTCAGCAGAACTGAATTTAAATGGTTTGGGGTGAGACTGGACAGAGCTCCAAGGTGAGAACACAAGGTGCTGGGTTTTGGGCCTCAGACAAACCCAGAGGTCAGCAGAAGTCCTTATTCTAAGATGCCCAGATGATCTTAGTTTTCAATATAGTTAACATGATGTGTGTGGTATAGGTGCCAAAACTGTCAGGCAAAGAGGATGGGAGGGAATATGAAACCCTGTAGAACAGGATTAGGCAGGATTAAAGTCTGAAATGATCATGCTGCACCGGGTAGCAGATATTGCCACAGCCAACTCAGTAAAACTCAGTGGGACACTTGACATTGCACATTTTCAAGCAGCAAGTCTTAAATCTATATTCATGTGGAATCTTCTGCACTCCGTCTGGTGGGAACAGAAACACGACACAGCTTCAGGTGCTGGCTTAGGGGAATAAAGCACAGGCTGCTGCCTTGCAGGGACAGATCTCTGCTAGGAAAATGGAAAGCAACTGAATGTTGTATGTAATTATGTTTGTTTGCAGGGCTATGTAATTGCTACAAACCCCCTGAGAATCCCTTAAACCTGAGATTAAAACCAGCTATAGATATATTTTTAACAACAGTTGTCTATATATAATTATAAGTAAATACATAGCAGTTGGTGTAATGGTGTAATAGCTGCCAGTTCAACAGTCCAAAGCACATGAACATTTACCTTTATAAATCAAACCACATACTTAAGTGCTTTGCTGGGCAGGGAAGCACTTAAGCATTTTGCTTAAATGTTGGGCTGAGTCAGGTGGGAATGAATTCGAGTTCTTCTCCTTTTGCTGTTGGTATGAAACTACTCCCCTCAGAGCTGAGCAGCGTCAAAAAGGTGTTCCAGAGATGTGTTCCTGCATCAGCATTGTGTGTCATCATCTCTGTGTAAGTGGTGCCTGTGCTGCTGGAGCTTTGGCAGCGTGGGAGGATCGGGATGCGGGGTCCGTGCGGCAGAGCTGGTTGCAGTCTGGAGCTCTTCACCCGCTGTTCTTCAGGCTTTGCATCAAACACATCTTTGAACCGTTGCAGACTCCAATCCCGCCAGCCCCTAACCATGAGGTAACCGTTTGCTAGGTCCAATATGAGTCATAGATGGGGAGGATATTTCTGGTTTCCAATTAAAAAGAAAGAAATGGCGAAGCTCATAATCATGAGCAAAAGGTCTCTGTGCGGTAATGGGAACCAGCTGGTGTGGCAGGCCATTGCAGACTCAAATCTGTCTTTGTTCAAAACGTGGCCCCACCATTATCACGGTTGGAAGCAGTCCTTGGTGCTGACACAGTAATGACAGCTTCATGTTTTAGACACATCTAATGGCACTAAGACCTGATCTTAGCCGGCATTTATCAAGATAAGTAAGCCAGTCAGGCAAGAGCATGGTGGGCTGACTGTACTCCTTTAGATAACGACGTGCGTGTTTCCTCTCTTGGCAGAATAATGAACAGAATATGACTGTCAAAATATTCCTCTCTGGAGAGATTCCAAAATAACTGACACTTACATGAGCTCAGTACCATCAGCACTGTGGGCTTCCTCACAAACCTGGGAGAAGTGGAGCTGTGACCAAGAGATGTGAGGATTTATCCTCAAAGCAAATAAAAGCCTGGGAGAATTGTTTTCTCACAACTGCCTGTAGTTCTCACTTGCAATTGGACCTCTCTTGGGAACAGCTTCGCTTTCAAGGACACTGAATGAGATGGTCCTTTAAAAGCTGAGGGACAGTCCTGGTGATTTCAATGAGGTTAGTTCTCATGCAGCATTGTCTTACACTTGCTTTATCAGGATTTTTAACTAGAATTATCCAATCCAGCAGAGAATCAGGCCCTGCAAGTTCGACTTCATAATTCTGGGATTTTCCTTCCTAATCTGACTGGAAAATAGCTCAGCTAATGACTTGTCTGCAGAATAGAGTGCTCACACAGACTCATGCAGAGCTTAATGTGCTTGTCTGGTGCAGACAAGCCCCCTCTTCAGCTCCTTGCCTTTGAGAATTCTGGGAAGCACGTCTCGCCAGCAAAGAGGCTGCTTCTAGGAGCCGCGGTTGTTTTAGGGAGGGTCCATTAAAAAGGCATAGCTGGGAATTTGAAAGGCATTACTGAGAGCGCTGGTGAGCTTCTGTCTAACCAGAAGAGGAGCGTGGTGGGGGCGTTTGGAGGCAGCTGGCAGTGCTCTGAGCCCGGGGAGGGGTCGTGGCCCTTGCACCCCGGATCCGCTGCTCCCGGGACGGTAACGGCAGAGCAAGCGGCAGCAATGCTGCAGCACAGCTCAGGGCTGGAACCGGGGCACAAAGGGCTCTCCCTGCGGAACAGGTCAGGTCATGCTGCCGATTAAACGCGTCCTGCCAAGGTGTCATAACACTCTCAGCTGCGAATTAGGAGGACCAGGGTTTGCAAGACTGGTTTAAGGTGACTTTATTCGCTTTTAATTCTGTCAGATGTAGATTTGTCCCTGTTAAGCTGTGGTGAACTTACTTTTTGCAGTCAGCAAAGGGCTGACACTCATGCTGATGGAGTGACTCTTGTATTTTTGCTGACCTCTGTTCCACCCTATTCACTACAGTTTTCATGATTTTTCTGTATTGCCAGCCAAGAAAATGTCTTGTAGCTGAGGTTAGGGGGTGGGTGTGTGTGTGTCAACTTTTCAGCTGCCAAGATCCCCCTCTTCCTGAGTGTTTCAGGGTTGTCTGGGGGGTGCTGAAGGTGACCAGGACAGCAGTAAAATAATATTTATAGAGCTATGTGTTTGTGAAGGTGACTGTGGTTTTCTAGGTAAATAGTTGCTGGATTATGCAAAATACTGTGTATGCCCATCAAAATCCTCATGTCACAGGGAGTATCTCCCACACAGTTTTGTAGAGAGCTTCTTTTTAAGTGCTGGTGGTAAACCTGTAATGCTCCGTTAGGCTTTTTTATAGCTTGCAAAGGTCCCTGATTGATTTTTCACACCTTTATTTCCACAGCAATAAGGTTTTACATACTGAGACGCAGGAAGAAAATAAGAAAAAAACAATATTCACAGGCTATGGAATGTGTTTCACAACCTGAGCCTTAGTGTCTGTCCTTCAAAGGCTCTCAGCCTGGGGGTGGGTAAACTAAGTAGATGAGAGGTGGAAAGTTTGCACTTTCTCAAGTAAGGGATCACTCAAGTAAGGCTTAATTTCCTCAAAGATGAGGTAATTTGAGCGAATTCCCTGATAAGCCCGGCTCAGCGCGGTGCTGGTGTCACACGTGGAGCGGCGTGGTCTGGCAGCAGCGCTCAGCCATGCCTTGCTGTTCCGTCAGCTCCAACACCAGTTGCTGCAGCACTCCCTGAGTTGTCATCTCGCTTTATTTCTGTGCACGGGCAGGGCAGAGGTGAGGGGCTGGTTGGGTGCGTGGGAGAAAGGATTTGGTGATGTGGGTTCAGTGGCAGCGCTCCTGCTGCGGAGCCTCGGCCGGCTCCAGCTGTGCTGCTCTGCGCTGTCCGCTCCGGCTGGAAACCTCCCAGCAGAGTGGAAGAGAACACCTGAAGGGATACAAGCGACAGCCATGACCCGGAACCCACCCCAGGAATTGTCCTTACAAGTTAAATTTCAGAGCTCTGCAAAGCCTTGATGAAGTTTAATGGGCTGGAGGCGGTTTTGTCATTTGCATAGCAGACATCGTTATTGGGGATATTTCCTTCCATATCTCACAGCAGCCTGCTGGAAGGCTGGAGTCCAGCCTGGCTCTCTCAGAGCTTCTGAGTAAACAAACAAGCATGCATCCTACTTAAAAAAAACCAGACTGGCAATTAAAAAAGACATCTTGCATTGTGCAAGCAGGAAGGGCTGTAAAACACACTGTGCAGGGAGTCAGTGGAAATGCATTCAGTCTAGTTTATAATCACAGCACAATGAAATACCCCGAACATAAATAGCAAGAAATCAATTTTCCTTAGAAAAAGTAAAATAAAGAACATTAAATGATCATTTGAGTAGATAACTGCAGTTTACTTGGTGGTATAACTGTCATCTTGCCTGTGCACAATAATGGAATTAATGCAGAGGGGGTATGGTCTAGATGTCTCCTTCTTTACAGTGACAATAACTCCCTTGTTTTCTCTAGTGAGTAGATGTTTATATTCTAATTTTGTCTCTGCAGGCTACACAGAGCCTTAAACTTGCAAAAGGGCTTTGTGAGCAGCCTGCTTGTCAAGAGCAAATACTAGTCAAAAGAAATGTGTGACTTATTGACCTTGGGTTCACTGAACCTTCATCTTGATGCTTCCATACCACTAAGGAATTGGCTTCTCTGAAAATTAAAGTTCTCAGATTAGAATAGAAGCTTCAACAAAGGACCTGTGTGGCTTTACAAATACACATCGATTAGAGGACTTTGGGAGAGCTTTGTTAGAAAAGTGGAATTATGAAAAGCAAATGTTTGAGAGGTAAGGAAGGGATTGAGGTCAAAGTTGATGAAAACCAGACTTCTAAAAATATAGAATTTCCTCTTTGCGTTTTGGCTAAAAATCTCCACTCTCTCCTAACCTGTTACATTGTTGTGACAGTGTCTGGCTGCCCTTGTGGGGAGAGGTGATGACTTTCAGGAAGGCTCTCTTTTGGTGTGTGCCCAATATTTGTTTTGTGTTATCCGATTCAAATTAGTTTGTTGCATCTTCCAAGTTTTTATAAGCTTAGAGAAATATTTCAAATCCCTACTCTTAATGTCTGTGTTTAAAAACGACAAAGCCATGACATCTTTTTTTTTGTTCCTGAATAAACATCTCTCAAGAAATCAGCCCAAAGATATCTATGCAATGTTAGGGCTCTAGTCTTAACTTGGTGCTCCACCTTTTTGAAGGTTCAGAACTGTGCCTCTTTCCAAGGCACCAAGATGAGTCTTTATGCTAAGATGAAATTTTTAACACATTAGTAGTTCCTATACAGAACTATGCAGAGGAAGTGCATTCTTCCACTGCAGAACAGTGTATTTGTGCACATGTGTGACCGCGATGTGGATGTGTTAAATACTTCTGCTATGTGTGTACACATCCACAAAACCCGATAGAATGGTATTTAAAAGCATATATATAATAAAATTGCATATGCTTTTCATATGCTCAGGAAACATCTTCTGTGTGGATGGTAGTTAATTTTTAAAAATCGATTTACTACATTGGCTCCAAGGTTTTAATGCCTATATTTTTACCTGTTTAATTACACACATATTTGTGTGATGAGAAAACTTGGAAAACTGAGAAAACTCGTTTTGCTTACCCCATAATCTGCAGTTTGCTTTGATGATAGTATGTCATAATTCCCCCTGGGTGCCAGTCAAAACAAAGACTTTGCCCTGTACACAAGCAGTTCTTGTTTGGATGGCTTTGGTATTTTGAAATGTGGAGTAAAATCCAAGGCAGATTATTTCCCTTCCCATAGCTGAATAAGGATAAGGCTGAAAGTGTGAAGAATCTTCAGGCTTAAAGTAGCAGAGGATTCAATCCCCTTAACACAGTGCCACTGTGACACTGTGCTGTACCACAGAGAGGTTGAAAGCAAAAGTAGCAGGAAAAAACCCTCAAACTGTCAACTTTTTGCTGAAAGAGGATTCTTCAAATGCTGTTATCAATGAAACTGGATGGAAAAATATTTCTCTAATATTTTGAAGCTTCTAGAGTTAGAGTACATTTTAGAAATACTCATATTTTCTGCCATATTTTCATATTTCTTTTTCTTCTACCTTACCCCATTGACTTGAATTAATAGGTACTGGTTGGGGCCTGTTATCAGGAGTTTGCTGTAGTGGCACTGTTGAATTATGTGACTTAAACTAAAGTTGTTGTACTTGTGTGCACTCACTGATACCTTTCTGGCTAGAAGAAAGCTTCAATTTTACTTTTGAAACTTAGATGGCTGGACAACACAAAGTACTCCATGAAATCATACATCACAAAACCTGACAGTCAGTACTGTGAAATGCCATTTGCATGACTTGTTCATGACTCTGGTTCACTGCTGGAGCTGATTACTGCCTGTCTTTATGCTCCTGCTGGAGGATCGGTTGTCTGAGCCTGAGATTATGCTCATGTTTAAAGACAAGCTCAAGGTTTCTGATTTGGGATATCAATTAGAAGGCAAGGAGGAGGGAAACGTGTTTAGCTGCAAACTTGGAGGGGAGCCATTTGCTGCTTGTGTGTGTTCCCAAAGCAGTCCAGGGTCAGCGCGCCGGCTCCAGCCGGGACCGGGGCGGGCTGGGGAAGGGCAGCCGGATCAGGCTTTATCCCACGGTCTTTCTCTTCTGCCTTATTGCAGCTTTCCTCAGCCAGCAGCTGAAGGTTCTATGTCACACCTTGACAGCCAGTTTTCATTTGTCCTTCTTGTCTGGAAAAGAGGAGTGATTTTTATTTTCTGATTTGGTTGAAAAGGCTTTGTAGTTATTGGGATTAGCTATCCCTTTAGTGAGTCTGGTTTTGACATTACTGAACCCAAACCATCCAATCTCTTGCTTTCCTCTTGAGTTCAGAAATTGCTGAGAATTAATTTTTAGGCTGAGATAGTTTTACAGCCTTCTAGTAATCTGAACTGAGATAATCCACTGTCTCAAGTAGAAGATAAGAAGAAGAATAGTGAACAGGCTCAGACAAGACACACAATGAAGCTCCCAGCAATGTCCCTGAAGTGCCTTGGGAGAGTTGGTGACACCCCTGCAGCACCACGGGCTGTCAAAGCGCTGTGTGCCGTGCAGTAACACAGGGGCCGCGCCTACCCTGATGGTGGTGAGCAGGGGAGGGCGTCGGTCTGCACAGAGCTCTCCTGGCGGCCGTGCAGCCACTGCTGCACCCAGGGCTGTGCAGGTGGCTTTGTCACACAGGTGGTGGCTCCAGCTGGAGGTGCAAGGTGTACCAAAAGCAGTGCAAGTGCAAGCTTATTGAATAATGCAAGCGGAGGGCAAATCCCAAGAGCTGTTAAAAGTACCTGCACAGGAGAAGCTTTTGTGTTGACCATTTTCCTTTGGGGCAGTTGTCAACCCCGGACTATGAAATTTTTTTTTCCCCTAGATTGGGTTTCAAGTGGAGAACAGCTCTGTTTTAAAGCTGGTGCAGTGTCCAGGCGAGCGATGGTGGGCACACAGAGAAACCAGCTGCAGTTTGGGCTGCCTGTGGTACCCAGGAGCTGCACTGGCTGTGAAGCTTGTAACCAACCAGGCAGGGGTGAAAAAAGGTCAGGAAAAATCCTGCTGTTCCCAGTGTCTGTCAGTAAGTAATCATGCAGATAAAAATCACACCACACCCTCAGCTCAACAAAAAATTTCTTTATCTATATATCCATATAACATTACAATACAAGCCTCAGGGCATCTCTTGTCCTTATCTAAACAAAAGTCTTTTCTGGAAACCTTAGTCATGCAAGTTATGGCATGAAATCACCCTTTCAGCAGAAAAATGGTAATTTTGCATCTGGAGTCAAAGGAGGACTGGCTTGGTGTACAAAGCTATTATGTTTCTCAGATCCAATCACCCTTAGTAACTCAGGAGCAACTCACAGATCAGACTGTGAGGGTTTTATTCAGTGCAGGTATACATCCCACTGAACTGTACCTGGGTTTTTCTAGGGGTCCCACAGACACAGGAGTTCTGTGTAGCATTATCTGCCTTCTCTGTGGAAGGCATGAGAAACATTATAGACAAAAGAAATTAAATGTGAATGACCTGGCAAACAAATGCAAGCCCACAACTCTGGATCATTGTGCTGTGAGCTGAAGCGAGGAGGAGAGAAGGGTTTTTCTAGGGAAAAGCAGGAGTTTGCTTGTTGAATATGACTGTCAGTTGCCACTTTTTTGTTTCCCAGATTTAGTGCAGAGTAACAGATTTACCTTCCCTCTGGTGTGCTGGGTGACTCCTCAGCTTCACGATCCCAGTTTTCTGTGGACAAACACACAAATTAAAAAGAGGAGGAGGGAGCTGTGTGCCCTGCTTGGGCAGTGCCTGCACGGCTCTAGGTAGGCTGTGGAGGATGCAGGTGGGCAGGCAGATACAGCTGTCTCCTGGGAAGCCAATCTCTGTGTGAGAATCCTTTCCCAGACAGAGAAACCTCTGTGGGTTCCTCAGTGTGTGCAGCATTAACTTGCACAGTTCACATTGAAAAGGATGTTAAAATAGTTCTTAAAAATAATTACACATAATGATCCTTTTCTCTGTCTTCATGCTTTAAAAATAATTTATTTGCCCTGGTTAGTGCAGGTAAGACTGAGAGCTGAGCTGAGCCTTCCTTTAGATAATCCTGCTCCCAGGTGGCTGCATTGTTCACCCCAGCCTGTGCGAGAGGCAGCTTAAAGGCTCGGTTTCCCCTTCCTGACACCATTAAAATGAAGCCTGGAGCCTGTCCCCGTGTGGGTGGTGGGATGCTGGGCAGGGGTGGCCATTCTCCAAGCTGACCAACTGCGGGAAGGGGGCTGTGCCTGGGGGAGAAGGAGCAAACCCTTCTGGCTGGCTGGGAAAGAGAAGGGAAACAGAGCATGACCTAGGGGTTTGCTGTCGTCTGTACTGGCTCTGTTACTTTTATTTTTTCCTTCCTGGTACTTTCTGCAGAGTGCATTACTCCGTGGAAAAGATCCTGTAGCATCAGCTCCCTCCCTGCTCCAGACAGATGGTAACTGGTAAGCTTTGATTTCTTTCCTTAATTATAGTGTCTCAGTGCAAAACTTCAAGAAGATCTTTAAAATACTGCTGATTATTAAGAACTGCACTCCCTGCTTGCAACGTTATTTCTTGACATTGCTTCTGACTTGCCTTTTTTCCTTCTTCGAGAGGTGAAAAGCAGGCTTTTGTAGTTTTCCTCTTTAGACTTTAAATAATACTGTGTTGCTTCTGTTTCAGTTTTAAATGTTTGCTTTCCCTCTCACTGGAGACCTGGTCTCCCACCCCCTCCTACAGTCCCCAAATGCAGTGGGGGCTTTGAAAGTGCTGTTTGTTCTTCTCACTTCACTGTTTATGATGCCGGGCAGTGATGCATTCAGATTATCACAGCACGGGTAAAATAATACCCAGTTCTTCACTTACATCCTATTACTGCACCTCAGAGAGCTCTCTCACTTAGATTACTCAGGGGAAAGTCAATGGCATACGGTCTTTTGATTTCAAATACAAATTGTCGTGTAGAGATTTAAAAGATACCCTAATTTATTTTGAAAAGGCCTGTAATGTGCTGGTGCTTTTTTGATTGTTTTATTAGACTGTGATTTTTCCATCTAGCTTCTATTCCCAAAGCCTACCAAATGATCATGATTTACTTAGGACATCTGTTAAATGCCAGGCTGTCTGGGGAACAAAGCAAGGGAGCTGCAGCCCTGATGGGAATATTGAAGGAAAGCAGTGAAGCCGACTGTGAGCTCCCAACAATAGGGCAGTTTGAGCCAAGCCTTTCTGCAATTCCTGTAGCTTGCATGGCTTTTGCACAGCAATGTGCACATCTCTGGAAATGCCGTGATTAACTGCTGGTATTAAACGTAATATGTCTCAAGACCACCTCAAGACTTTTAGCTCTATTGCTTTGATGCTTTTTTTTTCCCTCCAGCAAGAACAAATCAGGAGCACTGACAGGATGCTGGGACCTGTTTGATTTCCCCCACCCACAAACGCTGAGATATTTCTGTTTTCAGCTGTCACTATTAGTGTTTTCTCAGTTCTCCTCCCCTCCACCCCCAGTTGTGACCAGTGCTAAAAAGATTTTTTGATTCTTTCCTAGCAGTTGAAGCAAACCCTGCTGCATTTTAGCTTCCTCCTGCAGGACAGATTTACTCTCTGTGGTTGCCCTGTGGTTGCCACATGTTAGTTACATTAAAGGCACTGCTCCCATATCTAATGAAACAGAAATCCATGAGATATATAAAAACATTCTACTATTTTCAAGAACATTTCCTGTTCTTCCCTCTCTACCCTCAATAATTTCATGAATATGGGTTCAGTCTGTTGGAAGGGAGCTTACAGTGTCGGGCTAAGTTGTTAAAATATATCCACCCTGTTTGGCTCTCAGCAGTTGCAATAACCAGGAGCATGGAGGTGATATTCCTGTTTGAAGAGGAGTGATGGATATTTACCTATGAAATATGAGCCAGTATCTAAGGCTCTTAATTGTCTGATGGCACTGAAAAAACCGCACTGTGACGCAATACAAGTTTTACTTGTGCAAAGATGATTGAAATCCATATAGAAAGGGAATCTAAAAGGGGATGATGTTTGGTACCATAGCCAGAGATAGTGAGATCTGCTCTGTTTGTACCTGAAGAGTAAACTATGACCTGAATAGGGGGCTAGAAAAAATATTCAAGACAATTTTTAAGTGTGTTGAAGCATCAGTCCTCACAAAGTGCTGAAGGAAATGTTTAACTTCAGCCACAAAACAAGCAGCACTATCTTGGAGACTTGAAATGGTCTGTGCTTCTGCATTTATAACTTTTATTGTTGTCATAATCGGAAGTTTAAGAGCACACAGGGCATGAAAAAAAGTCCTTTTTTTTTTTTCTGCTTATGATTTTTCAAGTGGATGGATCACTGTGTAGGAGGGCTCAAATGACTGTGTGAGCTGGGAACTGGAGCTGGGAGTTCTGTTTCCTTCCAAGTGCTTGAACTCTCCATAGAGTCAGATCGTTTTGTATCTGGACTTCAGTATAAGGTTTAGTCAGAGATGACAGCAACAGAACTTCTTCATGAGTCATCTGTTTAATCCTGCTCCAGACAGAGGGCTCTTCCTTTTGCTGCATTAGTCTGTCTGTAGCTCCCTTGTCTTGCTCTTAGATGTGTTGGTTATTGCTGGTTTGGGTTCTTTCTAAATTAGGTTATTTCCTCCGTGCTTTCAGTTCTTGTGGTGGTGCTGTTTTCAGCCATTGCAAGGATTTTTGTTACCTCTGCAGGGTAGCCCTGTCTTGTGCCGTGCTCAGGCAGACCACTTCCAGTCCTGAACGGAACATGGTCTGGGAGGTTTCCCATGAAGAAGCTGATCTAATCCCTTTGAGCTGGTAAAAGACTTCTGAGCTTTGAAATGTGCCAGACTCTTCCTTACAAGCAATTCATGTCAATTCTGTAGCAAGGCAACAATAATCTAAAGAGATGATGATATCTACAGGTCAGCAGGTCTGTGACCCGAGAGAAGCTCTTCTAGTAGTGGCTAGAAATTTCTACCATGAAATCCCAAACCCTGTGAGAGATCCCCGGCTTCGCTGCCAACCTGAAACCTGAGTTAGGGTTTGGTAGGTCCATGAAACTTTCAAGAGAGCTGTGGCCAGTTTTTGATTTCGGCTGAGTTTCACAGTGGTGCCATAGGTTCATTTAAATGCTGAATGTGTGGAAATTAGCTCCTCTCCTTCCATGTGAATGTTAATTTAGTACACTTTGTTTAGCTGCGATGGCAACACAATTTTTGGAAGCGTTCTGTGTGCATTAGTCATCAATATCTGAGCGATGTTTCTATTGTGCTCATCTGCCAATGGTCCTAAAAAGCATCAGCAATTCATCTATTCCAGCTGGGACAAGAAAGCCTGACAAACTGCAGTGCTGCATTGAAAAGCAACTAAAAATGGAATCATAGGGCATGTTTATTGTATTTTCATGACTGCAGCAGTCAGGGACTGATTTTCTAGCATACTGCAGCATTTGGGATTACCGCTGTGGGCTGTCCTGTTCCATCCCACAGGATGACTCAGTTGGAAGTCTCTGCAGCCCGTGTGGAGGCTTGGCCTCTGACTGGTACCGAGGGGGGAGGGGAGCTGTAGTTGGGTCCAGCTGCCTGGCATGGTGCTACTTTTCCTTTGACAGCCTGGTGCTAGGGTGGCAATCCCCCATAAAGTCGAAGAGTTAGCATGTGCAGGGCTGACACAGGTTCAGACTAAGAGGATTACACTGGGAGGTTCAACTGAGGTCCTGAGCTAGAACCTCATGAATCCAGGTTTGACTTCTGCTCTGAGAGCCTTGCCTGACCTTGTGCTCAAAGTTTTACCAGAGGTTTATTTTCCATCCACAGGGTGAAGATGTTGTTTCTCCATCTGCCTGCCCTTTGTTTCTCTAATTAAATGATGGGTGAGGGTGGGCCTTAATCAATGGAACAAGAGAGGGGTCTCACAAAGCTAACTTCAGCTGACTAGTTTTTTTTTAGTGCCTGTATCTAATAGGATCTTCCAGAGGCTGAATCAGAGCTGCTAAATGGCAATTCCTGCTCTGAATGCCTTGATTAAAGCTGGTCTTTATGAATCCCCCTTTTTTCTTCACACTCACACCAAATGCCACGTCCACCCGGGTTTGGATTGCTGTTACATTTTTGCCGTCTGTTTTCAAGGCAGTCACCTTAGAGAGAGGTATCTCTACCCCCCTGCAGCCTGTGCCCTGCCTGGTGCTCCTGTACTGATGCCTGTGCTGCTGATACTTGGGACCACCTGCTCTCAGATGAGTTGATTTATCTGCAATTTATCAAGAGGAAAACAAGGCGTAAGAGAATTCTGCAGAGCAATGGTGCCCTGCATCTCCTCCTGGCTGGAACTGCCCTGGCTGGCTGCTCCATCACATGCTTGTGAGGAGGGGGACTGGGGCTGGAAGGTTTTTAAGGTCAGCACCACCTATTCAGAGCAAGAAGAGAAGGTGTGACCTTTTTCAAATGGTAAGCTTTGTCAGTGCTCCCATTGGGATTTTCCCCCAGGTGACTGCTTAAATGTCACTTGTGGTAAGCCAGGGCACTGGAAGCACTATGAACTTCCTTTTCTCCTTCGTAATGCAGCACAAGGAGATTCTAATTAGCTGCAAAACAGAGAACCTCCTGTGCTTTCCTACAGTCGAAAACATCACAGAAGTGAACAGCAATGTATTTTTCATATCATCTCTGTTTTGTAAAAGCCACACTTCTTGAAGATGTCTGTTTCTCTAGCAATGAAAAAAAAAACCTCCTGTAAAGCTACAATTAACACTGCAGCAATAACTCAGTGGCATACATTCCTCGTGTTTATTGATTAGTGAACAAGCCCCCTGGGGTTTACACTGCTTCCAACATATTTGGTTCCAGCTGAATACCTGCAGTGTGCATTGATCTAAGTGTGTGATTTCTCCTAAATATCAGCCATCCCATTGCACCAGCTCCACGTGTGCTGGTGTAGCTGCACAAAACAAGTGGCTGAGAATGAAAAATCATGCGAAAAATGAAAGGGCACCTGTTCCAGGCTCTGTTGACATCCATGAGCTCTGTCTGTCACACTGAGGTTACATCTGCATAACTCACTTGGCTTCAATAGCGTGGGTTCTGATTCATATTTGCATGTATGAGAAGAAACTGAAGTCCCTCGGGCTACGGCAGCTCAGGGCTTCAAAGAATCAGGTCCCTGCTGCAGAGAAGGACCAGGTACCACAGTTCAAAGTGAATGGATGCTTATTTCTTTACAGCTCTTGTTTTCTTTGTGAGCATGAGCTACAGATGATTGCACAGGCATTTCCAGTATAGGTGTGGCTGCAGTAATTACTGCTTACTCTTTTGAAGGAAACTGTGCTTACAAAACAGAGCAGGCTGTGAAAGCAGATGAACATGCTGTCCAGAAGGGCCCAGTGTGGCCAGCTGAAGTGCAGAGATTAGGAACAGAGGAATGAGTTGCTTGGCAAGACAAGGGCTCCCACATAAACTGTGCCTGGTGGGCCCCTGGAAGGTGCAGGTGAACTGTGGCTGAGCAAGGGCTGTGCTCTGATGCTGAAAGGACAGGGCAGGTGGCAGGGGGAGGCAAAGGGGACAGATGGATAGGAAGGACAGGAAGGCTGCAGGGAGAGAGTGGTGCTAGTGCTGTAGGAGTAACAAGCTGGGTGTGCTTCAGCTCATCAGCCTCTCATCTATTTTAAAGTTGATATTGAAGTATGAAATAGCATGTGCCAAGCAGGATGGAGGTACAGACAAGCTTTCAAATCAGCATTTAGGGACAGGGTGATTCTGCATTTCTATTCATGGCTGTGCAGCAGCAGAAAAAGCAGAGGCTGCATGTTCAAGAGTGAGAAGAGCCTGATAAACAAATGAGGGAGCATTAATATACCAGGAATCGGGAATTGCTTCTTTCAGCTGCATCTAGTGTTGGCTCCTACCAAACACGAAGATTCCACGCACACATCTGGCACGGCCTCTCCCAAAACCTGCTAGGAAGGGTGATGCTGTGAGGGTCTGGCTGTGCTGCTCTGGACATGAAGTGGGCTGGTCCTGTTCACTGCAGAGCTGCTCCATCAGGGCACCCATGCTTGAGCTGCCCTTGCTGTGGCCCGGCAGGGGTGAGACCTTCACCTTTCAAGTTCGCTCTCAAACCTACTAGTCTATAACCTATGAAAATGTCCCTCTCCCTTTGGTCTTGGGGATGTGACCTCACCATGGCTTTCCACAAAGACCTGAAGAAATGTCTTTTTTCCAAAATGTAGGGTTTTTAAAAAATACAGCCTTTCTTTATCTTGCGCTACGTTTTAATGAATGCCGCAGCAGCCATAGTGGAGAAGGCTGTGGCAGGACTGCAGATGATGTCTGAGGATGTTATTCTTGTTAAAAGTCAGGGCTGAGGCTTTGGTGGCAGGAGGCTTGGCTGCAGAAAGCGAGGAGGGCTTCACCCTGAGCTCACTTAGCCCTGCTCACCCAGAGCAATCACAGCTGCTGCTTTGGGCTGTGCAATAAGAAGCAGCCTCCAAGGTTCATTAGGCCCTCGCCTATTAAGGGCTTTAAAAACTCGGGTCAGGACCTTGAAACAGATCTGCAGGCTGGGAGTGAGCAGAGTATGTGCAGTATCCTGCAGCCAGGGGAGCGTTTTGGTTCGGCTCCAAGTGGATCGGCGCCCGCGGAACAAACCCACCTGGAATGAACTGAGAGCGCCGGTGGCCGCTTTCGGCAGGGAGGCAGAACCAGGCCGGGAGGCTGGGAACACGCTGCCCTCGTCCCCTGGGCACGCTGCTGGAGGCTCTTGTGGGAGGTTTGTGCTGACACTTCCCATGCTGTATGTGCTTTGTGGACTTTATTTCCAGCACTGTCAAGAAGAAGTTTTTCCTTGTAATAACAGACACGTTTTATTTTCTTGTGGCATGCTTGCATGCATTTGTTTTAGATATGAGGAAGAATTTTTTTTATGGTAAAACCCTGGAATACGTGGCCCAGATTGGTGGTGGGTGCCCCATCCATGGAAACATTCAAGGTCAGGTTAGATGGGGCTCTGAGCAACTTGATCTCATTGGGGTCAATGCAGAGGGATGGGACTACATGATCTCTAAAGGTCTAATCCAACACAAACTATGTTATGATTTGCTTTCACTCTAACCTTGCTGTCCCGACAAGAAGGCACTCCTTAGAATGACAACAGCTTCTTAAATTTAAATGTGGCTTTTCTGCACTTAGGCACCTCTCTTTCCACTGGCCATGTGCATGGCAGAGTAATTGTGTGGGATGCAGGACTCTACTTGTTAAACCCACGGAGGTGAAGCTCACCAGAAAACTGTCTCAGGGCTGGCCAGGATTTTTAGGTGAATTCCAAATGTCACTAGGAGGATTTATGGGCTTGTGTCTGATGAACAGTGTCTTTTGTTTCCTTTCTATTCTTTGGCTTATGAATATGAAAGAATATCATCTGGCTGATGAGGCCACTGATATTTTAGTATACGGAACAAAGTTAGGATGCTCTGAGTATTTATAAATGTAATCAAGGAGAATTATCCAGATGTCCTGTGCCTGTGTTGTTTGGGAAGTAAAACTAAGTACAGATAATAAAACCAATACATTCCAGCACTGATCTTTGTTGGTTCCAGACTCTTGGAGGAGCTGAGGGACTACCTGCCCCAGGAGAGTCGCAACTGGAAACTGAGTGGCACTGTAGCTGCAAATCTGGGGAGTGTAAGGTGGAGAAAGGATGCTCTGGTCAGTGTCTAAGAGGAAATTATTGTAACCTGCATTGGAAAAGTAGATTTAAGAATGAAGACTGACCTGTGCTGAGATGCAAGTCCTGTTGCCTTGAGAGTCTTGGTGAGAGGGAGTGATGTGGCAAAACAGGGCAGAAGAAGGAAATCTCTTGGTTCCAGCTCTGCCAACAGACTGTCCCTGGGCACGGACAGGTTATTCTGCCCCAGATTTTCAGTTCTTTAATCTACTCTCCCCTCCCAGCATCTCCTCTGGCTTCTCACCAGGCTGTGTTGTCCTGCAGGAGAACTTGGATTCACTGTTCTTCTGTGGAGCTGGGCCTTTCCTCTCTGCCCTCCACCTTTGGCAGCTCTTGCAAAACACCCCTGGAACCACTGAACTTCAGCTAGGACCAGGACAGAGATCTCTTGCCCCTGGTGCAGCCATTTTTCCCAGTGCTGGTGCCCCTGTTCCAATCAGTTTTTGCAGGTTTTCCATGTGCAGTATGATGGTGTCTGGATGGAATCTGAGGCTGCAGCTCACACAGACACAGCTGCTGGACCAGTATTTCTGGTCTCCTTTTCAGCTTGTACAACATGGCTCCAAACTGAATCTCAGAAAACTGAAGTTCCAGGCCCAAGAAGTAGGGTAATGATTTGGAATTGTTTTTTTTTCCCCCTGTTTTGTGTTGTTCCACACATGTTGTTCACACGTGTTGTGAGGTATGGTGGCTCCCTCCTTGCTGCAAAGGAGGTAGGGGCTAAGTTCTTCAAGGGGAAATTCCAGTTTGGGGTGATGCAAATGAAAACACCATGTGTGTCTTTTTTCATTCAAATTACATACAAAAAAAATTGGTGATACAAGACATGAGCAAAGGCAGAGAGGAGCCTAGAGTCTTTAATCTTTAAAATCTATTTTACATGATTAAAAGGATCTTGCCTAGAGAAAAGCAAGACTGGCTATTTATATCTCCATTCTTCTCCCCACTGCTCCCCCTTTTTTTCCCAGAAAATACTGCACAGTCTTTCACATCTGAAAGACCACGGCTGGCTGCCATTAATTTTAATGCTAAATCCTCATCAGCATTTCAAAACATTATGAAAATGTCTAAGAAACTGTCTTCTAGTAGCTTGAAAATATCGCAGGCAGCAACCTAAATAATACTGTAAGTGCCCTGGTAAGTACAAGAGCACATGCTGGAAAGGAAAAGAGAAAAATAAAAGGCTTTAGACCACCAGGCAAACGTCAGCTCTACAAAGCAGGCATAAATGGATTGCAGGATTTCATGGATGCTGAGAGTTTGAATTACTGGCTGAGCTACACCTCACTTACAGAAAATGTGGTTTTCTTTTTTAGAGAATGCATCAAATATTGAATGCTAGTTTGCTGTGCAGTCTGCTCCACGGACAAGTACATAAATAACCTTACATGGAGGGTTCTGTTTAGGCTGACAAATGCAATTAAATGAATGGAATATGGCCAGGCCCCCCATATTAGTGCTCTGTTACACTGCATTGGTGAGGATGATGGATGCCAATTAAATTGAAATGAATGGTCATAGGTTAAACAAATGATGACTCTGATCAAAGCACTCCTCCTTCAGCAAGGCATTCAACCTGTCCTAAACTTAAATACATCGTTTTAAGTCCTTCTTAAAATTGAGCTTGAGTAATTTCCTGCTTAGGGAAGGGCTGGACCATGCATTTTGGGTTAATTTTTTTAGTTTGGAATAGCCATGCTTACCTAGTCCGTTATGTGTATGCCGAATTTCACTGGCCTTTCAGGACCTGCTATTGCTGTCTCATAATCATTTGTATTTACAGAGCTCCAGTGGGCTTGGGAAACTGAGTAAGGATTGCAAAAGCTCGTGCTATTTCTGCTTTCGTTGATGGTGCTGTCACTGAAGCACTGCCCTGCAATGGGTTGGCAGCAGAAGCCTGATGAGTGGCCCTTCTCCTTTGGTAGTAAGTGGGATGTTGCCACTTGAAGATGAGATCCATATCATTAGTTTTCCTTTAGTGAGTATTTTTAAGTATTGCTACATCTCTCTGCTTTTTTGAGACTTAAAGCGATTTTTTAAATCTTTTTAAGAGGTTGCAAACCTAGAGCCCTATTTTAATAATAATTCAAATTCAAATTAAAAAAAAAAAAAAAGACATGTAATTTTTCAAGAGCAGAGGGGGAACAAACCCCATTGCTTTTTCCCAGTTTGCATAGGAACTGGGAGAAGAACTCTCTCCAAGCACGTAGAGTCAAACTGTGAGGGATTGCTGGGAAATCCCAGGGTTGGGGGGGCCGGGGGGGAATGTGTAGAGTTCAAAACAAAGGCACAGATAGGAAACTTCCTTCAGCTCCTGTGCTGCTTTTCCTCTCTTTGATTAGACATCAGGTTGAAGTATCATCAACAATGTGAATTCTGAAGAATACAAGAGAATGCACTTCAGGTTAGAAAGCCCATCTTTTATTCAGGTATTAAAAAAAGAAGCCACTAAACTATTCTTGAAATAAACCACCGAGAGGGTTAGGCGGGGGCTGGAGGTGCACACTACATTTATCATTGCCAGCTCCTCGAAGCCGAGGTGTGTTGTCAAGACCAGCCTTGGAGCAGCACTTCCCTCTCTCCTCCCCGAGTGGCTCTCCGTGGTGACATCGTTAATGCTGATGGCTGTAAGTGACCACAAAGCACAGACCTTTCGTCCCCACCTGATCTCCCCCAGTGTTTATACACTGCTGGCCTGGCCACGCAGCAGGCTAATGAGCATTACACGTGACAAATATTGTCAGGCCTAAACAGGAGATGGTGATTCTGCTAAGACAAGCAGCAAGCCTGGGGGCACGTCATGCTCAAATAAGAAAGTTAGGAATTAATATTAATTCTCTCCCGTTCACCAGGGGCCTGATCCAGATCCCTGATGTCAGTTAAGTCTTCCCACTCCGAGCTTTGCCTCCCTCCTATGCCGCAGCACTTTCAAAAGAAATACAACCAAGGAGTATAATAATAAACCTGACAGTAATGGCAGGTGGTGCAAACTGTTTTTTAACTGGCATCAGGACTGTTCCAGTAGCTGGATGATGTACTGATTTGAGAAGAAAAAACCCAGGTCTATATTCCTTCTAGATTTAACTGTCTGGAGTCTTGATATATGTTGGATAGCATTCCCAATTTTATGTGCTAGAGCAAGACATGGTGAGCAAATTAGAAGAAATGAGAACCTGTGATTCTTTTTGTTGCCTATTTGCCTCTGTATCCCGTCTGCATGCAGAGCTTTGGGAAAAGTCCCTTCTCCCCACACCAAGGCTGCTCATAAATCCCCAGGAACTGTAGCACCTGTGCTGCTGATTTGCCTTCCCCCTGCTACCTTAATTGCATTTTTCTTGGTTATAGACAGCATCAAAAGTTTTAATGACTTCTTGAGGTTTTCTTTCTAGATGCTATAGTTTATTTTTATTTTATATAATTTAAGATAGAGAGCAATTCTTGCAAAATTAATGAGATTACAAATTATGCTTGTGTCTAAATATCTCTTTGGTGTGTTTTTCTGGTGTCTTGGCCTCACTGTACTTTTGGTTTTTGTCGTAACTTGCTGTGATGGCGACTGCTACCTCCTTTTTAATCTATTCCTGACGGAATCCTTGATATCAGATAGAGTCAGATATTCCTGAAGCTTTGGGCTGAATGAACAAACTTTGCAACACAGCAGAAAATGGTGCTGCCACGCTGAGGGGGTGGCCGTGTCTCCAGCCTGCTGCTGCGAGCTGGCTCTTCCATGGCGGTGATTGCTTTTTGCTTTGCTCAGAAAGCTTCTAACACTGAACAGCTGATGAGCTGGGCTTTCCAGGCTGCTGCCTGGCTCCTTTCTCCTCTCCCTGGCGCCATGTGAGTGTGCAGACCTGAGCCCAGCATTGCCTGGCTGTGGGGTTTGAGGTACCTGGGTTTGTGTATCCGTGTCAGTGCCGGGGTTTATCACCTCTCCTCTGGCTCTGAAGAGCACAGCCGCAGCCCCATGCTCTCGATTAGGTCCTGCATGTGCTGGCAGAGCCTGAGGGAGGTCAGGGTGGTGGGCTGGGATTTTGGGCACCCTCAGCCTGGGAGCGCGGCCTGTGTGCTGCGTGGGGCAGGGAACACATTCCCAGCCGGGCAGGGCAGCTCCGCGCTGCCTCGCTGTTTGCTGCAGACCGCGCTGGAGCAACGTGATCTTGTAAGACAAAGCATTGCTGAGCACTCCTGTCACCAGATATCCGTCTGGGTCAGCAGAAGGCAGCCAGCCCCTCTGGAGGGGAGGGAGCCAGCGTGCCACCAGGCTGACGAGGAGTCCTTTGGAAGATTGTCCTGTTGACAGGAGGTGATTTACTGGGATACGCAGCCAGGGCCAAGTCAAACTGAGCCAGCAGGAGCAAACGGGTCTCGGTATAGGTCAGGCCTAAACGCAGCCCGGAGTATTCAGCCCGCCGTGGCTGTGGCAGTGTGCCAGCTGCTGGTGCAGCACTGCTCAGAAGCAGCATCTGAAGGCACAGCCCCGAGGCCCAGCGAGCACTCGGGCTGCCCCGGGTGGGCAGTGCTTCCCTGTCACCCCTGCTTCTGTCCTCAGCCCTTCTCCTCTGGGACGGATGCGATCCTTCACATTAGCATCTAATTCTGTGTTCAGACTATTTTGGGCTAAATGGAGAAAAATAAATAGTTAATCGCTGAAAAGAGCAAGGATTCTTTCTTTGCAGTGCTGAAAAGCAGGTGCAGGGAAGGCTTCTCCTCAGCCTTGCTTCCTTCCCCGTGGGGGACATGCTCAGTGCACCCATCACCGCCCCCAGATCCCTGGGACACGTGGCCAGCCCTCAAAGCGCACTCGGGGCGAGCAGTGTGCAGTAATTGAGCTGTGCATCGTCGCAGCACTGTCTTGATCCATGATGTTTGCTGTCAGCCAGATCCCAGTGGGAACTGCTGCAGACATGTCAATGTTCTGCTTCCTCTGCAGAGAGGCTCAGAGCTGCCAGGGCAGTTTTTTATCTCAATATCACCTCGTTGCTTTCACCTGTGTGCTATTAAGCTGTTAATATATCGGGGGAAAAACTCATCCAGGCAAGTGTATTAGGAATACTTAAATGAGGTAGCAAAATATTATTGTTATTAAATGTTCCCACCAGATACTTGGACAGCTTGCGTTGCAACTGCAAAGCTAACATTTCATTACAGCGAGATATATATTCATAATGGATTGCAATTTACCAAAATACACAGAGGGCCCCGGATTTGTCAGTGTGCATTTGCTCTGCAAGAAATGCATCTCACTAAAAACCGGATGTCAAAATTAACAGTAGAGCTTTTGCAGTGTAGGGAGGAAGACTGACATTTCCGAGCTGGCAGTCCAGCTGTGTGAACAGCATCAGGGGCTCTGTGTCCTTAAACACAGTGTTTAGCATCAGAACTGCATTAATTTGTTTAAATTATAAGTGGTGGGAAATCACCTACACTGTGTTGGTGGCAACAATTGCAATCAAGGGAGATCCTGGATCCCCTCCTACACCCCAAATTTACACCCCCATTTTCTCCCTTTCCATTCAATTGCCGTGTTCCTGTCTAGCAAAATTACAAGAGGTTGTGAAAATTAGTTCAGTTCTGAGGAAATTGCTGGGGATCATTTTCAGGGTCAAGATTTGGAGAGGGATGAGAGAGATAGGTGTTTGAAAGCTCTTGTAAATACCTGAGTAACTGTTCTGAAATGTAAATTATTGATTCATATCCTCCTGTTTTCTAATGTGCTTTATCTTCCTGGTAATTTAACCTAGTTTCCAGGGTATTTTTATCTGTAGTTTTCTAGAACCTTTATTACCCATGTATTTTATCTCATCTCTTTCTCCTGTTCTTAGATGTTAGGTACTGAGTCAGGGCACTGATTAGCTTGACTAATTTGTTGGCATAGTTTTCTGTCAGGGGAAAAAGGATGCACATTTTAAAAAGCAGAGATAATTAACTGTTGGAACAACACGAGCACCAGTGGCTTCTTCAGTACTAGCAGTAGCAACGTCAGGATGTATATTTTCCTCAGAAATGTCTCTGGTTTTCCACTGTTGTTAATTTTTGGAAGCCCTATGGCGTATACTGCATGGAAGATGGATGATCTTGATGGGCCATCATGTTTTGGGAGTTCCCAGACCTGGTGCTTGGGCACTGTGTTTGGTTCTGTTCCCTGCAGGAGAGGATGGGAGGAAGGGTTTGGTCCTGGGGTCCACCCCTGGAGGAATGTGTACTGTGGAGTTGGAGATCTCAGGCCACATACGGCGAAGGGCAGTGAATTACTCGTGAACTGGTGTGAAATCTTGGCTCCTGGAAGGCTCCTGAGGTCTCTAATCACTGATTGAAATGTGAATTGCAATCTCCCAGGGCCTCTGATTGTATTCACTAGAGCAGGCGCCACATCAAAGGGTGCTGATACGGGACTCACCTGCTCCCTGGGGAGGGGGGAGTGGGAATGTGCTGTGGGGACCCTGTCTGGGGACACTGCTGCGTGCAGGGTGCAGTGTCCTGGGAGATCACCCCCTCCCTGCTGGGCTGAGAGGCCGGGCAGGGTGAGGAAAGCAGCAAAAACAGGGATAGCAGTGTGGGAGGGGTGCTCCTGGGGAGCCCTGTGGGAGCGGATACCCCACTGATAATAAGAGTTGGTGTATTTATCTGTGGGTGCTGTCCTGGTCCTGGCCACTGGTATTTGAGCACCCCAGGGAAACAGCCTGCTGGTGTGGCTATGCTGGGTGGGGAAGCAGTGTTCCATTTTACAGGCAGGAGGAAGCGCTCGCTTACCTGCGGACAAGGGAGATATTCAATTTCAAGGCAAGATCATATTTCCTCTTTAAAATCCAGATAGAGATGGCTGTTGACCCCAGCAGCATTATGTGACCTTATCTACCACACAGATATTTTCCTGAGGTTTTCTATCAGAGAGGCAGGCCCGGGGCTCCAAGGGTGAGCAAGGGGGCGATGCCGAGGTTTGAACCCACCCACCCACACTGAGCAGAGGTGGCTGGTGGGGCACAGGAGGTGCCCTGGGTGAAGCAAAGTGAGCATCATCTGGAGGAAAACAGCTCCCTAAAGCCAGTGTAGAGATGCTCAGTAAATCACTTGAGTGTGTTCTCGAGCATCTCTTGAAATGCTTTGCTGAAGGGGGGCCCAGTAGAGGGAAAAAAACGTCTTTGGGCAAATCATGGTGTATAAATACCTCTGGTGTGAGTGTAACTAAGGCCACAGCCCTGTCACACGACGCAGTCAGCAATAAATAGGTTCCTGAATTAGAGAGAATCTCTGCCGTATTTCAGATGTGACTGTTTGAGCTACATGTATAAGATGGCCTTTGAAATAGCAGCTGTGTCTGCGTTATCTTCTTCTGAGAGATAAGCAATTATGAGAATGTTATAATGATTTCTTTAAAAAAAATTTGGTTTAAACAGCAATTGCTTTTTCGTGCAGGAGATATTTAAACATCAGTACCTTGAATTGATTAAAAAGAGCTGTAGTGATAATGCAATTTTGTAGCTTGTGATCTGCACTGAGCAGTGCAGTGAATCACGATGAGAGGCTGGAGAGGAGGTGTCTGATGGGACCTTCGGCCACTTTGGTGGCTCTGAGGAGGTGCGTTCACCTCACAAAGGAAGCTGCACTCGTATCAAACTCCTCATTAGTGCTGCTGTGTGTTTAGTGGCATGTCGTTGTTCATTAACGGCGAACGTGGGAATACCTTGCCTTGCTGAAGGGCCTCTTAGGAGAGCCGTGTTTCTAAGGGATACTCTGCATTCCTCTGCACACTGATGCCTTCTATACTTGAAGGATTTTAAATATCACATTTTTACAATTTGCATTTCTCCTGCCTGTTTATTAGTCATGGCAATTATATGTATTTTTCAGACTTCCCCAAATGCAAAATAGATTCCTTCCACTTAGATAGCTAAGTGCTGGAAAACAGTGTCTCCCAAGTAACAGATAGTATCACTGAATTCTTGGATCACAGAAGAATTTGTATGCACTCCTTGAATCACGAGGCAGTTTATTTATTCCAGCCCTCCTGGAATCTGTTCTCTTGCAGCACGTAACTCTGGTGCTGGTTTATGAGTAAGGCTAGCAGAGAGATGCTCGCTCTTCGAGTGTGTTCATGAATCTCATAGGCAGTGTCAGGATGCTGTTAGGAGATAGAGCAGTTACCAAGGTGAGCTGGACTCTGTCACTCTGTTCCTTTAATTCCTTTTTGCACTGTGTAAAAAACAAAGCAACAACAACAACAACAAACAACAAAAGGGGGGGAGGGTGTTTCATTTCACTGAGCTACACTCTGAGCATCATTAATTTCACTTCTGCTTGAGGTGACACTTGGGTCTAGAATCCTTCTGTACCCTGGCTCCTGCAATTAGTCTGCTACCTCCTCAATGGGGTCTCAACCATCTAAATCCTTGTCTTCAAGCAAGTACTGACAGCCCCCTCGTGTTAAGTTTTGTAAACACTAATTTGTGACATCTCCCGTGGCTTAAATCAAAGCACTCAAGTAAGAGTAATAATACCACTGTTAAAGTGAATGTTAGAGAAGAAACCGCCTGTCACCTGACGCTAAATGGATATGACACCGAGCATGTTTCAGGAGACGCTTCTAATGAGGAGGCGCTGGGGAAGCAGCGCCGCGTGCGCAGCCCCGGCTGTCAGCTCCGGGGCCTGCTCGGCAGGGAAGGGGAGAGCAGTGCTTGTTTCCAGGCTGGTTTGCATTTTGCCCAGGTGCACCTAAAAGGAGGAGAACGACCTGGCTCCTGCAAGTCTGTGTGAATGGCAGCTGTGGGATCTGCTGGTGCATCGGATGGCAGAGAGCAGAGCCCTGTTTGTGCCTGGTGCTGGACACACAAGTGTCTCCCTGTCCTGTAAAATTTAGTTTAGAAACCAGGAGACACTGTTATTTGAAGTTATGCTTAGACTATAGAGCTCTTTTCTATTTGTCACTTGTCTCTCCATTTTTTTTTTTAAACCCAGTCTTTCTTCCATAATCACATTGGATAAATTGAATGCATCTTTCCCCCTTTTCCTCTGTGATGCCCTGAACATTGTTGTTGTATGAACAACAGACATGCCAGACATGAACTCTTCATGTCTGGCAACACTGGAAACAAAAGGAGCCCTCAAACCCAAAACTGTGTGTCACACTCGGTAATTTTCAAAGATCTTCTGGGAACATTCATAGCACAACCATAATACAGAGTTTGCAGCAGGTAGCTGAGCTGGTTGTACCCATCTGCTGTGTTTGAGCCTGCTGAAGGATAAAATAAACCTCTGCCAGCATATAAGAAGCCCAAGCAAACTGGGAAAGCAGACAAGATTATCTGTAAGAGAAACATCATGCTGTGTAAATTCCTATCCCATGAGAGGAGCAGAGAACAGGGGAAAACACCTGGGGGTGTTGCCCGTGCATGAACACTGGGCTGGGAGGGGATGGGCGTCAACACTGGGTGGTGGGTGCCCACTGGGTCTCACCAGCATGGAGATTTGACAGGTGGCCTTGTGCTGAGGGCTTCTGTCTTTTTCCACAGGCATTTGTCTGAAACTCCACAATGCAGTGAGGGTGTGGAGCACAGAACTGGAGCGGGAGGGAGGGAACAGAGACAGGAGGAGAGGTGGTGCCCAGGAAGCAGTGTGGACAACTCAGCTGGAGCTGAGGGTAAGGGCTGAAGGCAGGAACACACGAAACACCTCTGCACCTTCAGGGTGGGAGGAGGTGGTGGCTTTGCTTCCTGTGAGCCGTGAGTGCTCTTGCGCCTGGCAGAGACGCCGCTGGGCAGTGAGCCACTGCAGGGCAGCTCACAAGCCCAGTGGCTGGGCTCTGGCTCGCAGCTGGGGTGCAGAAGGCAGCAGTGCCACACACTGCCCAGCTCCTCCCATTCCCAGTGCTCGTTAATCCTTTATTCATAAAAGCATAGAATTAGTAAGGTCGGAATTAAACCTTTTCAGGCGCTACTCTGTCAAGAATGTTTCTAATGTCTTTCTTTTGTTTCCTTTTTAATTTAATTAAACTGGAAAAAGCACTTTTTCTTCTTTTTTCCCTTATTTCTCTATTCCTTTATGATTAGGGGAAACCCCATCTAGTAAGTCTGAGTGCTTCTACCGTGGAAATATTTAGTACCAGCCCTGGCATATTTATGTTGGCTCCCTGATTAGACAATGTGCCAAGCTGTCCTTCGTGGCCTTAATTATCGCAACTTCAGGCCAGCGTTGCCTGCTTACAGCATAATCCCACGGCCTAGAGTGAACCCTGAAAATGCTTAATTAAATGACATTCCACAACAGATTAAGGAGTCAGAAGCCCAAGATAAAGAAAAAGGGAGACTGTGACCATAGGAGTGGCAGGTGCCCTTCCTTCTCAGGACAATGCTCCTGACATGGACTGCTTCATTTTGAGCACATTAAAAAAACAACATTTTTTGGTAACAGTTTAGGGTCTACACTTGGCTTCTTGCATTTTCAGTGGGCAGTGGTTCAGAGAGATCCTGCCTTGGGATGCAGTGTGAATAGCACTGTGGACTCTCATTGATTTTACATCAGCTGTGGATCCACTCTGTGCTCAGATTATTTTTTTTTGGGTACCTGGATGAGGCCCTTTGCCAAAGTCAGTGGATGCTTTTGCAGTTCTGAAATCCAGGGTGAGCATCAGGGTCAGACACCAAAAATCTGTTGCTTTTTTTTTTTTTTTTTTTAAACCCCACCCTATAGAAAAATCCCCAACCCCAAATAAACCTTTTTCCCCATGTAAAATTTAGTGTGCAGTTATTTGGAACAGACAGGATCACAGCGTGTAAGGGAGCCCTGTGGGAGCCAAAGCCCACGTCTAACCACAGAAGATCAGCACACAAATACAAATGCTGAGATAATGTTACAGTGCACAGATTAGGGCTCAAATCTTCAGCAAATCTGTTCAGAGCAAGGAAATGACAGCACGTGGGGCACGTGCAGCACACTGAGCACGTCTCATTCAGGGGCCCATCAGTAAAGGCAGTTATTGCTAATACTGTGTTTTATCATATTATTCCTCAATTATTTGCTCCAACAACTCTCTTGTCTCAGCTAAATAAACTGGCTGTGCAGAAGCTGACCTGATGTGATTTCTTCTTTGTGAAGAGAGTGGGTTGTGGTTGGGCGTCACGATGTTTCCAGGGGTTTGGTTTGCATGGTTTGTGTCCTTCTCCAGCTCTATAATATAATTTCAGCAATTAAACTACAGGAGAAGGGAGTGAATTAAATGTCCCTGCTAACATGGGGACAGTCCTTAGGGGAAACAAAATACAGAGGATCTGAGTGCGGATGGTCCCTGGCTGGTGCCTGTGGTCGGGGGGAGGGGAAGTAGTCCCAGCCTAAACCCCAGTGGGCCTGTGTTACCCACAGTGCAAAATAAACCCCATGCTTCGACACAAATGGAATCTTTGGGTGCACAGAAGCAAGGATTTTTTTTTATATTTGGTAACAGAAGCAAGGCACATTATTCCTAAAGCCCATCAGCTAAGCTGTGCAAGGGACCGTAGCACATCATTTCCCTATCTCTGAAATGGAGGCGTTTTTGCTGAGCTGGGCTATTCAAGTGATGAGTTTTTAGCATGAGGGAGGCCTCTTGCTGCAGCTCAGGGGCTGCATGTGCTTAACCCCTAACCCCGTGACTGGTCATGGTGGGGTGCAGAGCAGCAACCTGGAGCATGCCCCAGCATCAAACCAGCCCCAAGCCCGATCCCCTCTCCTTGGAAATGCTTTTGCAGAGCCATCATCTGCCTGAATGCTCCCCATGCTCACCCAGCACAGTGCATTTACCAACATTAACATTTATCATCTTCTCTGGCGGCTTTCCTTTTTGCAAATGGAAAGTAGAATGGTTTAAAAGAAGCAAGTGAAATCTGACAGCAAAAACCTCTTTTTAGGTATTCCATGGAGGAATAACCCAGGGCAGTATGAGAAGCAGAAGTATTTCTATTTACCTACAGGTATTCAGTGCTTGGAGTCAACAAGTCTGCACTGATTCCTGTTCAGAGCTTTATATGTGATAAAAAGCACCTCCTCTGATTTGTTTTCTTTATTCTATGTTTACCATCTCTCTTCAAACTGAAAATTTGTCTTGTTCCAGTCTGAAGACACAGTTCTGCAGGTGTTAGAGCATCCTCAGGTTCTCCCACCACGTCTCCAAGTCATCCAGCAACATGAAACTTCAGACAGGGTCCAAGACTGGGGGTTTTACCCAGTTTGGTCTCCATGAGGCTTCTGTGTGTGTGTGTCTGTGTAAAAACTGGGACCCCCCTCAGCTGCAGCAAAGCTTTGTGCAGGTGAAGCCCAGCCTGAGCAGAGCCCTTCTTTGGCCTTCTTTGTGGCTGGAGCAATATAAAAGTTTTTAGATCCAGTCTTCAGCCTTGAAGGTGCTTCTTTGAAGTCTGTGGGCCTTCACATGTCCTCCAGATTTCCATTTCATGTACTGGGTTTTTTTGTAGGTTTGTTGTGGTTTTTTTAAGATTTCAGGTAAGATTTCAACAAGCTGGGGATGTATCAAAGTATAAAATACTTTGCTTGAGTCTTAATCAATCCAAACTGTTCTCTTAAGAAGGAAAAATAAAGGCTGTTAAAGCCGGCCAGACACAAGGCAGCAGATGTTTCTCTTTATTGTCAGAACAGCAATCTTTATTAAATACCAAAGAAAGCCCTGTAAATCCAGGAAGGCAGTTGAGTCTATGCTGAGGATACCTCTTCCTGAGGCCAGACAGCCTTTCCTGAGTAATTCGTTTTTCCTGCTGATCTTTCAGTGGTGTTTCTGTGAAATAAAAGCAAAAGGGAAAATGAATATTGAACTGTGGAAATCACCTGATAGTTTGAGCTTAAAGAGAGAAGGGAAAGAGCTGGGATGATGCCGTTGGTACCCGCGCTGACTCCTCCTTGGCGCCAGGACTAACGCGGGACCGTTCCAGGGGACTCCTGGAGGTGCCCCAGATGGAGCAGGGAGCTGGTTTGTCTGGGCACCACATGGTGAATGGGCTGGCCTACCCTCTCCCAAGAACATGTCCGAGGAGAAGCAAACAGCTCGTCCCTATTGCCTGGGAATGGCAGAGCGAGGTCTCTGTAAGGCGGAGAGAGCTCTTTGGGGGCTGTCTGGAGAGCACCGGCCCTAATGAGCCTGGTAGTTTTCATTAGCATTGCTAATGGCATCTCCCACTTTTAAGAAATAACAACAAGGTTTCATGAATTAATAAAAGGAAGATGGTGATTGACTGAACAAAGGGTGTGCCAGCCTGTGCAGCTGGTCTGTTTTAACTAGGTAATGTCCATAGATACGGCGTTAATTTAATTCTCAGTTGAAATACTCCAGAGGAAATGTCAGATCAATAATGTAGGAAAGGGCAAAGATTTGCTAAGCCTGGCTGGCTTGCATATGTTAACTACCATGAGATAGATATGGATAAATGCTGAACATTAAGGTGAGTAATCACAACTGTCTTGGGTGTCTGAAAAAATTTTCTGCATAAACGCTGTACAAAACAAACACGTTTCAGGCAAGAAGCTGGGTAACAGGTTGTTACTGCATGTACAGCTCTGCAGTTAACATCCATGGGCTTGCTTTTTTTTTTTTCTGGAAGAGGACAAAAAGCCTCATTTCAAACATTGTGCAGTCCTCCCTAGTGTGGTGCTGAGAGTCCCTGTGCCCGTCCCTACGCCGGGATCCTGCACCAACACATCTTCATGCCTGCACACACGTGGGTACCAGCACTAGCTCTTGGTGGTTTTAAATCCTGGTTTGCATCTGAATTTTACCTTTTACCACATTACTTGTGGGATTTCCTCTGGACTGGGTGGCAAAGGTGCTCCGAAAGCAAATCCCACCTCTCCTTGTCGAGAAGCACTTCTGTTACCAGGAGCTGTGCTCAGTTGTGGTCATGGCTGGCACGCTTTCATTGCAATGAAACAAGAACAGACACCTTTCTTGGCCTTTGGGCCTGAATCTCAACTATTTGGTAGCTGCATGGTAATTTTTCCATGCTTTCTTGGCCGCTCAGAAACCTTGAGGATTTATTTATTTAAATAACACTATCTCCTCCAGCACTGAGAGTGAGGGCTCTCCCAGAACCCGTGTGTGTGTGGAGTTTTTGGGAACACTGTGATTTTAGAATTGCCAAAACAAACAACAGGTGCCTGTGTTATTTTGCAAGTAGGAGCTGCTCAAATATCAGACTTTGGCAGAGAAGAGGCTTCCTTACCACACTGATCTTCTTACCCCAAAGGCCCCTGGGAACCTGGGTGGTGTATTTATGCTAAAGGATGCCGAGTTGGAAAATATTTTGAAATCACCTTTGATGAAGAAGTCTTTGAAGTGCCTTCCCAGCTACTTGTTCGTCTGCTTAATTTCTGCTTTCAACAACAGTATGGATCAGTATCAGGTTTAAGTAGAACTGGGGAAGGCACAGGGTGACTCGGAGAACCCCATAATAGCCTTTTTCCTAGGGGCTTGGCTTACCTACTCCAGAGAACTGAGCATGGGTGTAGCTACACTGAGGTCTGTACCAGTGCAAACCTGTGGTTCAGAAGCAGGGTGGGATTGGGAGAAATGCTCACACCAGTGCAGGGAGCCCTCCTCCAGGGGCTGTGCAGGTTGCACGGATGTCCAGGCAGAGTTGGTCGTGCTGGTGGCTAAAGGTGGGTGTGCTGTGGGAGTGAGACTGTGCAGAGCAGTCCTTCAAGTGGGGCTTCTTCCCTCCTCCAAGGGATACAATACCAGCTGCTGGCTTTTTTGGGATCTAGTAAAACCAAGGCCTTCCAAAGAACCAGCTCCTGCCTCAGGAGCCACCCTCTCAGTATTTGCCATATCATGGTACTGCTTTCCCAGCAAGGTGACAATGAACAGGATCTGTCCCCTGAGCATCAGAGAGCCCCTGCCTGGGCAGGACAGCATGGGGGCTGTGTGATGCTGCTTGCCATGGTGCTCTCTAGAGATAGGGGGGCTTTGGAAAGAGCTGTGAGCAGCCCAGTGCCTCCATCCCCAGTGTCAACCGACCTCTTACTGGGCTGTTCCCAGCTGGCTTTTAAAAGGAGGAAAGAAAAGAGCTGACAGAGTTGGAACTGCTTTAAGGTGGAACTGAAACAATAGCTTGTGGCTGTCTGAATCAGTTCCCTCGTTCCATGAATTTGACTCAGAGCTGAGTATTTCAGAGGCTCAGAAAGAAAAGGCTTATTTCAATTTTGGTTCTAATAATGGGCAAAGGTCACAGCAGTTGGGAGGAGAGGGGAAATGAAAGGCATGGGCTTGGCTGTTTTCTCTGAACCAGCTTCACCCGTTCCTGGTTACGATCTCAGCAGAATAATAGCTGATCCTGAGCAAAGCCAAGAAATGAAATTAACACATGCAAAATTACATTACAGCCGTGTCAGGATCCTGCTGCCCGGCAGCGTGAGCAATGCGTCCAGGAGCACATGGCAAAGACAGCACAGCAAAGCTGATGGCTGGGAGCAGAGCACCTCGCTCTGCCAGGCACAGCCCATCCCTGCATCTCTGTGCTCTGAGGCACCTGCAGCCCTGCCCTTGGGGCTGGAGAGATGCTCTGCTACCAGTGCACCCACGGCTCAGCCTTCTCTCAGCCCCCCATGGTGCTTTAATGTGCTGTAAATCCAAACTTGAAACCTGCCAGGAAGCTCAAGCCTGGTGCTTGAGCTTCTCCAGGGACTTGGCCAGATTTCAAGAGCAGATCGTGGCACACACCATGAGAGTTGCCTGGCAGCAGCAGCCAGGACCCCTGGCCTTACAAAACAACCCAGCAGTAGGCACTTCTCTGGCTCTGATCAGCTGATCCAGGTTTATCTTGAGGGGTGCATGCTCATCCCTCAGGCTGGTGTGCCCCACTGCCTTTGCTGTGCCGGGCTGGGAGCGCAGTGTGTGGCAGGAGCCCGGCAGGGCTGAGGAGATGCTGGCAGGTGGCGAGGCAAGTGCTGGCTGTGGGGAGCCCTGGCCAGAATCTCCCACCTGCTCCTCCATTTCCAGCTCCACAGGAGCCAGCAGCAAGGGTCAGGCCTCGCACAGCTCGTCCCGCTGCCAGTACCCGCAGCTGGGAGCTGCTGAAAATGTGCCAACACACCCACTTCGACCCCCGTGGCTCTGGTGTAAAGGCAGGTTTGCTCAGAGATGGGAGATTAATATGACTATTCCCACGATGTGCTTAACGACATCATTTACTTCAGAGGCTCTTGGGACGGCGCTGACACTCGCTTTAGCAGCTGAAGTGTTTAATGTGTTCTCCAAGGCACTCTCTAAACACAGATAGAGCTGAGCGACACAAATGTATTTGCAGAATGTTTTAGGGTTAGCACACTCCAGAGCCACGCAATCAAATGCTGGTGAGGGTGAGGGAATGGATCTTTGAGAGGATCATGATTCAGCAAGGGGTCGTGATTATTAAATACATCACAGGGCTCCCTCTCGGTATTTTTCATACCTTGTTCTCAAAGTATTACTCATATAATTTTCCCTCTGAAAGTTATTACAGGTGACTCACCTTTAGCTCGAGTGAGCAAACATGACCAAATGTTTATTCTGTTCACAGCTGAGCAATTTTAAGCGCAGATCCTGACCTTAAAAAAAGTCCCTGAGTGAGGCTGGTGGGTAAGACAGTACACCACTGGTCCCTGGAGCATCGTGACTCAGAGGCATATTTCTTATTAAAATGCTTCTGCTTTTAACTCGAGGCAGTCACATCTTGCTGACCAACATCCACAGTGAATTTCCCGTCCCACCCCGGGCAAGGGCTGGGCTGAGCTCCCACCAACTCCCCGGGTCCCTGCTGCTGCCAAAACATCATCAGCCTGAGGCCTTTGCTGCTGTCCCACCCAAGTGCTGGGGGAAAATATGATAGGAAATGCCTATTTTCTTCCATAGGCAATTAATGTAAGTCAGGATGGGTCCACTGGTTGCTCCAGGGGGGAAATAAAAATGAGCATCCCTGGGGCAGGGGGACAATGGGGAGCAGGGGCTCAGCTTCTCCCCATGGCTGCTGCCAGCTCCCCACTGCTGCCCCATCTGAAGGCTGGTTTGGTTGAGATTTTCTCTTTGGATCAAGTTCTGTATTTTTTTTTCTCCTTGGCCCTTGAGATCAGCGATTTCATTTTGCAGTGACAGCTAAGGGAGGGCAGAGCGTGTGCTGCTGTCCTGCCTGTGAAAGCTTCTTTGTCGCCTGCTGTTAATCTGAGCGGTTTTGCAGGCTCTCAATGCTTTTGTCTTGAGTTTTGTTTTCGGTTTGGGTCTCACCACCAGTCCCACATGGTTTCCTGGCTGGCAGAATGATGTCTAAGCTTAGCAGACAGAAGGCTTGTAGTGTGTCCAATGAGCAGGTGAGGGAAACCTCACACCCTGCGAGAGGGGAGCGCCTGCAAAGGAAAGGAAAAAAAAAGGCAGGGCAAAGGCTGGTGTCACAAACCCTCTTCCGGGCTATTTGCAGAGAGGAAGGGACTTTGGCAGGGCACCAAGAACTCCGGGTCCTTGCGCTGGTGTTTATTGCAGCAAGGAGAGACAAAGGGAGAGCAGTGACCAGGGCTGGGCTGGGCACATCGCAGCCCCTGTGCCAGGAATCACCCCGGGGCCCTGAGACACAAAAATGTATCCTGAGCTCAAACCTGTGGGAAACTGGCTGGGAGGAGGCTTAAGCTTGGGAACTTGGTGCCCTAAAAGCTTCCTGGAAGTAAGGATTAATTATTAGCTAATTGGCTGGGATGTATCTCATTTGTTACAAATGAAGAGGGAAGGCTGGGAGGCTGTGGTCGATGGGAGCAGAGCTGGTTAACTCCTGGTTAAGCTGGCATAAGGAGCTGTTATCCTGGTCTGAAGGAAGTAAAGGAGGGGGTTCTGTGGTGTGGTGATGCCTTATTCAGGTGTGTGTCCACAAGAATTGGAGGATGTCACCTGCAGGCTGTCACCCACCAGGCTTCTTGCTCGGGGCCAAGGCTTTGGAGATTGCCTGCCATTGTGCTTCATGGGCTGATGCCCTCAGGAAGACAGGAGTCAGGTAACGTGTGTTACATTTTAGTAGCTTTATAACCTGGGAAATTGCCTTTTGAGAGGGTCGAGGAGGGAATAAAGCAGAGTAACTGTAATTCTCAGAGCCCTAAAATCTGTGACAAAGCTGCTGTGGCAAGACTGAACATTTTTGTCAGGAAAATATCAGTAGCCTTAATCTCTCTTTACCTTCTTTTATAATGCATGGTTTAAAAACATGTTAGTGTTATCTTTGCATTATATAGGAAGCAGCCATGTAATATTGTCTCTTTGAAGGTTGTGCTAGAGCTTACTATCTCTGCCAAAGTAGCTGCAAGGTCAAATCCCAGCTGATATCTCAGAGGGATTGAACAGATGTTAAGTTGAGCCTCTGACTTGGGGTGTCCCTCCCCTGGCTGTGCCATAGATGCTTGTGATAGCAGCTAACCAAATTAATTTGTCTGTGCTCCCCTCCTGGCTTGTGAAACTGGGATAGCAGCAGTTTGTTATCTTGTAGATTCTGTGTAGATCAGCCCAGTAGAAGTTATGAGGGAGTGATGATGGGATCTGTACCAGAGCATGGGGAAAGATCAGGGGAAAAGGAATCAGTAGGACTCAGTTCAGGGTTGAAATGCAGCAGTCTGGGTTTCAAAACTGGTAATCCTTTGGGAAAAACTGATCTAGTGGTTTCGGTGCTGCATCTCATTGAGCAGAAATGTTTCAGTGAGGGTGCTAAAATGTAATTAGCAGAATAATTCCAGTTTAACTGGCTCTGCCACCAGCTCCCAGAGCCACTTCCCTGTGTTGTGTGCTCTGGACATGCTGCTTGGGAAGGTGCAGAGCCCCAAAGCTCCTACTCTACCTCCCTGCTCCCCAAATGAAGCAGTGTCAGTCCTTGGCACTCGGTGTGAAGTGTTGGCCTCATTTGCTAACAGCTTTGGTTTCTCCATATCTGAGACAGGATTATTAATATGCCTTTACCTCCCAGGATGACTGAGGTTAATTGAGATTTGTGAGGTGCTGAGAAGGTGCAGCAATGAGCATGGCAGAAAGTGGAGGCGGCAGAAATGCTGGTATTTGAGGGAAGATTTTTGAAAACAAGTCTGGAAATCATCAGGAAATAAAAAGAATAATTCCCCTCTTCTTGTAACTAGAAAGTTTTAACAGTAATTATTGGGAAAAAAAATTTGTGCACTTTTAAACAAAACCCTCTGCACTTACTCTTATCTGATGGCAAAGCAGATCAAACAGAACATTTTCTGATAAGGGTAGTGTGTTTGCCAGTTGTTTAAACGAACATCTACAAGCCTTACCTTCAATATTTGCCTTTAGAGGTGGCGGGGGACAGCGGCTGCCAGTGCCCAGGAGCTCTGCAGACCTTGGGGAAGAGGCACAGAGCCTGATGCAAAAGAGGAATCCCATGAGTATGTGTGTCTACACTGAGTTAACTTTCTGGTGGTGATGTTACAAACCCATGGAATGGGGTGTGTTGGGTTGAAGGACACACAGCCAGCTCCCAGGAGGTCAGAGGAACACAGGACACATTCAAAATGCCAGTGGGTGTTCCATGGCTTTGGAGGAAGGTTCCTCCCCAGCAGGTCGGTGTGTCCCTGACAGGGGTTGTTCAGGATGGTCCCACAGTGCTGTCCTGCTGCTCCTCCTGACCCTTCAGCACCCAATGAACCTGATGGTGAATTTCTGCTACTTGGGCCCTGGTCCTGAAAGAAGCCTGAGACGGGCCTGGAGCACTGCTGGATCTGTCTGTTCTTCCCCATCTCAGGAGCAGGGCCTTCACTGTGACTTTGTGGATTGCTTACTTGGCTTGTTTGGGATTTTTCTTAAGGAAAGAGGATGCCTTTGATTTGGAACTCAGAAACAGGTGTGCAAGTGAAAGGTTTGCTCCTGATGAATCACATTGAGAACAGCATGGGGGGAGAACGGTGTGTGCCTGAGCTGCTGATGTCAGATCTGTTTGATGTGTTCTTCAGGGTGGCGAGGGTAAGGATGTGTTTGCACACACTGCTGTTTGTCTGCCTCTGGTTTGGTTTTTTGTAAGAGAGAAGTGATGGGAGATGGAAAGGTAAAATGGAACCTGGGATGCTTGAAGCTTTTGTAATTCAGGTGCCAGTCCTTTTGCCATAATCTAATGGAAACCAGCAGTGCAGGAGGTGCCAGCTGAAAATACTTCTTGCCCTGGCTCTGTTGCAGAATGACTGAGTAAGTTTGATTAATGTTTCACTGCTCCATCCTTCTGCCTCTGCTCCCTCAGTGGCTTTGTGCCAGTTTCTGACCTTGTGCAGCTGTGGGGAAAGGGGAAATCCCCTCATTATGTGTGGAGATTGCCATCACACTCCCTGTCCCACCCTGCATCCCCATCCCAGCTTCATCCCAGCCCAGTCCACCCTTCCCAGGGGCAAAGGTGCTCCTGTATCCTCGCTACAGTGGTGATTTGCAGGGAGCAGCACGAGTGCTGGGGTGCCCCTGGGCACCAGGTAACTGCTGGAAGGTTCTCCCCAGCCAGCCTTGCAGCCACAGTTTGGGTTTGTATTGCTGACCCCGGACAGCTGTGCGGGGGTGACAGCTGGAGTGGTGGTCCTCGGTCACTCACAGGATGCTCCCCCGGACCTTGGATCCCCTGGGAGTGCCTGGCTGGCCAAGCAGCACCACCTGCCCCTGGGCTTGGGGCACTTCACTCTGGGACATCACTCCTGGGTTGTGTTGGGTGACCTTGAAGCAGCTCAGCAAAGAGCTGGCACCACGTTCCTGTGGATTTCCCTGGGGTGACACAGCCAGGAGAGCATCAGGCTTTGTGGCAAGCACTGGTGCCAGCAGCAGCAGGGTCCGCAGGGCCGCCCAGCCAGCCTCATCTCATCCCCATTTCCTCCTCTCCAGTAGCACAGAATGAATCCCTCAGAAGTGAAGTTAGCTAAATAAACAAATATGGAGCTATTTATTTTCTATTGTCAAAGAAATGCTGTGGGCTCAGGAGGGATTTTGTATTCACTGTTCACATCTGCAGCCCTGCTGTGCTTGGGGTGGGGGAAAGACTATCCCTTTTATTTGCTCTGGCCTCGCCAGTAAATCAGACGGGAAGGATCCCACCCTGAAGCCACCCCTCTCCAAACACTCTTCCCTTTCTCCCCCATCTGAGGAGAGCAGAGCCACACCATCCACATGGTAAACACTGTAAGAAAAACAAACACTTCTTCCTCTCTGGGTGGGGGGGAAGAGAGAAGAAAAGGCATTAGCAATGTCGTTTTTCTCTCCAAGCCAAAATAACACAGCAGTGAGAGCTAAGGATGCAGCTATGGTTCAGAGGGTGTTTATTTTTATTTTTTTAATACACCACTGAGAGTTCAAACAACGTGTCAGTGATACTTTGCCTTTTGTAGAGAGCAGCTCTGTTGTCTCTACCCTCTCTGGGTTTCTTCTTCTTTTTTTTTTTAATTTTCTTGAAGCATTTTAGTCACCCTGTTGAACACATAGCTCATCTGGATAAAAGCCTCTGCTGTGACATCCACAGCCCGGATCTGCAGAGTTGTTTGTTTCAAAGCAGTACTCTGGGAGAATTTATTGAACTGACATCTCCTCCCCCCCACCTCCCGTATAAATTAATGAAATGCATGTTCCGTGGCACTTGTTAAAAAGCAATAAATCCTCTCTCGCATTTATTGCTTTGAAGGTAAGGGAAAGAAGACGTGATTTAGTCTTGAAGTAAGGTGGCTGGAGACACTCTGTTTCCCCTGGTGCTCTGTCTCAAAGGCAGAGTGCTTTGTTTCAGCAGCCAAAGCAGCTTGAGAACCCAAGGATGCCCCTGGACCACAGAGGCCTAATCCTGTTGGCTGTCACCCAGCTGAAGCCCCATCCCAGGTGCATTCAAATCCTGTGCATTCATCTGGAGGCATCACATCTCCTGCTAAACCCAGCCCCAGGCTCAGAGATACTCCAGAAGCAATGGAACAGGGGGGCTTTGTGGGCTAAGTGCCTCTTCATGTCTATAGGCAGCTCTGTGCATCTTGACACTTGGTGATTAGAGATGTTAGTCTGCACTTAACAGTGCCTGAGTATCTCTCAGCGCTTTGCAAATCCTGATTAAACAAACCTTAGTTAATGGTTTTTTGATTTTTTTTTTTTAATTTTTTTTTTAAATCCTTATATTGCCAGGATGTGGTAAAGCCACTCTCCTAATTTCTGAATCTGCTGAATCAATGGCAGTGCTGCAAACGGAGCCAGGTGCCCTCGAGCTGATCATTACTCAAGGCCTCAGCATGAGTGCTGGGTGGCTCCTGTCCCTTTCTCCCAGGGCTTGGCCTGAGCTGCCTGGGCAGAGGGGGTGACGTGGATGTGCAGTGAGCTGGGCTTGCCCCTGGTCCCTGGGCTGGGAATGCCCCCAGTGCAGGGGAGAGGTGGGAGACATCCCTGCAGCCCTGCTGGGGTCAGACCCGTGAGTGTGGCAGCTCACACTAACGTGTGCTACACACTTGGAGTCCCTGCATGGCACACACACATACGTGGGGAGAGGAGCAAGGCTGCTGGCCCCTTGTGCAGCGTGAATTTATACTCAGATGTGAGCTTTATGTCTCTGAGAATGCTCAGCAGGTTGAGGGAGTAAGTGCAGGGTGACACAGGACAGGAGGGTAGGAAGGGGGATTAGTGACCACAAACACAACCTTTGCCTGTCCTGTGGCCTCTGCTGCACGACCAGCCTGAGTCACACAAAAATCAGGACAGAAAGTTCTTCTGTCTGCCTTAACCTGACCACCTTTCTTCTCTTAGTCTTTGACTTCAAACTCTTCCTGGCCGGCCGGCCAGCGGCGAGGGCAGTTCCATGGGCTGTGCCTAAGAGCTGCCTCGGGGAACACTGGTAATGTTGGACCTGCATGGTGGGGAAGGACAAGAAAGTGATGGCAACACCAGCCCACACAGCATCCTGAGCCCTTGGGTAAGACCTCACTGTCTCACAGGGAGTGTTCCTTGTGTTTAACTCCTATGAGAAAAGGAGAGCAGGAATGACTGGGAGGATATGGTCAATAGGCACTTAACACTTCCTTTGAAACCACAAACCCCAATATACTTTTATTTTTCTCTGGAATGATGCAAAACCAACTGGGCTTGTGGCATTTTCCGTGAATCAAACTGAATTAAGGAGTAGCTCTATATACCAAAAATTCTGACGAGGGGTTCAGATGCTGGGCTTGGAGGTGTTTTTTTTGCAGAGTTTTCCCATTCCAGCTGCTCTTGTGGCTCTGAGGACAGCAGAAACAGAGTGATAAATAAGCTAGGCAGAGCTTATTGGGCTCTCTCAGATGAGAGCAGAGTGGCAGGAGCCTTGCCACACACATTAGATTAGACAGTGAAAATAGATTAATTTCTTATCACTGCTTGCAGCATATTTTGCAACCGGGTTTTAAGTCCTCCTGTTGCAAACTCCTCTCGCCACTGCAAAAGCATGTGTAAGTGCTCAAAAGGAAGAGACCAGACCAAATATCACCCTCTCACCACCACCAGTGCAGCTGGCATTAGCATTTGGCAGTGAGGGTCCTCTTCAGCATCCTCAGCAAAAGCTTCTACTAACATGGGCTTTGTGCCCGTAAGGGTCTGGGTTTCCTCTTTGGATCTGGTGGTTTGGAAAGTGCTTGCTCACCAGAGGAAGCATCTTAATTCATGTTTCCCTGCAACGAAGCACCTACAAAAGGGATTTTTCTCTTCTCTGCATCAGAGAAGGCCTTAAATGGCCATGCGAGCTGCGTGCTGTCTCTCCCTGCCAGTGACCCCCGACAGCCATCACAGCCACGTGCTCAGCGTCCTTGGTGGCGCGTTTGTCACCGCGCCTCGCGCAGCCTTGGCTCTGCCTCCCAGCTGCAGCACCAGGCCTGAGGACAGATGCCAGTCCTCCCAGCTCCAGTTCTGCTCTCTGGAGCGAGTGGGATTGCGTTTTGTTGGCTGAATAAGGATTTCAGTGCAGTGCTGGGGAAAGGCACTGGCTGCTCCCAGATGTGTTTGATTCCAGCACGAGGCTGGGATTTGGTACTCAGCGTGGTTGGAGCAGTTAATGTGGAGATAACCATCATATCACAGATATGATCCCTTGCCCTGGAGCTTGGGATGCAAGCACCAAACCCTGCTTGCTTCTGGGATCCAAGTGCCTGTTGCTCTTGGACACCCCAGGCGGGACATCTCAGCAGGATTTGTCCCTCTTTAGGAATGCTCTACACCCAGCAGCAATATGTGGAAAGTGATTTTTTTTTTCCTTCACCTTATTTATTTACTCTGGGAAAGACCCATTCCTTGTATTTTTATGGAACAGCGGAGGCTAATTTTTAGCACCTGAGGCTTTAAAGCAAAATAAATAATAAAACCCAAAAAGGTTTATTTCTATTTCCAAAACATTCCTGTGTTTAATTCAGCAACGTAAGTATAACTCTTGACTCTTTCTGTGAAACAAATTATTACCTGGTAACAGCAGGGAAAACCATTTCAAAATCTCTTCCAGGTATCCAGTAAAATCACAAAGAAGAGTTACAGCCTGAAAGTGAAGCCCCAAACCACATCTGAGTGTCAGGTTTAAAAGCAGCTGAGGTGAGAAGATGCCTGAACATGCATATTTTGTAGGTGGATAAGCAGCAATGAAGTGTGGCGTTTCCTGCCTTTTGGAAGGGTTTTAGTGGGTTGGCTGATCCTGATCTCCCGAGGTAATGAACAGGGATGGGAAATGGTGCCTGCAGCTGCAGGGAAGGAGTGGGGAGAAAGGAGGCAGGAGGAGAAATAAATGAGCAGGGTTTAGAGACTGGAGGTGTGTAGCTCCTGAAGGGCTTGGTAGGAGGTTACCTCTGCTGATCTGACAGCGCCGTGTGGGTGCTCTGGAGCTCAGCCACGGCTGTAACCACCACACACCCAGGGACAGCTGAAACCTAAAGATCTGGTTTTAAACTAAACAAACAACTTTGGCCCGGTACTTTTCCACATTTTTCTCCAAGGTATAAAACAGCCCTGAAGGCGATATTTTTATGATATTGTGGGCAAAAAGCATGGGTTGAGGAGCCTGCTTTCCTCTTCTCTCCTTTGCTATAGATGAACCAGAACTGTTCCAGCCCAATGCTGTCTGCTCCAAGAATCCACAAGGCCTGAGCAAACTTTTGATAGTTTCCCTCTGAAGCTCAAGCCTAAGATAGTCTCTACTGATTTCTCTATGATGTGTCAACTTTTTGGATGCTGAGGCACAGGGGTGGCAGGACCTCACAAGGCACGGGCTCTCTCCCCTTGGCTAGGGTGGGTAACACCAAATATTTCCTTGGAGCCTTTCCCTGGCGTCGCATCTGATGGAGACCCTCGAGCTTGCACTTGACTAAACACTAAAGCCTCATCTCCTCTGAAGTAAGATTCCTTCTTCCCTCTGCTGTGTTGAGGTTTACAGCCTGGCTCGGCGCTGCCTGTGATGCCACGATGTCACGGTGAGTGATGGAATCTGTGCTGTGCTCCCCAGGGCTCCCCTCAGCCTGTCCTGCACACGGACAGACCCTGGGGTGCCCAACCAGCAGAAGGCTGCTGTGATAAACAGCACTGTCAAACTCTTCCTCGGGCTGCATTCCCTGACCTTGGTCACTTGGCTGGTGCTGCAACCTGAGCTGCAAAGCCCAGTGCTGCTGGATTTACAGTGGGCACAGTGCATGTGTTTCATGGAGTAAATATTCCAGGGGGAGAAATAAAACACAGATTCAGTTTGCTTTTTTTTGTTTTTTTTCCCTTAATGCAAACTCTAGAAATAAAATTAACTCTGAGGTTAATTTGGGTTTCTTTGGATTTCCCCCATCTCTTTGGCTTTTGGAGAGAGGGAGACCTGTATGTTCTGCCAAGAAAGATGGATGTTTGTCAGTGACACTTCCGGGATCCTGTCCCTTGAGAGCCATTGATGGCCCTTGGGAATTGATGCCTTTGAACCCCAGGAATTAATGCCTCCCAGCTGTTCACAGCACAGATCGGTCCCTAGATTGCATGTTTTAACTAAATTGGTTACAAAGCAAATCTGTCTAAACTGGTGTGAGCCCCTTTGTGTGGACACTCCTAAATCAGTTTAAGAGTGGCTGGTATTGATTTTAACTTAATGTGGTTTGTTACTGAAGTAAGCTGGATCAATAGTGCTAAATAGGTGCCATTTCTTGTGTTGACTTTGCGATGGAAAACATGCATAGAAAAGATGAGCAGAAAGGGCAAAAGATTGAGTTTCTTCTTTTGTTGCTTCCCAGTGATCATTTATCAGTTTTTATGGCCAGTTTGGGGATTTTCCCCCAGAAGATACCACTTTAAACAGCCCCTTTGAGGTGGTAATAAAGATTCCAAATCCGCCTTAGCAGGGGATTTCTGGGAAGGCAAAGCTTTGTTTCACTTATTTATCACATTTACCTTTGAACCAGGAACCCATTCAGGGAAGCAGCACCTAAAGTTTCCCAAAAGCTGCAGGGAGGATGCTCCATTGTTCATTTAGTGCCTGGAGCCTTGCTTTGCCATAGACTTTCTGCATGGCCCTGGGAAAACCATGAGGAGCCTCCATCTCCTTCACCCACAGGTACTGATGGCTGTGTGCAGCAAATATGGAGATTTTCTTGGGCTGATGAAATTAGCAGGAGAGCATAGAAGCACCTGTGGGGAGTCGTGTTCAGGCTTACAGCCTTCCTGCCAGAAGATCTCTGCACCTACAGGTGAGCCAGAGGAGCAGGACCTGGGGTGTCCTCAGGAAAGATGGAGTGGAGGACTGTGTGATGAGAATGAGCTGCCCTGTCTCCTCATTAGGACTCAGATTTTATTGAATCCAATGAGATCTTTGCCTTCAACCTCCCTGCAAGCAGCATTCAGCCCTTGGTGTCCGTGCCGTGGGTTTCCCCCTCGAGCATGATGCAGGAGCCTTCCTTCCTCCCTGCCTTTGCAGCACTGCTGCACTATCATAACCCTCTGAGTTTAGCTGCTGAATTTCATCTCTTGTAACTGTCAATTATGGATCCATGCTGACCATCAGAGCCTTGTGTTGAGTCCCTGCTGGCCCCTGTGGAGCAAGTGTTTTCCTGCCCTGGTAGCTGAACGACACCCGTGGTGCCCCAAGGCTGCTCCTTGGACACAGGGGCCAGGCTGGCTGTCACTTCACTCCCCTCCTGCTCTCACAGCCTCTGCAGCAGGACAAACCCAAATATCTATGCTATAAAACGCTTCTGAACCTTTGGTTTCCACTAGGTCTTGGATAGGTTTCCCTTCTCCCCCCCGCTTCCAAATCTCATCACTGAAAGACACATGATGGAGATGCCCTCACACACTCGGCTCATTGCCATGCACATTGCAGTCAAAATCTCATTTTCATTCCAGAAACAAAAGGTCTGTCAACTCGTTTAACTGCTCAGAAAACACCAAACAAGAAATAAAGCCCAATTAAGAATGAAGAGAGGGAAGAGGCTCAGTATAATGGATTGTTTTGGTAAGTGGTTTCGTCAGCTCCATTTGCGAGCTGTTGCTATGTGACCCTGTGGTCGGGCCGGGGCTGGTTTAGGGCAGGCAGGGCAGGCAGCTGCCCTGGGGGCTGCTCCTCGCAGCTCTGGGGGCAGTGGACGTGTGGATGGTCTGTCCCACAAGAGGCTGTGCCCCCAGACCCCAAGTGCCCCATTTCTCCTGCCAAGGGGTGAGAGCAGGAGCTCGGATATCGCTCCCCGACATCACCTTGTCTCGCAGAGACAGCCCTGTGGGAGCTGCTGCTGGACCTGCTTTGGAGGCTCTGCCCAGGTAGCAGCAGATGGAGAAGGCCACTGTCACCATGGCTGGTGACCTTCCTGCAGACACCACCAGGCTGTTCCTGGGGATGGCCCTGCGCTTGCAGGTTTCTCACAAGCTTTCCCCTGACTTTTCTCTTCCCCTCAAGAGATGACCATTTCAAACAACGGTTCTGCTTTCTGATGCATTAAGAGTTGGAAATTTGCCATCCATCACAGCTGTGTGTTTGAGCCTGTGTGATTATTTTGGGAAGTGAACCATGGTGATTTGTGTGTATGTGCTTTATTGGCGAGCAGGATGTTCCCTATCTACCTCTCCCTGGCTGTCTGCATTTGCATTGGTTAATAAAATGTCTGATGTTCAATGACTTTCTGATGGGTGAACAAGATTTGGCATACAGGATGTAGCCGTTTTTCACGAAGGCTAAAATTTCATCCTGGGAGACTGAACCCTCTGTGGCAGCCATACACAATCCATAATAACAGAAGCTTTTAACCCATCCGTAATTGCTTTCATATAGAAAATGATTGCTGTAAGTTAACTTCATAATTCTAAATCAGTGGCTCTCAGTAGGAGTTCAGATGCTTTAATTTGCCCTGAATTATCTTTAACTCACAGGCAGTTCATCTATGCTCTTTTCTGATTATGTTCCTTGTCACTCTGACCCAAACTTTGTCTATTTAATTTTTGCCTCCTCTTTCTGAAATTAGACGAATTTCCAGTGATATTTCACCAGTGGGGAGGATACTGACTGGGGAGAGGAGTGGATGAGGTGCTCCCACCTGGAAGCCAGCCCATGCTGTGAACCTGTCCTGATGTGGTTGTGAGGGACCCAGCTGGAGAACCCCAGCTGGGTTGAAGGTGTGGGTACCCCCCAACAGGGTGGGAGAGCACCCCAAGCAGGGCCATCACAACGGTGGCTTCTGGGTTGGTTCATGTTGCAGATAAAAATGATGCCATGGTTCCCTTTCTTTGGCTGTGAGGAGAAGGGAAGGACGGCGTGGCTGTCTCAGAGTGTACCCAGCACGTGGAGCTTTCCTGGGCACAGCATTTGATGAGCTGTGATGGCACACACGGCACAGATGTGGTGGCAGTCTGGGGGTCCCTCCCTAATGAGAACAAAGCTCCTGGCTGGGTTGTTTGGCAGTCCCAAAATGAGCAGGGTGGCCACTCCTCCCCTTATGGCAGCAGCCAGCTTGTGTGACTTTGAGTGACAGCAGATGAAGGGATTGCATTACAGCTTGTCTCTAGAACTGCACATCTGTGTCAGCTCCTTGCTAAATCAATAAACAGGATGCTGAAGGAAAAATACTTTCAGGCTTCTCATGTCTTTATGCATCAAACTGATTGGGCAATGAGAAGCTCGGGTGGTAGCAGGGATTCTGGTGTGGCTGGGCTGATAACTTTTGTCAAATCAAAGGTGAGGGCTGGGTCCTGGAAAGTGCTGGCAGGTTGTTCCCCTGGTCATGTGGATTCCTTTGCAGTGGTAGTTACTATGCAATTTGGATAGAAATCTTAAACCTAGGAGCCTGTGGTACAGCATCAAGAAGTGGAGAAAAATCACTTTGCATGTTCCAACAGACTAACAAATTACCCATGGAAATGCACTTGGGAATATTCCTCAGTAATTGGATTTCAGCTGTTGTTTCAGTGTATGTGCCCCCAGGCTGTGGAGGTAAAAGGACTCCACTGAAATGCTTTGAAATGTTCTCTGGCACCTACAGAATGTGTTTACTATTAAAAAGTGAAACCTGCAAGTCAGAACGCTACTAAGTGCAGTTTAAAAACAAAATTGCACCCCTGCAGCATAGCTCAGGGTGCTGAAGGATCTGGTTTATCCAGACAGTCTGTACCCAGGAACATTCCTGTGACTTGAGTGGAGAAGTCCTGTCTGTGTCTTCTGCCAGGCCCACAGGGGCACGGCTGTGTCGTGCAGCAGGGTGTAGAGAAGGAACCCTTGAACAATGGCTGGTTTGAGCTGCGGAGCCCACAGGGCCTGGAGCAGCCTAAGAAACACCTAGGAGGCTTTGAAGGATGAGCACTTCTAGTTTTGGTATCTCTTGGATGCACTGGTCCTGCACCTGGAAACGAAAGTGCTCTTACAGACTTGAAATGCAGAGACTTTGCTGCTCTTGCAGAGCATGAGGAGCAATAGCTCCTTAAAGTACCTGCAATATGTGTGGTGGAGAGGAGATGTGCACATCACCCGGAACAAATGCATGTCTGGCATCTTTTTCTTTAAATGTTGGTGACATCTCCAGTCCTGCCCTTGATGCTGAAACCACAGATGAAATAGGGAGGAATAAGCTGTCCGTAACATCACATGATGACCTCTGAGTTTGATATGGGAAAAGAGGGCAATTAGAAGTGGCAATAAGTTGGATGGAATTGAGTGTGGATGCTGAGAAAAAATTCTTGAATTTGGGAGCTGAAGGGAAGCAAAGCCTTTTTCCTTAGTCACACATATCTCATAAAGCTGAAGAAATTGTGGGGTTTTTGTTGTTTTGGTTTATTTTTTTTTAAGTGGTGGTCCCAGTTGTCCAAATTCTGATTCTCAGCAGCCACACGCTGCAGTTGTCTGCTCACACTGGGCATCACTCAGCCTTTTCCAGTGGAGACGTACACTGAGATAAAAAGGACTAGACTTGCACTTTAAGAGCTGTGTGTGCAGTTCCAAATCTAACCATGAGCTTAAAACACAGCATCCTGAAAAGATGCTGATTTTGAAGTGGGAGGCCTCCCTTGGGAATCTCTCTTCAGGGGTCACCTTCAACTTGTTTTGCACAGAAACACATTTCTAGGATTCTACAGGGCAATCAAACCCAGACATCCCTGGTGTGAAAAGTAGGAGTTTTTTTTTCCGCAAGGTTTTTGAGTGTAAACCAGAAGTTACTATGTGTGTGTTACACCTGTTGAAGAGCAGGGAAATGGGATTTTTTTTCTTATATTAAAGAAGTGTTTAGACAAGCTGTAGGTCAGCCACAAGCAGAGGCAACTGAAAAATCACCATCTTTTCCCCTAGATGTACATTTTTTGTCTGAAGATACCGAAAGCTCCCCATCTCCACCTGAACTTTCCAGCTCTCCCTGCCCTTTGGCAGGAGCCGAAAGCAAACTTGGCCCCGCCAGCCGCCCCGGTTTGTTTCGCGGGAGCTACACGGAGGGAAATAAATCTGCTCTGCCGACCGAGGCAACTAGTTCTGTGGGTTTATAAATGCTGCAATTGAGTGTTTTGACACGGCAGTCAGATACAGTTAATCTTTCCCCTGACCTCCCGGTACCGGAGCGCGGGCTCAAACCGCTGGTTAAGCACGTCCGTCTCCTGTTGTAGCATTCGCGCTCCAGCGCCCCGGCTAATCAAGTGTAATGTATCTCTGGGTAAAACACACACTCTGCTTTTCACAGCTATTTAAACAAAAAGCAGAGCTCGGCGCGTTAGTTACGTACGCAAGCCACAGAGGGTTGCGGTTCCTGTGGTTGGGAAAGGAGCTGGGATGGGCTGGGCTTGTTCCGGGGAGGAGGTGTGGGAAAGGTGTGGGAAATGCTTGCTTCCATCTGCCCAAATATGTAAAAAAAAGACAACCAAACCCCACTTAGTGTCGTATCAAAGGCTTTGAATCCTGATGGGGGGATGGTTTTGGGTGTGAATATGGAAAATAGCTGCTTGGTGTCGTCCCAAAGGTCGTGTATCCTGATGGGTGGATGGTTATGGGCCCAGGGTCCTGCACCAAGCATTAGGAGAGGTGGGACTGGCTCTGGGTGAGATCAGGCATATCTTGTACAGAGGCTGCACTAATTATCTGGTCTCAGTGCCTGGTATTGATAAGCCTTTCCTACAGCAAAGGGTAGCTCAGGAGACAGTCAAATTTGGGCAGGACAGTGAGCTACAAAGATTAGAGGCATAGTACTTGTTTAAATTGCTGGGCTTTTCTCTTTGGCAGCACAGCTGGATCTGTGAAATGTGCTCTCCACAGAGGTCCAAGGATGACTCTGGTAGCTCAAAGCGATTTTCCTTTGCAAATCCAATAAGACCCATTTGCTGGTTTTAGACTTATTCATCCCAGCTTTGACTGGAAGAAACTGGGAATGTTTTGACAAGATATATATGAAGAGGGTTTCTGTTTTTAAAAGCGCATAACAGAGCATGTCCCTGTGCAGTGCCCACAGAGGCGAAGCAGGAAAACCACAGGAGCCCTGATCTCAGATGGTGGGGTGAGGTGTGGGATGGAGCCTGGAGGCTGCTGAAGGGAATGGCATTCTGTCTTGGGCTGGTGTGGATGGTTTTGATGGCACCTGTGATTCTGGAAGGTCAGAGGAGGCCAGATAACCACATAACATCCCATGGGAGCTCAGAAGACAACCAGGAAGGAATAAACCACGCAGGAAATTAAAGAAGAAAACGGGAGAAGAAAAAACATGTTTCAGCATTGGTGCAAATCCTGGTTAGGTTTGCAAGTAAGGCAGTTGTGCCAGCAGGGCACAAAGCAGTCTGTGACTTCTAGATTAAGGAGCTAAGTGATTTTTGGAGGTCTATAAACACTGGACTGGAGGACCTCTTGATATCACATCAAACTTTGTATTTTCCTATGATACTCTGACAGTTTTCCCCCAAAGGATCCCAGATGCTTTCTCCTGTAATTTTTCTAGCCTCCTGTTTGATCTCCCTGGGATATCTGTGTGGATTCATTGATGTGCCTGTGTTAAAATTCAACAAAGCTTCTGCTTGAGAACTCTATTTTACAGAGCAACTCATCCTGCTGGATATTGAAAAATTACACAGCTCAGGATAAATTATCTCCTAACCCACCAAAAGTCTCGTACGCCGAAGTGCGAGGTTCCTCCAGGCAGTACAGTGTGTAAGCCCTATTGAAATGCCTGTGTGAAAATAAGATACTTAAACCTCTTTTGAACCCTGGCTCCCCCAAGCCCATCAGGAAGCCAGCCCGCGACCTCTGCGCCTCCCTCCTTTCCCCGGGCAGCGGAGCTGAGCTCTCCTTGGGGAGCCGGGGGTGAGGCTCGCCGGGCTAATGTTCGCAAAGCCCTTTGAAGGTGAGTGTCGGCGCGTACCTGCAGCGGCAGCCGGGCTTGCGAGCGCTCATTGCCATGCAGGGCATGCTCAGAGAGCAGCTCCGTGGCGGTGTGTTAACTGCGCTGATAAATCTCGTGTAAAAACAACACTCCGCCGCGCCGCCAGAGCTCCTTCCACCCGGGAACATCAAAGCCCGACACGGGCGCGGCTTGATGCTCGCAGCGGCGGCGGTGCTCGGCGGTGCAGGCGGGGCTGTGGGGACACCCCTGGCTCTGGCAGGAGGGGGAGGCAGCTCGTGGGGTCTCTTAGCAAGGGGCTCCCTGCGCCACGATGGCCACCTGACCCCAAGTTTCTATAAATATACCAAAAAGAAGCTGCTAAAAGCTGACCGGTGCTCCTAGGGAGAGGAGGGCAGCCTGCAAATCACTGCAAGCAAGTTCAGGCTTTAGCAATAGAACGAAAAATATAGGACCTATTTTAAGTCTGTCTTCTATGCTATGAAAGGTAATTGGATACCATTAGAAAATCGAATAGTGATGGATATGAAAGCAGTCATGCCAGCTCTGAAACTAGGTGCCTGCCTTGTGCAGAGTGCTGCAGGATTGCAACCTCTGCCCTCTTTTAAAGGCTCCAATGCTTTTAAATGTGTTTACTTCTCCTAAAGCTTTGAATCCAAAACATTTTCAAAATAGGAGGTACCTGCTATTAAACTTTCTTTTTTCCCGTGGCTTGCAGTAAGTTACTTCTGTTAAAAGAGATGGAAAATTCTGTTAGGGAAAAATCATTAGATCAAAGAATAATTTAGTTTGCAAGGGCCCTTGAGAGGTCACCAAGCCCAACCTTCTGCTGAAAGCAGGGCTGACCTCAAAGTTAGATTGGGTTGTGATTTGAATGTGATGACATTTATTTATATAGTGATAATCATATAACACTTGAGTGTGTCAGTTTATGTTCAGTCTGGCCCTTCTAAATAAAGGGATAACTGGAGAAAATGGGCTGGGATTTTTGAGATTAATATCTGGGTAATAATCTAACCACCACTGCCTTGGGATAAGTTTTTTGCAGCCTGGCACAAGCCAGGACCTGAAGGATGCTGTGCAGGGCAGGAGCCTGGGGCAGGTCCCAGGTATGGGCATGGCCATTGGGAGCCAAGGAGGGTCCTGGGACTGTCCCCAAGCCCATCCTGTGGGTATCCCTGTGCCAGGCTCAGCCGCCTACACTGCCCCTGGCAAAGCAAGGGACAATCTTAAACTGTTCACAGCAACAACAGCCCCAACTCCTGCAGCTCTGCTGCATCCCCCTCCTCTCCCAGACACTGAGGAGGAGCTGAGGAAGAACAGAGAAAGTTTTAGTTCAGCAAATCCATAAATCATTTCATTTGATGATTATTTATGAACTAGATCAGAAGCTTATGACAGTAGCTCTTAAGAAGGAGTTCCTGGCTGCCGAGCAGTTGGCATAGTTGTCCTCTGAGAACATTAAATATGCATTTGCACAGGTGACTGTGGCTTCTTCCATTAACCCTTGGTTTCCAGCTTTCAGTCACTACTGCACTTTTTACTCACAAGCACATTAATACTTTGTAATTCTACCCTAGAGACTTCATTAGGAGTGCAGTGCGCTCTCCCTGAGGTGTAGCAAAGGTTGTTTGTGTTGTGTCTCACACTCAGCAGTCCTGCCTTTCTTATCCAAAAGGTTTTTCCCTCAAACTATATTTACTGCTTGGGGATGGAGACTTCTGCAGTGGGGCAGGAGCAATGCAAGTTGCTGTTCCTTGCTGCCAAGTAAAGCAGCAAAGCATGACCCTGCTGCTGTCCTTGCTGCTCCTGCCATCTCTGGAATGTTTGTCAAGATTTTTGTTGTGCTGATGCCACCAGAGGCATCCTCCTGGTCCCTCTGCCAGGGAAGGACCCTGCAGGCCTGCACACTCTCCCAGCTGCTCGGTGAGGATCCAGGAGCCACGATGCACAAGCTGAGCGTGAACACGAGGGGTTAATGTTGAATGCAAAAGGGCTGCAGGGTTCCTCTGCAGCTCTTGGGCAGGTTTGGCACTGTCACTTTGTGGTGTCACTTGACAGTTAAAGCAAATGCAAGCGATGTTGCAAAGAACAAATTAATTAGATTTGACAATAAGACTGGGAAATGACTTGACTTTGGAGTAATCTGTTACAGGAAGGGAAAGTATTTAATTGCTGGCTTCTTGGCTTTCTGTTTAAAACCACACACAGGTTTCCAGCTCTTGTGTGGGAGTAGGCACCTTTCTGGTGTCCAATAAGGGTTTGGATAAGTATTTCCACTGCTGTGGAACTTGTTACTCAGTGTGACCTGGGAAAAAGTTACTGGGTTCCTGTAGTATTTAAGAATCCTGTACCAAATTTCCCCACTAACCTGGGAAGTTGAGTGGATGTGAGTAGCAAGCGTGCCTGGGTGCCTGCCTTCCTGCCTGTCTCCTGCTACAGAGCTCAGTACCAGCTGCTGGTTTGCACCTTTGACTTCAACTGAGATTGACACAGAAGCTTCTGATTACCACAGAAGATTTTATTGCACTTAAGTCCGGTGGTTGTTCTTTTCTGGGACCATTTTGCACTTGGTGGCTACAGAAATACATTGCCAGTTTCCAGTATTTGCAGTGAGGTGGGCACACCCACCACTCCTGTGTCTTCTCCAGGTACAGCTCCCCAGCTCTGCTGTGTTACCTCTCCTACAGCTGGAACACCCTAAACAGACTCAGAATAAAATACATTTGAAACCCAGGAATCCTCTTCATTTCCTCCTTTTACCAAGAACCTTATTCTAATATGCAAGCTTTTATGCAATGAGCTTTATTGTGTAGATCTACTAGTCTGGGTTACAGCTCCAGTTTCTTTAACATTGAATATTAGCATTTATTATTTATATAGTGCAAACAATGCGCTAAGCTCAGTGGAACTGTCTTGGTTACAGATGATACAAGCCCCTGATTGTTATTTTTGTGGCTTCATAAATCCAGAACTTCTGATGCCCCAGTTATCCACCTTTGACATATGGAATCTGCAATGCTCTGGCAGTGTTTGCCAAAGGTGGGAAACTCAGCTGATGGATTTCAGGAAGACTGTACCTGAGTCCCCCTGCCTGTAGGAATAGACTTGAATGACACAGTTGTAGCACTTCTGTGCATTTCTTGGGGATGAAGGATTAACAGATGATGGATTAGGCAAATTAATCTATGGTTTGTCAGGACTACATTACACAAAGTTCAATTTAGTTTGATGGATTAATTATTTATTATTTATTATTTGCTGTTGTGTGTCAGTAAGTGGCTCTTCCTAACGTGATGATGTATGAGAGCAGCCCATGCCTGAGCTGCTGTATGTAAAGGTCATCGTTTCCGTAATTAACCCCATTTTTCATGGACTTTTAATGCCGATACATTCATTTGTGCTGGTCTGGAATGTGACAAAGAAATGCCATTCCTTGAGTTAGGTTTTCTTCAGCTGGAGAGTTTCAAACCATAGGACTATGAGTAGAGTCTTTTGGGGTACGAGCACACCCGTTCTTCAGCAGGCTGCCTGTAGCTGAGTTTCTCTGACCCAGCAATATTTTCAGGGAGACAGAGAGGACTTAGGTGCCTGCAATGCCAGTTTTAAAAAGGGATATGAAGCAGGGTGATAGAGCAGCATAAAGCTGGCAGTGCGAGGTGGGATTGGGACCAGAGCCACTCTTGAATTTCTCCAAGGCCTCACACTGAACCATTGCAAACAGATCTTTGCAGCAGAGCAACATCCAGGTGTCACAGGCTGCAGGGCTGTGCTACAGCTATTTCTCAGTGGCTTTTTTTTAAGGTGTGATCCCATTTCCCACCCTCTGAGCTACCTGACTCCTCTGCAGCCTGCTCATTCCTGCTGAGCTGGGTTTTCAGGATGTGCTTGGAGACAGCGGTTTCTCTGCAGGGACACCTCCTTGGATCGTGCCCAAGGCTTTGGAAACTGCTACTCCCGTCTCATAGCCAGCCTCAAAGCCAGAGTGGAACCTTGGAGGTGAGGTCACTGGGCTGCTCCAGGTGGGAGATACGCCCTTGCCTGGGTATCAACGTCCATGTTCCCAAACAGCACCAGGGAGCAGGAAAATGCTCTTTTTTCCTGGTGCAGGAATTGGGGCCAGCCTCTCCTGTAGGGCTGAGGCTGCATGTGCAGCCCCATCTCCCCATCTGCCTGCAAGGGCAAGGAAATGGCAGCGTCCTGCCTGCCTGGCTGCTCCACACAGGCAGCAGCAGGTTTCCCTCTGAATTTCCCTGTCTTTGTGGCTTAAATCAGAACCTTGGGGCTGGCAGAGCGCCTGCTTAACGATACCATGGGCTAATCATTTACAGCAGAATGCAAAGGCAAAGAAGTGTGTTTTTAATCTTTACAAATGTATCTAGATAAGCCAGGAGACAGACTTATCTTTTGTATTACAAGAATGGAGGGTAAAAAAATCCACACTGAGGAACGTTGCTGTAGTGTCCTTGGCCTTTTCTTCAGCCTTTGTCTTTTCCTCTGTATCTTTCGCTGTTGAATTAATGGGATATGAACTCTGAATACTTAAGTGATCTATTCATTTTAATTAGCTTCCTAATAGCTCCTGGACAGTGATGGAACATAACGTCGGGGACTGGGCTGTTTACGTCCCGAAGCTCAGGGCACTGCGAGTTGCCTGCGCACAGCTCCTGCCCTGCCTGAGCCGCCGAGCAGCCGCTGGGACCGGAGGAGTTTTGGGCGGGTTGCGGGGGTGGAGGGTGTGAATGTGAGGGGGTGGAGAAACACAGCTGCGTGTGTGGCTGGCTGGGAGTGCCGCCTCCTCTTGGGAGGCTCCCTGGTGCCAGCGCTGGCTACGGGTGGGATTCTTCTCCTGCCTGGGGCCGGGCAGCCCTGCAGCAGGCTGGGCTCTGGCCGGTGGGATGTCTGGATGCAGGAATCACGGGTGGGATGCTTCTCCTGCCTGGGGCCGGGCAGCCCTGCAGCAGGCTGGGCTCTGGCTGGGGGGATGTCTGGATGCAGGAACCACGGGTGGGATGCTTCTCCTGCCTGGGGCCGGGCAGCCCTGGAGCAGGCTGGGCTCTGGCTGGTGGGATAGGGACGGTCTGGATGCAGGAATCACGGGTGGGATGCTCGCTGGCTGCGTGCAGAGGGCAGCGAGGGCTCCTCGTCGCCCGGCCACCTCCATGCGCAGCCCCCGAGGCGCCGGCCGGGGAAGCGCTCCGGCAGATGGGCCTGTCTGGATTCTGACTGCATCCTCGGCAGGAAGCATACGGTGGGAGGCTGGGGACAGCGAGGTGAGGCAGCCAGCCGCGCTCCTCGCCTTCCGCTGTGCGCACGAAGCTGTGAATGGGAGGGAAGTCGGGAGCTCCGGAGCAGCCAAGGCTGGGGGCAGAGAGATTCGCACCGTTCCAGTTTACCGAAGCTGTGAAGGATGTGATAGATGAATCACTTTTGCAGCAACCTTCTCTGCCTGAGATGTTAAGCTTCTCTGCGCGCAGCGTGTACTTGAGCGAAAGATAGAAGGGATGTTCTCTGAATCAGGGGAGAGGCTGACGCACAGAGACATTTTCAGGGGAATAATTTACATATGCATTCCCTTTCTAAAAATATCAGTCACAGTATTGCCTCTATTTTTGCAGGCAAGGCTCTCCAGGCTGGTAGATGGGTAGAACTGGGAATCTGCACTTACGTGGATCCAAATACCCAAGGGCCACCAGGATGGCAGCGTGGGCTTCTTTGTGCTTGGCTCAGGAGGCAGAGCCTGGCGCTGGCTGAGCTCCAGATGGAGGTGAAAACAGGCATGTTCAGGGTGACAGTGCCCCAGATGTCACCCATGCACGGTCTCATGGGTGTGGCCTGCTGGACAAGGGTGGAAGTCAGTACTGGCCTGTTCCCTTCTGGAGAAGGAAGCTGGCATGACCCAGCAGAAGGCAATGACCCCTTTGGAAGGGGCAGAGAAAAATGTAGGAATGCTTCATTTCCTTGATCAATGGCTAAGAGAGATGGTGGTAAAAGTGTGTGGCACACCACAGTGATTGTCCTGGAGGCTGGTGGGCAGACATGGAAGGGCCTTTCCCACCACAGCTGCTCATGTTGGAGCCCTGGGGCTGGAGCCCTGTGCTGAGGGAGAGGAGGGGTGTCAAGGATTTGCTCCGGCCGGCTTTGCCTCCTGGCCTAGAGAGAACTGAGTTTTCAGATGCTTTTGACATTGTCCTGCTCAGCTCTAGTAGAGTCAAAGATGAATTCCTTCTGACAGCAGTGGGAACACATCTGGGTCTGCACTGAGCTCAGTGCTCACAGTTTAGAACTGCTGGACTTTCACTGTGGTGGGGACAGGTTGACATGGGGCCAAAGCACACCCTGTCATTTCTTCATTTGATGTGGTCCTTTCCTGTGTGCCTGGGGACTCCAACCAAAGAGCCCCAGAGCCTAAAGGGACAGGACTGTCTCTAATGTCCTTCCTGGGGCCAGGTGGGACTGCAGGATAGGAACACCCACCTCCTGAGAAGCTTAAGGCAGAACCTGTGTCTTGGCTTTGTAATAAATTAAGTAGCTCAATAGAAGCACACATTTATCTTGAACTTCTATCATGTAACATCCTACAGAAACAAAGTGGAGGAGTGCTTTGATGTCACTCCAACAGCCTTCTCCATCCCCAGGTCTCCCATCTGGAATTTTCCTTAACCTTTGCCTTGGGCCTGTTAGGGACTGGTGAGTAAAGAAAGGAAAAGAAAAGGGGGAGGGGAAATAAAGGTACAAACTGGCCATTAATACACGTAAGCTGGGAAGAAAACAGGCATTGCTGCCACCAGAGGGTTGAGGTTATGAAACAGCTGTGCAGCAACACTGTGTCCAAGTGGTTTTATGATGGAAGCTGATAAATTTATGGAGGGGATTATACAGTCCAGACTTTGTGTTAGCAGGGACCAGACTCTCTGAACAAACTGCTGGGAATTTTGTGAAGTCAGAGCTATGCTGATATAAAAACTGTCTTTGTAACCCTGAGCAAAACCCATCCTTGGCCACAGCTTCACTGCAATGACTGATCTGAACCAGGGCTGATGCTCCCCTGCAGTGTCACAGCATCCTCCTCAAACAGGGCACGAAGGGCCCTGACTAATGGGGACAGGAGAGAACACTTAAGGCCGCAGCTGAAACACCTGGGAAAATTTTTTTTTTAAGTGTTTTTTTCTCTTTTTCTCTGTGGGTTTTGTTAGTACTCTCAGGAAGTCCCATTAACACCCACTCACTCCAGTAAGACACATCATTTTGCACCTTATTGTGTCTTCTATGAAAAGCTGGTACTGAGGAAGCAGTCTTGTGCTTCTTTGAAACAGTCTGTCAGAAAAAAACATCACCCGGAACAAACAAACAACCGCACAATCCCCGAGCATGCCGAGATTGATTTGTAGCACTTTTCTCCCCCACCTTCCCTGTGCAGAAATGTTTTGGCAAGCTGTGAAAAATCAGAACCCTTTGCTGTCAAATGCAATCTATTTGTGAGGGAGCTGCACTAAGGGCTCCGGGTGGATACGAGGGCTCTGCCAAGGAGCTGAACAATTCCCATCGAAGGGATGCTTGTCCAGAAGAGCAGACGCAGCCGGGGAAGTGTTTTGCAGCCTGTGAACGAGGAGAGGAGAGGAGTGAGGAGAGCTCAGTGTGCGGCCTGCAGAGAGAGCTCCGGGAAGAGATGCCACACCAAATGTAATACAAATGGGAGACAACCTGCCTACTCATTCATATCCAGTATTTTTCTAAGTGTTGCTGTTTTTCTGCATCCCGTTAAGCTTTTTGATTTGTTTCCATCTGTTCGGTATAGATCACTTCTGCAGTTTACTTAAAACACAAATACCCTTTATGAATCTCTACAGATGGTTTTCAAAGACTTATAGAAAGACAAAGATAAGATCAAGAAAATCTTGAGTGTTTGCCTCAGGGGAAAAAAATGGGACAGTCGCTTTGCCTTGCAGCTGCAAGCCACGTCAAATCAGACACTTTGATATGTTTCATTTTCTGTCTGAAGTCTACATCTGAAAGGCAGCCTGGCTTATTTCAGTCAATGCGCAATTTTGGTTAGTCAGGGCTCTTTCTCAGCTTCTAAAAAAGATGCTCATTTGCATCCTCGAACAAAGACAGCACTTTCCCCCCCTACATTCAGCGTGTCTTCGCCAAAAACTAATCATGCTGCAAAGCGTGTGTGGGTGTGTGTTTTTTTGAGCGGTTCTCTCCGGCCTCGCTGCTCAAACTGCCGCAGGGATGGGTTCCTCATCCTCTCCCGGAGAGCCTTGTCCAGGTCTGTCGTGTTTGTCCCGGTTCTTGGTAGCTCAAGCCCAGGTCAGAGCTGGGTAGTGCAGAGCCCGCTGGCAGGTGATGGTGTGGCCACCTGCATCCCCCTGCGGGACGCACAGGGACTGTGCCAGTGCCCTGCAGCCCCAGCCTGCAGGATGGGATTGGAAACCCTGGAGCAGGGAGCAGGAAAAGGTGTCGGAGAAGGAGTGAGAACACACTGCTGGAGGACCATGCTCTGCTCGGGCGGTTTCAGCTGCTCTTTGCACTAACTTCTCCTCAGGCCAAGGCTCTAACTGCATTAACTCTGCTGGCCTCCATGGAGGTGCTAAAGCCAGTCTCTGGATAATGCACTGCTTATGTGTTTTTAAAAAAGCCAAATCTTTTCCCAAAGAAACCCCCTGAAGTGGGGTAACTGATCAATTTCGGCTACTACGCTATTCTGCTTTAGACCCCTTGCTTGGGAAGTAGGGGACTCTCATTTCTTGTGTTTTCTTTTTAGCCCTGCTGGGCCCATCCCAAAGCCATTTGACGTCAAAAGGACTCCCTCCCCAAGCTTCAGCAGACGCTGCTGCGGGCTCTCGAAGACTGGCCTCAACCAGAATCAAAATCCTTGCAGAAATCTGAGGAGTTGCATTGCAGACTGAACCACCACCAAAACAACACTCCACCTTAAATGCTCAGCATTACTTAGAGCTGATTAAAAAAAAGCCAAACCACCAACTTGCAGGAGACATGCACGTTAGCACTGGACTTTATGTGCAGAGACAAGGTGTGTATTGTTTGCCCAATTAAAGAGATAAAACCTGTAGACCACAGTCAGCGAAATGAGCTGTGAAATGAGTGATGACTCGCTGAACAGGCAGGTGCATGCTCAAAGGCGTATGCAAACTGTTCTACTTATCTAAAGACAGTTTTATTGCCTGATCATCAATTTGCACCGAGGTTGCTTCCGAGCTGCCTTTGTGCTGGGCTCTCAGATAAACAGGAAAAGGAGCAGCATCCCCCGTGCTTTTCTTGCCTTTTGGAGCAGGAATGGTCATCAAGAGAGGAAAGGAGGTAAGAGGAAAATGGGAAGGCCGGGGTTGTGCTGGGGCTCTGAGTGGGACCTGTGGCAGTGGCCAGCCTGTGGCTTGTTCAGTGATGTTTGTGCTGCTGAGCAAGGTCCTCGCTGAGCATGTCCTCCACTGGGAGAAATGCATCCAACCCCGAAATGTGGGGATGTGAAGGGTGCCTCGTGTGCTCCTCAGTCCCAGACACGAGGAACTAAATTAGGGAGGACAAATGAGCAGTTCATCTGTTTTGCCTTGACCCAGTAGCGAAATTTGAGAGCAAAGTGTGTAAAAATTACAGTTCCTGTCCTACATGGATCCAGCCAGTTTTGCATAAACACGTGTGCTTGTAACAAATGTCACTGGAGACAAGTTTGCAAACCAGGTGCTGAACGTGGATTTGGGGCAGCTTTGCCAGTGCTTCTTTGTGGGAGCTGCTCACCCCGGAGTTTTTCATCTGGGGCTGTGAGCCCCCAGGAAAGGGACCTCTCCCATGCGTGCTGTGCGAGCAAGAGGTGGCATGAGCTAAAATGCTGGATTTAAACCTTGGTGCAATAGAAATACCAGCAAGTTCTATATAAATACAGGTACATACTCCGTGTAGCTTGGTGTGATGATGTTAAAATGGTTTTGCAGGGAAGTCAGGAGACAAGAACGTTGCCCTCGGTCTCGAACGGTGAATTTGCAAATGAAGCAGCTTCCTCTTTCCAGCTTTGTTTGTAAGTCGAAGACTGTATGCTTCCTGCAGGAGTTGTACAGCCACGTAAATCAAGCCTTTTCCAATGCCTGTGTGGCTTAGGGATCTAGGATTTGCCTCAAATGGATACTTTTATAGTTTGCATCAGAAATGTGTTCTTCTGGAGATTAGTAAGTCTCATAAGCTCAGCTGTGACACTTGAACAAAGGACAAGTTTGAGTTCATCACTGAACATTTACACCTGGAGACGATAACCATATTAGAGTATTTTGCATCCAGGTAGTGAGTCTGAGAACCAAATAATTGTTGGAAAGTTTCAAACTGCTTGAATGGAGCAGGTATTCCATGATGAATAACCTCATCTGATGAAACTTAAGAAACAAGAAACTTCTCAATAAACAACTTTGACTTGATTGTTAGCTGCTGAATTCACCACTCCTGATCTCGAGGAGTAGAGACAGATGCTTTTTAACCAAGAGGTTCAGGAAATCCGAAGTTCATAAAGCCAGCACATCTGGTGGCTGTGCTTGTGATGGATTTCACACTCCAGCCCGGCTTGCCGACATTTGTCTCCAAACAACATTCATTTCAAAAGCAAGGGTGAGAGCATGGCTGTGACAAACTGGTTATCAAATTAGACTGATTACAGATTTTTTCTTTTTTTAACACCCATTCTGTGAAATTTCCTTTTCTCAGTCTTTAGAGAGACTCACACTAAAGCTTCAGATTTAAGCCCTGCCAAACCTCCAAATTTTTTTTCAGTTCTGCCCCCTCTCAATTTAAGGGAACTGCAGTTTCCTCCTAAAGAGACCCTTGCCTAAGGCAAGGCAGCAGAGCTGCTGGAAGCAACAGCACTTCTGAGACAGGGAGAAGAAAGAGGGATGATCAGCCAAGCTGAAATTCCAGGGGTTTTGTCCTTTGGCTTGCTGAACAAAGTTTTATCTTAGGACAAAGAGAGAAAGGGCTCCTGGCCACTGCCTGTGAGGCATTTTCAATGGTGTGGATCAAGCAGGAGTTATTTTAGGTAGATGAGTGTGTGCAAGTGCCCATGTGCATAGTGCAGGGGAGGTCTCTAGAGACTGATAGCCTCAAAAAGAGGGGAAATACCAGATATTGATTGCCAAGGTAATACCAGCCTTTAGTTGCTGTATGGTGGAAAAGAGAAAGCGTTGTCATTGCCCTCTAAGGGGTCCTGTAACCTGCCTGCCCCTCATATGCTCATCCCTGTGGGTGGGGGAACAGCTGCCCAGAGCCCCTGGCATGTCCCTGCCTGGGCACAGGGATGCAGGAGAACTCAGTGAGGCCTTAGTTAACTGAAATCTATGGAAATGTGTCACATGTTGTGCCAAGCCTGTAGGAGGTCTGCTGTGACGTCCTTACGTGTCCTCCAGACAGAACAGTGATTTTATGAAGTTCACTTTGTAAAGGATTGACCTCATTATCCCGAGGTAACAGCTGCTAAAGCACATGGACTGTCAGGACTCACTCCTGGTTTCCAACATGTCTCTCGTGCTGCATATTGTTGTTTTCTGAGAGCAGAGGGAAGGATGGAGAAGAGGGAAGACAAGTGGGACTGAATGTGGTATGGCCTTGTGACAACAACAAATCCTGGGACTGCTCAGTCTGGGCGCTGTCACTGATGTAACACAGCCCACAGGTACATCCAGAGCACTGACCTTGCACTTTCGGTGTCATCTGCTAATTTTTTTTTTTTTTAATGTGTCCATATTCAAAAGAGTTTCTGCTTCTGATATGTCAAAACGGCCATTAAAATTAAGAAAATCGAAGCCCCCAACTTTCCTCTTGACTTGGCACATACTTGCCTGCTATCCATCCCCTGCACAAGAGTCTTTGAGAAAGTGACACACCGTTGCTATGGCTGGTTCCTCGCCACTGCAGGTTTTTGATGAAGCTGAGTTACGACCACAGCTGCCAAACACCGTATGGTGTTGATGATGTGGGGATGTGGTTCTCATAATGAATTCAATTAGAGCCTGTGTTAAAATGCAGGGAGTGCAGCACCACATCCCCCACTGCTCTCAGCGTTCCCAGCAGCTGTGCGCTGTTGACTCCGTGCCCTCCGCCTTGGAGGGTCGCCTCACCTTGTCTGTGCCTGTCTCCAGCTGGCTCCCACTGCAGTGGAGGTGGTGTAGGCAAAGGATGCTGCCTGGTGCCAGTGCAGACCCAGGGGAGGGCGAGCAGAACGGGGCCTTGCTTGGAGGATGGAGATGACCTTGTGTGGTGGAGAGGATGTGTTCTCAGCAGTGGCAGGTGAAGGGAGGGACAGGAAGGATTTGGGGACAGGCAGTAGTGAGTGTTAAATGGTGGCAAAATATTCATGCGGGGAGACAATTTGTGAGCTGAGATTTTAATTTCTGCCTTTCTATTCTTGACCTTTGCCATAGGGAATTGAGCAGAGCAGTCGTCAGTTCCTCCCTCCACATGCAAGAATGCAGTTTTTGAAATCTATCCTCAGCTTTTAGGACCACTGGGGAATCCTCACAGCAGCGTTTGAAACACGTCCCTAATGCATAATGTAATCAGATTTTTCCAGTCCCCTTTTAGAAACCCCCTCTTGGTTCCCCACTGCATTGGGATGCTGTGCTGGTGGGCTGTGCCCCAGGAGGGAGAGCACAGTGATATCACAACTGTGCTGGGATCACCCTCTCCTCCCTTACCAGTTGCACTTGTTCACCTGGTAAAGGGGGACTACCAGGCCTCAGGGAAAAAAAAAGAATTAAAACTGAGTCCCATCACCGCAGCACAGGGATTTTGTAGCACAGCTAATAGATGGTGCTTGGGATACACGTTCTGTATCTGCAAAAGGGGGAATGTGTGGCATGTGTATTTATTTTTAAAGAGGCAATAACGCACCTCAAAAGAAATGTTTTAAAATGTCCCAAAAATCCACCAGCTGTTTGCAATTTCACTCAACTGCTAGAAATAAAATTCCAGTTGCATGGCACTTTGCTGTAAGGAGTCAGCTCCTTCAAATGTCCTTCTGAGCCTTGGTGTTGGCTTATTCAACAGCCACCCTCAGCTGAGAATTCTCTAACTTGAAAGATCATTTCCCCCCCGTTACTGAACACCAGAATAACCTTTCACAGCACAAGTCTACTCTCCCACGTATGAGCTCAGCCACTATTCCCTGTGCTCAGATCTTCTTAGAATTTCAGCTCTAACCTAAGTTCCTGGGTGATTTGTTGCAGGTCCCTTGATATCTGTCTTGGAAATGTTTGGGTGAGATGCAGTTGGATGAAAGATTTCTATTTTCAAAGCATTAACTTCAGCTGACCCACTGGAAGAGCTCATACTCCCAGTTTTGTTATTTTGCCTCCAGCAGTTTGCTTTATTGCAAGCTCTCGGAAAAATTCTCATCCCTGGGAAACATCTCCATTGGGTCAGGCAGCAACTGAGCCTCATCCCAGCCAGATAAAACAAAGCTGGGACTGCTCTCACAGGAGGGGTGTGGCCGGCCTGGCCCTGGGAGCCCCCTGCCCACTGCCACCAGTGCCCACCCGATGTGGGGAGCCTGGCCCGGTGCCCAGCACAGAAGCAGCAGGGTTTACCTTGGAGTGAGCTCTGCCTTGCACTCCCAGGAGGTGGGCAGGGCTTTGGGCTGGGCCCTAGGACTGAGGTGACCTGGCTCCAGCAGCTTTTCCAGTGGGTGATGTAAAGACACCCCAGCAGTGCAAGAAGCAGTATTAGGAAGGCACGGTCTCCATCACTCTGCTATGAAACAGGAACAGGGTTGGTTTTACTCAAAAGCTTTGAAGGTGACTGGACTTGCCAAAGTCCCTGGGTCACATACAAGTCCTGCTGCCAGCCCCAGGTGACCCTGGGCAAACTGATCTTGGTGTCTGGCATGTCAGGTCTCTGCCACAACCCTGGTTCTGCGCACACGCTTTGGGGATTCTATCCTAAATCTTCTCATGTGAATAAGCAAGGTTAAAGTGGTTTAACGTGAGAATTTCTCACTTCAACAAATGCATTTCTTTCCCCCAGTCTGAATCATAGAGGGGAAAAAATTGTCAGCATTTCAGCTACAAAGGATATAAAGCTGGTATTATACCTCGTAAAACAAGTGGTGCAAACCAGAGCCGTGTGTAATGCTGAGTGGGCAACTCTGCAGCTAAAGTGCAATAGATTATCTCAAGCTCGAGCAGTCAGGACCATCAGTCATGTGGTTTCCAAGAAACTGAAGATTTAGATGGAGAAATGACTTGCAGAGAAAAACTCTGTGACTATGTCAGGAAAAAAAATGCACATTTAGTCAGATCTGCTAACTAAATATGGCCTGGGCACCACACTTCTAAAATAAAGGTGCTTTTTGCTTGTCCTAGGGAGCTAGATCTGTGTGGTTTATCGAAATTCCTGTCTTGCCTCCAAAGATTCTGTGAGGAATAATGAATGAGAAGCAAGTTAAATCCGGGTTGTAAGTGGCTGCATTACAGGATTCCCAGGGCTCTGGGGCCCTTGGCTGGCCACCATCTCTCCTCTCCCCTTGCAGAGGCAGGCTGCTCAGCACAGCAGAGCAGAAGAAAGGCTTTTCCCTAACAATTAATTTGTGTGACAAGATGTGCTGGAAGGAAAATAGCAGCAGAAGAAAGGAGTTTTCCTTTGGTGCTTGTTTATTCTTGAAACACGCTCTGTGCACCTGACACGTTTGCTGGCTTCATTCTGGATCTAATGCAAGAAATTGGCACAGTCTCACTGCTGTGGTTAATTTTAAATGCAACAAGATCACGCTACGGTACTTGACACATCTCTAAGAGCAACATCATGACACTGTTGACACTGAATGTTCGCTAATGGCATCCGCTGCCAAACTCCGATGTAAAATGAGTGGGATAACAACAGCAGCATTTAAAAAACTTCATTCAAGGGAGCATTTAAAATTTTATCAGGTCTAACTGGCATGGTAGATTTGCAAATGTGGAGAATATCCAGTTTCCTTTGCTTACTCACAAGCTTCCATGTGCGAGCCAAGTACAGCTCCATCCCCCAGGGCAGGGAAACCCAGAGGTGCAGCAGCCATCCAAACATCTGTCCTCGCAGCATGTGGTGTCTGGCTGGACTCATGCAAGCACCAAGCTCCTGGTATTTTTAGTTCCAAAGAAAAGCTTCGTTATTGGGTTATTAATGGTCCTAAAACAGTTGCGTGGATTAAGTCAGAATGTAACCACTCCAGCTTTTCAGTCAATAAAATCAAATAGAACAAGATAAGATGAAAATCAAAGTTCTATAAATAAATATGGCTGAGTTAATCATTAGCTAATGATCTGTTGGTGAGGATGTGAGCAGAAAAGAATTACTGGTTTTTTGTGTGATTGCTGTGAACATTTCTCTGTGTGGATGCAGTTATATTGGCTTAAATTTTATGCATACATAATTCAACATATTCAAAATCCAGTCCATCCCTCCCTAATGCTAACACAAGCTACTTTTCCTAAAAAGTACTCTGATTTAAATGTTTACCCAAAAAAATCAGTGGGTTTTAAAACACATCCTTAGTTTGGGCAGGGTAAGTCACTCATTTAGATCGTCAGGACTGGGTGTAAACAGGGCTCCTGTTTTTGGAGATGGTGAGAAAAGAATTGTAGGGAAAATACTCTTTTGAACTGATGTTTCAGATCCTGCTCCCTCCCAGCAGAGAACTGTGGTAGAACTAATCAAAATGTTTGAGTCCCAGCGGGTTTCCAGTATCTCTATGTCAATGGCATTTGAAATTTAAACACTGTGAACGCTGAAATTTTTATTTGGGGGAAGGTCACGGCTTTTAATCTTTTTTGAGTGGCTCTACTCACAGGAATAAGGTTTGCAGGACTTTCAGTAGTCTGGGGCCAAAGCAGAAAGGAAACCTGTTATTCTCTCTGTACAACCTGCGGTGGAAATCCTGAGTGGGGCCTTGCTGCACAACCTCAGTTCAATGATGATGATAATAAGTTCCTCCAGTTGTTAAGTATGGCTAATAAAGTTGAAAAACACCTTTTGAAAAATGATTAGGTAGATAATAAAGTATGTCAACTTGAAAATATGCATTCTTCATGTGATGACTGGAGATAGTTTATCACTTTATGAGTGACACATCCATTTATAAATATTTATTCTCTCCGGTGGTACTGATAAATCTTTTGAGCCTATAAGCCCATTGATACATACACAGTAATATCATTTGTCTTTCCAATGCATTTTATTTATTATTGACTAATTGCCTGCCAGATTGTAAATATGATAGGGGTGGCATTGTGCTTTGATTAACTGTATGTTAAAGTACCCAGAGGAATTTAGATCTAGCTCTGAGCAAAGACATCCAAGGCAATAAATTGTATAGTTGGAAATCAGCTATGCAGTATGGAGCTGCAGCACTAGTTAAACAAGCTGAGCAGAGGCATTTTCCAGAGCAGTTTATTTTGATTAATGGGTTCCCAAAAGCCTCTTGCTGCTGTTTACAATGGATTTGCTGTAATATTTACAATAAACTGGGGTAAGTCAAGAGAGTTTTAATGTGCTTCGACAGGTTACATGCACTTCACAAACCCGGGGTGAGGAGTGTGGTACAAAGTCAAACAGGTAAATGTTTTGTCCTTCTCTTTTTGGCACACGTGGGGATTTTTTCTTGTTCCTCCTCCTTCAACTCCACTCTCAGACATTTTCTTAGCCAAATGTTTAAAACCGGCTTAACACATCTTGAACCATCTCTGTGATGACTGGAGATAATTTATCACATTAGAGCTGACACACCATTTATAAATATTTATTCTCTGTGGTGGCACTGATAAATGGGCTGAGCAGCGGGGCCGTCGGCAGAGGCTCATGGAGCTGCTTCCCTCTGCCTGCTTCTCGTGGAGCAAAGGGCCCTGGCACCAGCACCTTCCTGGGCTGGCAGGGAACACAGCGGGGGCAGTGGTACCTCTTGATTAACTTCATCAAACACTTTGGGTTAGGACACGCAAGACCTTGTTAACCAGCTGCTCTCATAATGAAATTCAAGTTTTTCAACAGCACAAAAGCTGTCACAGCAGGAGTTTGGTGCTCTGGGAGGCTCTTGATGCCCACCACAAAGACACACGCTTCCTCACCTCTTGGTTTTCCTCTCTTGAAGCCATAAGGGACAAATGTCACTGTCCTGCCCAAATAAAAATCCCTCTGTGGAAGCTGGCTGCCTGAAACACGGTGCAAGATGGGTGGTGTGTTAATGTTGGAGACGCCTGCTGGCACTGCCTGCCCCTCCACTCACCCCCTCTTCCCTAAAAATTGAACTAGTTTGTCAGGCTGTACTTATGCACCGTGTAATTTGACAGGAATTCTATTGTAATTAGCACCCGCTAATCACTGCCAGCAATGTTAGCTAGCTAATTGTACCTTGGGCATTCAAAACCCAAGCAAACCCAAACCTCGTGCAGCATTTTGTTGAAATAGATGAAAATAGCCAAACGTGTGCGTTCTTGTGAGGGACACGGCCGGGGAGATGGTGACACGTGCCGGTGGCTCCTTCTGAGTCCTGCAGAAACATCTCCCTTGGGGACCTTCTGGACCTTCTCCACAGGTCCCACAGCCTGAGCCCATGGGCAGGGTGTGGATGGTGCTCTGGAAGCGGGCAGGGCCAGGGTGAACTTTGTGGGACTGGTGCAAGAAATCCCCAGGATCAGAGAGCTCCAGAGGCGAAACTAAAAGCGGGAGCCAGGGGTACACACCTCCCTGTCAGATGGGCCAGGTCAAGGAAGAGTTTGGCATTTCCAACCAGGGGAAATGACCTTGCCCAGATTTTTTTTTTTATTCTGTTTTTAACACTTATTTCTTTACAGTTAAAGAAACAGGGAGTGCCACCACCCAGGGCTGTGCAGCAGCCTTTCCTCCATGCAGGCAGAGTAACCTAGCTCTCTTTGATTTCCATTATGCTTTCCAGTGGATCTGAGATGTAATTAATTAATTGATTTTTGCTGCCAGTCCCCTAATTAACACTAAATAAAAATTCATGCCAGGGTTAATAGCTTTAAAGGTTGGAGGCAGGAGCTTCGGATGCTCAGGTCTGCTGCCCGTTGAGCAGTGCATTTGGGTTATATTCCCTGCCATGCTTTTAATTCCTAATCAATTGAAAGTTAATTCTGTTCTTAACTGAAAGGGAGCCAGAAATGGGTACTGTTACACAACTGGTTTTGTTTTATGGCCTTACAGGGCAATGTTCACAACAGTTATAGCACCACCGGGCAAACTGGGATAGATGGCAAGGACATGATCCTGGTGTAATACGGTCCCCAAACCAGTGAGATTTACACCTTGTGCTCCCAATGCTTCCCATAAATGTTGCACTCTTTGCTCTTTAGTGTACTGGAAAATTACCAACACTTAGTATTTGCATGATGCTTCAAGGCTCTGAAGTGCTGGTTAATTTTATGTGTGACCAGTGGAATTTTACTTACAGAAAGGTCAGCTTGTTTTTATCCATTATCTCCTACTAGACAATAAAATTGCAAACTAGACAGAATTACTGAAAATATTGTTTTATGTGTTTGTAAAATGAATTATCTGAGCCATCTCATTTCCTCTCTGGAGCAGGAATGCTAAAATGCCTCAAAGACCTCGACTGAACCTGGGAAAGGTGGGCTCCTGGATTTTGGTGGTCCATTAAACCTTTATAAACATCCTTGTGTAAATGATGAGGAAAATTATAAACATTCTCTAGTTGTGTTAAAAAGTGAAAGAGAAATAAGAACAAGATTTTCTATCTATCTGACTGCTGCTTTCACTTTTGTGCCCCTGTGGCTATTTGGCTCAACATCTCCCCTTCCCTGGACATACGTGGTGCAATCCTGAAGTCAGGGAAATATCAGGTATTAGAATCCTAAATATCATATTAGAATCCTAAATATCAGGGAAATGTTCAGAGCCAATGTCATGAGCAGTGAAACACGGCCCTGTTTGACAAAACTGAGGTTTGATAAAGACCTCTGCAGGCTGGTTATGAGATGCTGTATTTACATTCTTTTCAATCAATGAAGAACTTAGTTTATGAAGTGGGATTGACACAGTTCAGGTAGGAATGTGTATGTCCAAGGCAAACATCCTGTAATTCCAGTTGTTGTTCGTTGTGTTTGGGCAAACCCCTGAGAACATCCATGTTCAACGGGGCTGTTCCTTCTCCTGGTTGTTGTTAGCAGTGCTGGCCTCCTGAAATATGGGAACGTTCATCTTCTTAATTTCTCTTCCATTTTCCACTGCCTTCTGTTCTCACTTGCCCTCATGCAACCACAGCGTGAGCAGCTGTGCAGCTGCTGTGCTACACCCCAGTGCCCTCGAGGTGCCTGGGCTCAAACTGGTAACGTGGTGCCAAGAAATGGGGAAATAGAGCTAAAATCCCTGCTTCTGTCTCTTCTTTTTGTCCGTGTTTGGGCATTTGCAGCACTGAGCAGTCTGGAAAGAGAAAGGAGCAAAAAAATGCAATTTCAAATAAGTGCTTAAAATACATTTTTTTTCCAGTCCATCCCTCCTAGGCTTTAAAATGTTATGGGTATTTTTCAAGCTACAAGGTGGTGCAACTTGCAAGGTGTTTGTCAGAGCGTAGCATGCTCTGTCTCAGTTGGGATCACTATAGCTAATCCCCAAGCATTCAACTCTGATTTTATCTTTTTGTTATCAACTTTGTTCTTTGATCCAACTGGAGTATCAGTTCCATTCTCTTCCTTTAATGATCTGCTGCTCATTTGCTTCTCTGCTCAAATCCTGTGCTCTGGATCCTGCCAGCCTTTAGCCCTGGCCACACTAATACATAATGCAGATGATAAAAGCCAGTGTAACAGAAAAGAGGTCCCAGGGAGAATACAAACCATGACAAAATAAGAAGGAAGCAGATGGTTAGGTATTAAACTGCAGTAATAAAATAACATCTGGCAGAATATCACACACACGCACTGATGCCCATCTGAGGAGTGCACTGATTTAAGTAATATGTTTCTCATTTTGGTGCAATTAACACCAAAATTTGCATAGCAAACAGTGGCAGAGCACACAGAGGCTTCTTTTGAACAATGAAGTCCAAATATGTCTTTCCTACAAGGAGACTGGGCATAGCGGATGCTGATGGATTTCTACACTGTGGTGTAAAGCAATTAATGAGTCATACCTTCCTGCTGGCCAGAGAACCCATTGCTCTGTTTACATGCAGCCTGGCAGATGTACTGGTTTGCAGGGCTGGAAATTAAAAGATAAAGGGGGAATAGGACTTGACCACGTGGAACATCACTGCTCCCTGTGCTGTAGAGAGAAGGATGCTCTATGGACTAGGTAGATCCTGAAAACCCTGCGGAGGTAAATCTGACTGCCTCAATTCCTCTCCCAAATTTCCCTCTATGAGAGCTAGGGAAAGAGAAACCTTGGGGCTGGGTTTTTCAAAGTGAGTTGGAGGGAAGATGAAATCCCCACGTGGTTTAGCAAGCCACAGGCAGCCCCAGGTACCCTGCGGGCAGGGAGAGGCTGCCTTCACAAGCCCTGGCCTGCCCACAAGCGGAGCCCAGGGCCAGCCCAGCCTGATGAAAAAAGTGTTTAATTTGTGTTGCTGAGCACACTGGGGTGCTGAGGAGGGGTGTGCTGGGAATGATGCTCGTGGGGACACTGGGGAGCTGCAGGGTGGTCGGGACGGGGCTGACGTCGGTGCAGAGCTGGTTTGGGCTGTGCTCTGCTTGGCCATTAGCACAGCATGGAGCTGTGCCACGGAGAAGCCCTTCTCCAGCAGCTTCCACAGCACCTCGGTGACTGAATGCACACGGATATTGTCACGGGGGGTGCAGGGAGCTGTGTGAGGGCTCCCAGCAGGACCCTCTGGCTGCAGACACCTCCCCAGCCTTGGGGGACATCTCAGCCACCTGCTCACCCCACACTCCACGGGACAGGAGCATTCGCAGTCCAGAGACAGAGAGCTGCTGCACCTCCTGCGTGCGGGGAGCTGTGGCTGGAGCACTTTGGGGTTTTGGCTTTCCCCACAGCAGGATGTGGAGTGTGAACCTCCCTGAGGGGCTTCAGCAGAAGCACACGGAGCTGTCCTGTGGGAGCACCTGACAAAGTCCGTGGTTCATTCACCAAAAGCCCGTGCAATTGGCAGCAGGTTGCAGATAGAAGATTGCCAGTGTGTGTGACAGAACAGATGCCCTGTGCCCTGCTCCAGCCAAGGAAGCACTGGATTTCCACTCCCAAGGGCTGGGCCACACTGCAGCCTGGCATGTGTTTCAGCATAAATGACATTTCCTCTGGGAAATTTTCAGTCTAGCTCGGAATAAAAGCAGCTTTGCTTTGGAGTTCCCTAGGAAGTAGAGTTCTGAAAGAGAAGAGCATGGGAGGAGCTTAGCCTCCATCTACCTGCTTGTCCCTGGCAGGAGGGAGGTGGGTGGCAAACATTTATCCTCAGCTCTGCCATCCAGACAGATTTGACCATCTGAGCGGGGCCTGGCTGCTGGAAAATCCCATACACTGAATTTTCTCAGTGTAATTGGCTTTTGTGATGTCCCAGCTGGCACAGCATTACCTGTGTTTGCAGGGCAGCCAGGCTGGCCAAACAGCAGCAGTATTCCAGGGAAGGGAAAGTGTATTCCTTTCTGTTTTGGTGTGCTCAGTGAAAGGCCTGATCGTGTTCTTTTGAAAACGGTGACAATAGTCCCATTGATTTCCTTAGAAGAAAGGAGTGGGAACACGTCTAAAGTTCTTCTTCTTTCAACAAAATGGAATAAAAGGGGCGCTTTCAACACACCTTTATTCCAATTCCTTCTGCCTTTTGTATAGGGGTTATCTGCTGGAAGTCTGCATCTCCCCATGCACAGAGAGATCCAGATTTTGACATGAGCCCTGAATGCCATCACATTTTAAGTGAGAATGCAGTGATTTACTTCCATCAGTACAGTGTTTAGATCATGTGGTACCTACTTTCCTATGACAATCTTCGCAAGCAGGAATAACAAGGATGCTTTCCTGGTAGTAGATCTAGGACACTAACAGGAAAAACTGAGGGGTGAAAGCTGGAGGGGTATTTATGGGTGGAAAGAGTTATTTGTATTAGCAGAAATACACACTACTGCAGCATCTCTGAGGAATAAAAAGCAGAATTTTGCAATTTTAGGGACTGTGATGTGAACAGCAAGCTTTTTGCAGCAGTTAATTGTCTTGAGATCTGATTTCCAAAGGCAGCAGCCTTAATTTCATTTGTTCTTGGCTGGGGATCCCATGGGAATGTACGCTTCAGTCTCCAATAAATCAGGAGAGCAACATGCACTGTGGGCTGACTCTCAGGCTCGCTGGGAATCTCTCTTTTCTCCTCACTGGGCTTTGGGTGGAGCCTTTAATTCTAAAATGGTTAGAATAGCCTTAATTCTTATTTCTATGGAAGTAATGCTGCCAAAAACCAGGAAATTAATGCGAGCTCCGCACTTTGCCTGTTCCTGCCCCCAGACCACCTCCTCCCTCCTCCAAACTGCAGAGTCCTCGGGGACATGGCTCCTCTGACCCCTGAGAACCAGCGTTCACAGGGCATCGTGGTCCCAGGTATTCCCAGAACAGCCGGCTGCACGAGCAGAGCTGCTGAGAACAAGCCGACATCCTCCCAGAATAGCTCCAGCCAAGTCTGTACAAGCGAATCCCTGACCCAGGGACCCCTGGAGTCAATGAGCTCTTTTGGCTGCAGAATCTCACACTGAGCACATAACCTTTCCTTTCGCTGCGTTTCTGCTGGGTTTAACCATTCCACTGTAGTGCAAAACGGGGCTCTGATGGTGCCTGAGGAGCAGGTGCAGGGGTCAATGTGGAAACATTTGCAGAAAAACTGCCTGTTCCATCTAGTTTTACCAGCATTTTGCATTTCCCTGAGTTTACTTTCTGAAGACGGTTCAATTCCCTATGTGATGCCTGTATTTTGCTTGCATTCCTTCTCTTCAGCCCCCCCTCAACGATATTCTGGTGCCTGCCTTCTCAACAGTAATAATAGCTGCAATATATTTAATAGCTACCCACTGCCAGCCTCTCTCAGCCTTCTCCATGGATTCCCCAAGGTACCAGATGCATAATGCATTTCCCAGCTAGAAATCAGACCTCACCAGGATCTGCCCTCTTGAAAAAAACTCCTTCCTGGCAGGTTCCCCAGCTCTGTGGGAATTAGCAGTGTGTGCAGAGGCACACAGAGGTGGTTTCCTTTCTCTGTTTGGGTGTGAAGTACAAGGCTTGGAGCTACCTCGGCTGCCGCAGACAAACGAGGCCGCCCCGCACCCCCAGCAGTGCCAAAGCTGCGTGTCCTCCCTGCAGAGCCCCCGGCAGGACATGTCATCCTGTCCCCAGCCACCCCAGCTGCTGAGGAGCGGGGCTGCAGGGGTGGAGCTGGCTGATGGGAGGGAGATTTTGGTATGAGAAACAGGAAAATGCAGAGAACAGTGCAGCAAGAGCCTAACTGCAGAAAATCTGTGAAATATTCCCAGAACTAACCCAACTAAGCCAGGCTGGCCCATCAAAGGCCCTGCTCTGACCAGCTTTGCACTGTCTCCTAAAAAAATTGCTGGATGTGACAGCCAGGGGGGAGGGCGGGGGTCACATTTACCTTAAATTTTAATTTCTTCAGGAAGTAGCAACTGATTTCATTATTTATTTGCCTTTCTATATAAGCAAAGAATGATTTAAAGCAATTTGCTCGTACGAATTTCTGCACCTTGTGGTGTCCTTCAGGACAGGTTTGTTTTCAGAGGAGAAACTCATCAAATGACTCGATGAAGGTTTAATAAAAAAAAAAAGGAAAAGAAAAGGCCGTGGTAGAGCTGGGAAATGAACCCAGGAATGTTGACTTTGAACTACATGAAACTAGTTGCACTACAGTAGCATATTTGGTAGTTTTGCTTGGTTTCCAGCCACAGCTTTAAAGTTTGGCCAACAAAGTTAAGAAGTCAGGAAGGGGGTAATTTTTATTCTTCAGATGAGAAGACTGAGAAATCTAAAAGCCTGGTGCTCACAATAACTTATTATTGCTCTTTATTTGATGGAGTGACTCATAGAGCACATAGCTTCAGGAGCAGGTTTGGAGAAAGCTATAGCTGAAAACACAGCCAGCTGTAAATGTAGCCATTTCCTACACAGCAACTACTTCAAAAGAATAAAATAGATGTCTTCTCTTTTCTGTCCAAAAAGTCACTGCAGAAGCAGCTTTCTTTTGTTATCTCCCAATAAATGTGTCTCTGTAATAGTGGAATTTACTGCTGGGGGTGTGCGTTTCTCACCGCTGCTTCCCCTTACAAAGGAGCTAATCTATCTTGTGCTGGGAGAAGGCAAATGATGTCATGTTTCCTGTATTTCAGCCTACTTTCCAGCTGCTGCAGAAAGGCAGGGCTCTAGGTAAACATTTCACTCTGCAAGGGCAGAGCGGGAGCTGCTGCCTCTGGCTGGGCTGGGTGGGCGCTGCAGGAGCAGAGCGACAGCCGTGGCATTTCTGGCACCTCCACGCCAGCCCGGCTTGGCTTTTCCTGCTGCTTCCCCCTCGATGGGCAGCCCAAGCCCACGGGATGAACGGGGGGCAGCATTCCCGACCCTTCCCCTGCTCTGGTGGGGCTGTGAGCTGGGTGAGCCGGGGCACGCTGCCCGGGCACAGCCCCGTGCCCAGAGCTTGCGGAGCACCGCCTGGACTCGTTCTCCTTCCCGCAAGAGAGCCCTTGACATTCATCAAGGCTGAACTCACTCTCACATTTTAATCAATGAGACAGAAAAACAACAAAACAGGAATGCATAAGCAAGTCAGACTTCTTTTTTTTTTTTTTTTGTCCTTTCTTTCTTTCTTTCCCTTTACATCAGCAGTCTAACAAGCCCAGGATAACACCCGCCCGCGTGCCGGATTCGCCCAGGCAATTATCACGGATGCAGATTGAGTAATTACGCATGCGAAGGCCCGTCTGGTACCTGCCACAAGTGGTGGCTCAGCCCGTGTGCAGGTGCATGTGCTGCCTCCGCCCGGGGCATGCAGCCCTGTCCATCCCAGCCCTGCCCGTCACACCGCTGCCCGTCCCAGCCCTGCCCGTCCCAGCCCTGCCCGTCCCAGCCCTGCCCGTCCCACCGCTGCCCTGTGCCCCCGGGAGGGCTGACGGCCGGAGCACACCCCGTGCCCTCGCCAAGGAGCCTCCTCGGCCTTCTGGGGCGCTCTGGCGGTGTGGGGCTGTGGGTGGTGGCAGACTCTGCAGGTTTTCCTCTGACCCCGCTCCAGAGGCAGTGCTGGCAGCAGGGGTGCGACCCAAAGCCTGGCTGTTCCCCAGACCTTACCCCAGCAGCGCTGTCCCTTCCCCAGGATCGCCGCCTGCAGCCCCACGGCTCTGCTGCCTGCAGTTTTCCACTTTGTAATCCCGTCCTTCGCCCGTGCACCAGCAGAATATGACTTTCTTCATATATTATACCTTGAGTGCAATACAAGAAAATAAAAATGAGTAACAGCTTGTTTCCCAGCCCTGGATGGAGCAAAAATTTTGATGAATGGGCAGACTACTTGCATGAAAAAGAGCATGAATAATTTGTAATGAATAATATTCAAGTGTTACCTTTTTTTTCCACTCATAAATTGCTTGCAAAATTTTTCCCCCCCGAGCTGTTAGTCACCAGAGCAAATACAGAGCAGCTTGTTGGAAGCATTTGTTTTCTGCTGCTCTGAGCTGTGGTTACACGTTCTGGTCACTCTGATGGATGGGGAAACTCATCCTGGCATGTTTCTTCAGGTGACACTTCGTGATTCCCGGGGCTTTGCATATATTTTTTGTCACAAGCAATGGCAGATGCTGAAAAAGCTGTTTGTTTGCTACTCTTAGTAATTTATAAGTTAGTGCTTCCAAGGGTTTCAACCAATATTGGAGCTTGGCAGAGACCCGGGTTAAGAATGAGTTATTTTATGAAAAATATATGTAGATCTTTATGCTGCTGGAGAGGCACAGTTCACCACTTCCCCCCATTTCTCTGGAGTTTTGCTGTTAAAAAGTAACACCCTTATCTTTGTGGAGAGGTTTTGTGGAGGTGGAGGGTGAGGAAGGGAGCGATGGGGCATGGGCGAGGCATTCCTCACCTCTGGCACTATTTGTCCTGGTTTTGTTAACACAGCAGGCTACCTCTTCTGACCTGCTCCCACGTGGAATAGCTGGGAGTTTGATTCCATCCTTCCACCCTCCTGCCTGTCACCAGGTGTGGGGAGGGACACATGATGTCCCCCAGGGGTAAGCTCTGTCTGTCCCAGTTCTCACCTTTCCTCCCAGCAGGCCAGCACGGGACAGGCTGTGGGGTGGGTCTGCAGTGGGGACAGGCTGCGGGGAGGTGGGAGAGGTGTCCCCGCTCTGTCCCCCTGTCCCTGTGCATCCCTGCCCTGTGCTGGCAGCCCAGGAGAAGGACAGAGATCAGGCCCAGACTGGTGGATAGTTATTTGCACATCTCGCCCGACATTTTGCACTTTGAAATTCGAATGGTTATGAAGAAAACCTGTGCACACCTGTGTAACCCTGCCCTGCCCTGGCCTGGCTTCTCTGGGTAAGCTGAGGCCAGGAGAGAGCAAGGAACGTGCCAGGGGTGGCAGTGTCCTGACCAAGCTGCCCTGCTCCTTGTTCCAGGCATCATGTGGACACTGCAGTCTAAGTTATTTTGGGATCTCTCCCCCACCTCTCCCATTCTCTATTCCTTTTCCACTGACCTCTTCTAATCAGCTGAGGTATTTCCCTGTTTTCTTTTTCCCTTGAACTCAAAGCAGTATAAAGGAATGACCTCTCTTCCATGCACATGATTGCATTTTAAACTTTAATAGCCTCCATACCCTTTTCTAGGAGGTGCTCTGCTCAGCTGAAGGTCTGTACATTGCATTCACATTCAGGGAGCAGCCAGAAGATGATGGCAAAGTACAGTCTCTGCATCAGATCTCCTTCTGCATGATGGACACTTCAAATTTAAGCTACACTTCTTTCTAAGCTGAACTTATGAGAGGTTGGGGTTCATCTGATAGAGTATTTATTGACATTGTACAGCTGTAAAGAGATCTGGTTTGCCTATGAAAAAATAGCAGCGCAATGTCGTTAGTGCTAATTAAGAGATATCTTAATAATGTGCAGTGATTTCTTAATAGATGCCAAGAGAATAGGCTTAAGGGGAGATAGGGAAACACACCCACAGACCTGCTTTTGCTCTGTCACAATCCCTCCTCTGCTGCAGAGGAATGTTTGATTTCTGGGTGTGTGTGTCTGGCAATGGAAACCAAAGCAGCCGAGATTACAACAGTTCTGCTTGTCCTAAACTGGTTATGGGGTTCTGAGTTTAATGACTGATTTCCTCTTAGCACCTCGTTACCTCATGGCCTGTCTCCAAGTACAGGGACATGGCTTGGGTACATGAGGAATGACCTGGGAGGAGTGGTTTGTTAACATGGATCCCAGAATTGAGAAGTTAGAGCCCAAACTGCTTCCTGGTTGTGAGAAAGCTGATTAGCTCCTGGGTGGATAGCTCTGTTATGAACTTTGATGTTACGAACTTTGATGTGACAGTAGCTGTTCAAAGTAGGGGAAAAGGATGTGTGAGAACTCTGCAAAAATCAGAATAAGGGCTTTTAGCTTATAGATGTTGTCTGTTTCTCTCTTGGTGGAGTTGTCTCTTCTCAGAGGCAATTAACTACATCCAGGACAGGGATGAGCTGGAATCCAACTTGCAGCAGATAAAACACTGGAGAGGTGGGCTGGTCCCCACAAACCCCTCCAGACCACCTCTAAGGAGTAGCTGGCTTTGTTTCCAGCCCCAGCTGAGCTCAGGGGCATCCCGGCCCTCACCAGCAGCCCACTGCTGCTTCTCCCTTTACAGCTGTTCCCTGATTACATCAAGCGGTTCGGCCTCTCGAGTTTGCTTTTGATGTAGGTCCAGCCGGGAGGGCGTGTTGGGGTGGGAAGTGAGGACATGAGCTGGAACCCCACCTTCCAGTGTGAAAGCCTAGTGCAGGGTTAGCGGCAGCAAGCGATTCTCTGTGACCTCTGCTTCCTCTGCCATGAGAGTTTGCATTGTGCAGCCATGAATGCATAATTCATTCCCACCCACCGGGGAAATGCCCCGCTAGCACGGCACGGACATCCTCAGCCCGGCACTGCACGACGAAAGGAGGTGGTGAGACAAGATTTAAAGATACACAGCCCTACAGGAGGGATGTGGGAGATGGATTCTGGGTGGGAATGGAGCAATAAGCCTGTTTGCCTGGATGCTTTGCCGATTTTTTCTTTTCTTTATTTTTAATGCAAGCGTTCAGTACTACCGATGGTTTTCCATAATTTCAAAACACCTTTACTCTGGCTGTCAAAATTTCCAGTGGGGTTGCAGGGCACAGCAGCCCTCTCTGCTCAGGGTTTGTCTGAGGGACCAGCCCCCCAGTGCCTCCAGACTGGGGCAGTCACTGCCAGCCCTGCAGATGGGATAAGACAGAGTTTGGAGAAGTACTTTGCAAATCTTCACCTTTGGGATGCTCGTGTTTAGCCCAGCTGTGACATTTTTTTTTTCTTTTTTGGATGAGAACAGACTTCAAGAAGAAAGCACCCATCCCAAATGAAGCAGCATCAGGGCTCATTCTTTGCCAGTGACTGCCTTCTCCACCATGGTCTTTTGTAGTGATTGGGATGGACTTGTTCTCCCATCTTTGTATAAAGTCCCTTTGCTGAGTGAGGTTAGAGGAAGCCTGGAGAGGTCCCTGGCCTGTCTCCCTCTTCTGAAACAGGAGTAATTTTATACTCAGACCTTTCCTGCTGGGCAGTTGTCCAACCCACACTGAAGGGCACTCAGACAGCAGCATTCCCCTTACCTGCCCAGGACAGCACGTGACAGGAAGCAGTCCCTGGTGTATCCAAGGTTTCACCACATATTAACCCTAAAAGGTGTCATCTGAAATGTCTTCTTTCTGTCCTCTGCACACTGGAAAGCAGAAGAGTGGAGTCACCCCGCGAGAGGACATCCCCCACCACAGATGTTCTGCCATGTGGTCCTGGTGCCTTTCATTGCTGGAGGAGCTCCTGTGTCACTCCCAGGCCCGGGTGAGGATGGCATTCCTCCAGTGGCATTGCTACAGCAAAGGCAAACTCCCCGCTCAATGTTTGCTGCAGAACAAGTAAACCCTCCGTGTTTGGAAGCATCCCTGTCTGCATTGAGAGCTTGCCTTTGAAAGGTGATAATGTGAGAAACATCCTGCTACGTTTTGCAATGAAGGTCTATTTGCATTTGTTACCTGGGAGCCGTCCATCATTTCTAACACCGTGACTTCTGGGTGACTCTTCTGCGCTTCTCCCTGGCACTGTGTGCCAGCTTTGTGCCAGTAATCTTGGATGACAGTTATGGAGGTCTAAATTCATCCCTCATTTCTGTTATATATTGCCTGTGATTTAAAGCCACTTAAATATATATTGCCTGTGATATAAAGTCACTTAATTGTCTTGTTCCTCGTCTGTAACATAATACTGCATTTTTCCTCCCTGTCATCTGCCTGCTCTCCGTGGATCAGATGGTGGCCCAGGCAGGGCTCTCTTGGGTGCAGGTGAAGCAGACTCTTTGGGACCAATGAAGTACTTTAGGTGATTAACTTCTGATTTTGGAACTAAAGATATTTCCGTTTCCCCCAGTTCGCCGCTAACCAGACTGAGAGTTTTGTGAGATTTTCTGCAATATTTAAATCCCAACTTCTTGACTTCACTGATTTTGTTAGAATCTTGGCTCCCGAGTTCCCTGGATTTTTTTTGTCTTGTCTTTTAAAAGAACATCACTAGCACCAGTGCAAAAAAAGATCCTCAGAGAGATGTCCCCAGATGGCTGGAATCTGCTATTTCTTCAAATACAAAGAAATTTGGGCTGATATCATAACTTTCCCCAGGCTCAACTCATCAGTCTTGTGCACGGGGATGGACCTGTGCAGAGGCAGCATTGGAGCCAGGAGAGAAGCTGCTTTTTCTGTTCTGGCTTGGAGCAGAGAGTCCCTTGCAGCTGACACTGTCCATACAAAAACTGAGTCTCAGCAGTTTCCTTTGGACAGCCTGCTGCTGTGGAGTTTGTATCTTAATAAATATTTCTCTGTTGTTACCTGCTGCCACACATATATTGGGTATTAAGAAATTCCATCTGGGAAAAGTGATATATACACATTTAATGGAAGCATTTTAGAGCCCAGAGAAGTCAAGAAGTCAAACCTCTCTTTCCCTCTGTGTGCTCCAGAATTTCCACAAGGGTTAAAGCAAGTTCTGTACGCGTGATCTCCTATATTAAGGAGCTACATTCATATCTTCCATTCTCAGCCTCCACCTCCTCCTATTCAATTTACAGTCTAGACTCTTTAAAAATGCCTTGTTACTGGCTGGCTTTTTTTTTTTTCCTGTGGGGAAAGGGCACTTGTGAGACAATGCTCTCAACTGGAGATTACACAGAGCTGGTGCATGTTGGTGCATGATAACAGGAGAGGTTCCAGCAAGCCCCAATATGTAATAAACTGCAAGGACATAAATTGCATATGATTAAACCTTTGATGGTGGGCTGTTAGGAATTCCCAGTGCAGCGTGCCACGCTGCCTTTGACATCAGCCCTTACAAGAGCACTCCCAGACTCGTTGGCTCCAAGGGGTTAATTACACATTATGGATTAAAACAATGAAGGATGCTTGTTAATACTCAAATCATTGCATGGCAACCCCTGGTGACTCCCTCACCGCTGCTGCCAATTTGCAACACTCACCTGGGGCAAGATAGGAAAAGCTTGTCATTTCTCACCCCTTCCACTCTCTTTCCCTCCTCCTTGCTGTTTTTCTTTCCCCCATCTGCAGCATCAATTTGCTTGTTAAGGTAGGTGACAGGTGAAAAGCCTACCTGATTAATGAAATTGTAAGGTCAAAAGCAATTGAGTCCATCTGCTGTGGATGGCAATTTACAGCCAGTGCTGGCCCAGGCACACACAGATGAGGGGCAGATGAGGCAGGTAGAGGACGCCTGGTGGGAGTGATAAAGCAGGGGCTGATAAGGAGGGTCAGGGAGGAGGCTCTGGTTCCTTTCCTGGGGGATGAGGTGCTTCATGCCGTGGTTTTCAGTCAAAGCATTGGCTGGGAAGCTGGGTGATGTCCTCAGAGGCACCAAGGAGCTGCTGATGTCCCTTCCATTTGCTGTTCTGCCTCCAGAAACTTGAGTGCCTTTTATCTGCCAGAAACCAGCACCGACCTCAGAGAGGTGGGTGGAGATAATGTGTCTGTCTAAATGTTAGATACTAAGTGGAGATGTTATGCCATGGGGAACACTTCCAGAACTTCGGAGTTCTCTCTTGTTGCAGAAGCCTTTAACAAGCTAAGTTAACATCCATAAACCTGGGATGAAGTTATTCTTTCAGCAGTTGCAGGCTTTGCATTTTTGCTCTAAACAACAGCTGGAATAAAATGGAACTCTAGAAACTCTACTCTCAGCTTCCTCTCCTGCTCTGGGTGAAACGCACCCCACTGTCTCATCACAAATCTGAGCTTGTGCTGATCAGCTTTCCTACCTACAGCCTGAAAGTACCAGCTTGCCTGAGTTTTCTTTCCCTTGGAATGGTGTGAGATTTGTCTGGAAATCTCCTGCCCCGGTGCTGGGGAGCCCCTCTGCTGTTGGCATGTGGGAGGCTATTACTTGTGCTGGTGTCTGCTGGCTCTGAACAGGAGGGATTTTGCCTGTGCAGTTTACAGAATTGCTCTGTGCTGGTGTCTGCGTGGCTCCAGCGAGAGTGAATCGAGTGCCAGTGTGTGAGGCTCCCAGGGACTAGCTGGGGAGCAAGGATTAATCTCCTGGAAGTCGAGCTAATTGAGCAGTGATGGTGTTTCTGTGTCCACATCCCCACGCAGCAGCTAATCCCTGCCAAAACCCTGGCAGAGCCTGCCTTACAGTCTTTATACAGGCTGAAGGAATGTTTGATGGCTTAAGGAAGGGGGAAAATACAAAAAAAAATCCCAACGGGGGGCAGCACGTAGTAAATAAGACTTTGACCTTATCTGAAGTATTTCTGGGCACTGAACCTAGCCAAGGACTCTTGAATAAAACAAACATGAAGTTTCTAGGCCAAGTAGGTTTGGAGATACGGCTCCACGATAAATTGTTAGAGGAATATTTCAAAGGCTGAATTGCACCTCATTTTTCAAAGTCCTGTATCTCACAAACACCTTGTCTGGTGTGCCACAAACTTCGTCAATAAACTGACCCCTGACTACTGATTGTGTATGCAAAGCTGTGAGTGAAAAAAGCTGCACAAATCTTCACTCTTAACTTAAATACCTCCCCTCCAGAATACATCCCCTCCTCCCCTAAATATTGGCAGAGCTTTTCTGGTTACTTTAAAAAAAATAAATCTGTAAATCCCAAACTGGTTAGTGCTGAATGGAAAGGCATAGAGCTTGCTGTTTTCAAGTTCCTAATTATGGCCAATTTGGATAAATAGGAAGTTTGAAGCTAAGTACTGTAAAGTTTCTTTATTTTGAGCATGAGCACCAGGAGAGTAAAAGTAGAGCAAAGGGAAAAGCAAGGGGATTTGAGGCAGGAGCAATGAGTAAGTCTAGCACCTGGTGCTTAGTGTCATCCTCCATAACTGTTATCCATAATCATTAATCTCAGGGCATTATGGCTCTCTGGCAAATGCATTCCTGGACAAAGGCCTTGATAAAGCTGTGCTTCCATTTCAAAGGTGTGGATAAGCAGTTTTTCTTTTGTGTTTCCCCATTTGTGCACTTGCAAAGACAAGCCTTTTCCAGTATTTGATTTGGATCCCTAGGGGAGTTATTAACTACACTGGCAACACTATGCAGTAGCAATGGGACAGTGCCCCTGTATTCCTAGTAATTTACTGCATGATATTATAAAGATTCAAATTATTTCATCATTTAATAAGAGACTAAAGAATCTTTGCATGTCTATGCTGATGATTATTAGTTCTTTTAGCACTGCTTGCTTCTGGTCTTCCTTTGGCTCCTATGGAAATACGGGAATCATAGATTTTATTTTTCTTTATAGCTAGATCCTGCCTGGAGCCCCTCAGTTTTTCAGGGATAAAAATTTCAATTAAGTTTCACAAAATTAACAGTTTCTCAGACTTAGATATTTAATCCACATTCTTCTGTGTGTGACGCTTGTAATAAATTTACAGAGAAATCATTGAGGAAATACCCACTTCACTGAAACATGAAGGAGGAATTTGGGATATTCTTTTTTAAGATCTCAGTAATCTGTTAATATATTTCAAGTCAACATTTCTAAAGAAACAAAAGCAACTGAGTTGTGAAAGTGTTTTCATGTCCAATTATTTCAACACTTGTGTTAACTCTCAAATCGAAATCCTATCCATCCTCCTTACACAGATATAATCAATATCAGTAATTTAGAGCGTAGGGAATATCTTCATTAATATCCCCTGTTAAGTGGGCTTTAAAAGTCATTGCATTATTATCCAGCTATTATTTTGTCAGTGTGAGATTTAAAAGTGATTTTTCTGTGTGCTGCTATGCCTTGCTAACCCATACCAAGCTGATAAACACCTAAGAAATCAGTGAATGAACAAGTACTACTTGAAATGCTTTTTTTAATCAGACATTATCTTTTTTCCAAGCTGCTGCCTAATAGCAGCACTCCTAAGAAGAGCCATCACTCTGCATTTATTTAAAATACTATTGTGCTCCTATTTTTTTTTTATTATTATTATTTCCTTTGCTCTCAGATGAAGCTTCTGGGATAACCCTGTCACTGCTGATCCAGTTTGTGGTGCTCCAGGTGTGGAGGTGGGACACAAATACTGTTGCTGGAGATGCTGTGGAGCAGATCCAGGCTGTAAAACCACGCTGGTGGGCAATGGCTGTTCAGGAGCTGGGCTGAAATAAATGTGTGGGTGCTCAGAAGTCAGGGCTCTCCTCTGTGCTGTTGAGGTCCAACTGTTGTAGGACTAGAAGTGAAAATCATGGGGGAGGAGAAGGGGAGGATTGCTGGTGAGGGCTTTGAGCAGCACACTGGGGTTTGCTGCTTCCACCCAAAAACTCCCTTCTGGTTCCCCTTGGGCTGCAGCAGTCACAGAGTGACCGTGTGGCACCCGAGGGGACCATGCTGGCAGGGTGCATCTGGAAACTTGTGTGGGAAACTGTCCTACACTCTTGGTGAGATCCAAGAAAACCCCTGATGGAGTGAGTGTGTGGCTTTCAGGGAGAGCTGTGCAGGAGTGGGGCTCCAGTGATGGCCCCATCCATCACAAGTCATGGCTCTTATCTCTGCAGTGCATAAGAGATATGGTTTATGAAAAAGCTCTAGGTGATTATTTGTTTTTCTTCTCCTCTGCATATGTGTCAGGAGTTGCTTGGAGCAAGCTTTGTGTTTGTTGGTGGCATGTGAAACAGTATCTTCCAGGAAACTTCAGAAATATTTTATGAAGTGTAGTAATAAAAATATCCATGTGGTACAGCCCATGCAAAGGAACACATTTGGCTTGGAGCAGTGTATACGGTTTCTGTAGCGCACAATGCTTCCACGAGAAACACTTGCAGATGGATTTCATCTCCCTGGTATTTTAATATCCATTACTCAACCCCAGAAAGCTTTCCTGGGGTGGGTGTGGGAGCAGTTATCTGTGACAGACCCTCCCAGCTCGGATCAGGACTGGTTTGTACTCGGGCTGGCCCTGCCAGGTTGCATCCAGCACAGTGCTCCTGGCTCAGCTCCTGGAGATCCCCCAGCAGCCACGCTGACCCCATTAACTGGGGGCTGTGGGGCCCCTCTGCAGGGCTGGGGCTCCGGGGGCGGGGTGCTCTTGATGGGATGTGCAGGGCTGAGGCTGTGGGAAAACCGCTCCAGGGGTGGTGGGAAAATCCTGCAAGGGAGGCTTTGCTACCAGAGGGATGGTCTGGACCACCTTTGAAGAGGAAAAGGTTAGAATACACTCAAGATGTATCAGCTAATTAATAGAGCTCAGATACGGGGTTTGCTTTGTGGCTTCTGCTGCCGTGCTCCGTGAGGAGTTTGCTACAGGCTCGATAAGGATCCTCCTGTGGCAGCACGTACCAGCTCTTTCTGCTGGTCTGTTGAGGTCTGTGGGGTATGACAGGATATGAGCAAGGCTAGTATGCCCAAAGGAAAAACTGGGCAGTTGTTCAGGGTTGGCATTTCTAGATCTGATGAGGGATTGCATGCAAATTACCCCTAATAAATGTTAATTACTGGGAGAGTACATATTTTGCTTGATTCCTTTCTGGCAGCTTGTGCAACTGTGTTTTTATATACCTGGTACTTGAAACGTTTGATTTAAAAAATAATAATCCTCTGTAATTACAATTGCTTTATTAAAGGTTTCAGGGCTTATATGATCTCTGTAGTAAAACTTTATGAATTCTTCTACCTAGATAGTGATCTCCTGGCTCTTGCTCCAATAGCGCAGTACAGGGTACTCATGGATTTATTTGCCATCCTTTCCCAGTTTGGATCCCATGATTTCTAGTAACTGGAGATCATGAGGACTGAGTATTTTTGCCCAGGATGTCTGTGGGTGGAAGCCCAGTTGTCAGCTTGACTTAGTCTTGATGGTGACAGTGGAGGTGACTTCCCTCTGAACAGCTCAGCTTCCCATGATTTGCCTCATGAGCAGCTGGGGCATCAGCTGAGTTTGAGCCAAACTGCAGTGGAGATTCCCCCCACCCCGGTCCTGGGCGTGGCAAGGCAGCAAAGGGCATCCCCAAGACGCAGAGGCAGCAAGGATCTGCTGCTCGTGGTGCTATGGGGAGCCAGAGGGGCACTGGAGTACCTTAAGCTCTAGTGGGTGCCAGGGTGCTGCTTCCAGCTCTGCTTTCATGATTTTTTGTGGCAATCCCAAGCCACGGCTCTGCTGTAAGAGCTGGGCTGACTGGGCTGTCTCAGCTGGTCAGACAAGATGTCCCACAGTCCAAGTCCTTTTGTGCCCAGACTCAGGAGGATGACAAGGCTCAGGTTACCCTTTGGGGGACAGTTGCTGTACATCCTCACCTCAGCATTGTGGGTGGCCAGGAGGAAAGTTCTGCTCCCAGCCTTCCAGCACAGCCCCTTCTAGAAAAACCTGTGCCCCAAACTTGCTGTTTTTCTGTTTAACTGTGTGACCTGAGAGCGCCCCAGCTGTGTTGGCTTAACCGGGCTTATTTCTGTGGTCTGTTTGAGCAGTTATGTTTCCTTTTCATAACTCATCTGGAGGAACATCTGACTCTGTGGAGCTCTCTGTGGTGAGCTCGCCCTCGGCAGCTCTGCAGACAGGTCACGCGTTGGGTTTGGCAGCGCCGGTGATGATGAACATGCCAGCGACAGCAATTCAGAGCCCTTGTGCCCATTTCCACTGGAGCTACAATCACTGGCTCTGGGACAAGTTTCCTGTCCTGACTCATAGTTGCTGAGTCATTTTTAATTTTATCTCCTTTTGAAGGGAAATGGCACTTGGTCTCAGGTTTCTTTTGTTATTATTTTTAACGTGTGGTAAGGTTTAATAGCTTTTGGTTCACACTTTATTTTTGCTATTAACACTCTTCCAGTTTCAGGCTGGCTGTTGCAACAGCACAATTGCATGTTGGGCTCTGAGCTGGTGTAACTTGTTGGAATAACTATCGGAGTGTTTTGAGATAGCAGTTCCTGTCTGTCTTTCCTCATCTCTGGCCTATGATAGATAATCTGGGAAGATTTTAAAACCCAACAAAATGCATCTATCCCACGTATGCACTCAAAGGACTTTTTTCTTTCCCCACAGCAGCAGCTTGTGTATCCCTTATGGGCTTCTGTGCTTGTTAATCACACCAATGATTTTTTTTTTTTTTGGCATTTTAGCAACACTGAGAACTTGTACAGGTTTGCTCTTAAAAGAATTACCCAGCTCAAGCACAGGATCTTCTACATGCTTTATGGCAGTATTGATGGTGAATGGACTTTCCAGTTGGGTGGGAGAAAGCAGTAAGGCCCCGCTCAGATGAGTCTTGCCTGGTGATTTGGGGCACTGTATTTCCATGATGCTGTGTTACTCCCGAAGGATACAGTGCTGGAGCTCAGCAAGTGAGTGGAAACACTTTCTTGGTTCAGTGAACCCTGCATCAGGCACATAAAGCTCAGTCGCTCCAGGAAGCCACCATGGAATTTACCTCTGTAGTTCAACATGGTGTATTTTTCAAATGGCAGCAGTTTTCTTCTCTTTGTGAGTGTTGGAGGCACAAGGCACTGAATTCTCACTCCCTTTGGGCTTGTAGCTGAGATAAGGTGTGTAGGTTTTGCTGTTGCTCTCAGATAGTAGGTAAACTGCTCGAGATGCTGAAAATGGGAATGTGCTAAGTATTCAGGAGTGAAGAGCCCTGAGCTCAAGGGAAAGTGCCTGGGAAGTGGAATAATTCAGCGAGTGGCAGAGCCAGAGGCTGAGCTGTGCCCCAGCTTTACCGCGGAGGTCTGCGGGCAGGGTGAGCAGGAGTGGTGCTAACAGCAGGTGAGGGGAAGCACAGGTGGTGACAGCCCAGGTGAGGGCATGTGGGGGTGAGAGGACAGCCCGGCTCCTTCCAAGGGACCTGGGTGCCTCCCAGACTACCCTGAGTCGCTAAAAGCCTGGCTTAGCTGCCAGCTCCCCTCCGCCTTGCTCCAGAGAGGGGGCTGGTGGCGGTGCCAGAGCCCCGGTGCCGGGGGTGGGAGCAGGACCAAACCCTCCCTGCGCGGAGATCTCCCACCGCTGCTCAGCGCCTTCCCCTCAGCCGGGATTGTGATGGTTTGGAAGGACCGTTCCTGTGATTTGCACAGCGCCTGGCTCCCGGCCAGCAGCAGCAGCAGCTTTTCTTTCCTGGCTAATCGCTGATAAAACAGGAAGACCTTGATCATCCCTTTTGACATGAATAACGATGTTATCTGCTGTGATGTATGACCCAGAGCCAGATAACGTCCTCTGGCAGGCCTTTTTTCTCATGAGATGTAAAATACAATGATTATGTTACAAGGGGGAGATAAAGTGGCACAATCTTCACTAGTTCAAATAACTAATTGAAGCAGGAACTAGTGGAAATGGCTTCCTTTGTTCCCCAGCCATTGTTGATATAACAGTGCTTATAATGAAAGCTGAAACTGTTGCCCTCTTTTTCTTTTTTTTTTTTTTTTCCCTTTCTTTT
>VZRQ01002109.1:1791308-1915943 GCA_013397975.1 Machaerirhynchus nigripectus
CCCTTCTCTATTTTTTCCCTTTTCAACTCAAGTGCCTTCAGTTGTGTTTCCCTCTCCCTGTTTCCCTGGAGGGAGCTAAGGACAGCGGTGATTTCTAGCAAGGGATCCTGTTTTCCAGCAAGACTTGTGTGTGAGTGTTAGGAGGATGAAATCAGTAAGTGGCGCTCATTCTTCGTCTCCCTAGAGGACTTTTGAGAACAGAAAAATTGAGACCAGTGCTCTCTAAAACATAATTACACTTTAAAAAAATTTTTTTTGCCTTTTTTTTTTTTGAAAGCAACAAACCTAATTACCTGGCAGGAATGGTGGCCAGGGGTATATTGCTATTTCAGTGAGTGCACAATGCTTACCACAATTGAGTTCAAATACTGAAAAAAACAATGAAACAACCCAGCCCTAAAGCAGGCTGGTGTGAAAAGCAGGAGGGGTAAGAGCAGACTTTCACACAGGGAATGGTGCTGCACAGTTGTGGTACATAATGATTAAAGGTGTTGGGAGGTAACAGAGCTTGGTTTGATCACTAGCAAAGCTGTGATGCTTTTCCTCCCAGGTGGGGAAAATGAGAATCTTTGAACCAGAACTGGCTTCAAATGTGAAACAAGAATTCCTTGCTTTAAAATTCCTGAACATATTCTTTAAAATGATTCAGTAATGTCCACAGCACACAGAGGTCAGCATTAAATACGAGCTGGCTGTCGAAGGCTATCGGCTGCGGGTTTGCAGCTGTGGCGGGGGTTGCACTCCTGAGCAACAGGCTGTGCTCTGATCACTTGATAACCTGCACAGATGCAGTCAATGGAGATGTATCCTATCACGTGGCAGAGAGACACAGAGAATTTAAGAGACTTGCTCACATTCCTAGATGACTGTACCAACTGTGTAATGAAATTAGACTCCAGCTCTCGGGATCCCATTACAGCGTCAAAGGTCTACCTGATGTCTCTCAGAATCACTAGACTTTAATCTTGTCAGCATTCATTTTGTGGCACTTTTGGCAAAACATCTGACTTGTAGGATGCAGGCTCATTCCAGCTCTTTGTCCTTGGATTGTAGACTCTGCAAAGCCAGAGGGTCTGCAGCTGGTGCCCCCCTCTTTCTTGGGGTTCAGTTCTGTAAAGTTCAACTTCCACAGGCTCCCACAGCTGCAGAGCCCAATAATCCTGCCTTGAGACCAAACAGTGAGGAAAAGGTCATCCTCAGCTGAGTGCCTGAGCTCTGTAAGGCATTTGAAGGAGCCAACTTTGTATTTTATTGAATACAGGATGATTTGGGTTGGAAGGGACACTAAAGATCACAGAGTTCAAATCCCCCTGCCATGGGCAGGGACACCTTCCACTGGACCAGGTGCTGGAAGCCGGTCCCATCCAGGCTGGCCTTGGACAGTGCCTGATTATGGGTGCTGAAGCTTCAGATTGCTCTGGTGCTGGGAAGATTTTGCCCACAGGCTATGTGTAATAGCAGAGCCATTCATTTGACAGCTGGAGTTGTGGCCTCCTTGGTGGGAGATATTTTTGTTAGAGCTGTAGAGGGATGTTTTGACTTGCAGATTCCACCTTCCACTTGCTTCCAGATGATCCTCTTGATGCATTTTTTTTGGACCTGTGTAGGGGCGACCCTGACAGTGCAGCAGCAGCCCCCCTGGAACATGAGCTGCTTTGGTGTCCATCAGCTTCCCTGCTGCAGAGATTGTGCTGCTTGCTGCCCTGAAGCAGATGCAGGACAGGCCAAACTCTGAGTGGGTTCAAAACCTGCTTGCAGCTGAAGTTACGCTCCCAAAATACTGCAGAAGCAGTGTGGGGAAGCTCAGAGCTGGGCACCTGGGTGCTATTTATGACTGAGCTACTGTGTGACCTTGAGCAGCTCCCTGCACCTCTGAGTCACAGCCCTGCCTCCCCAGCTGCCGCGGCGGTGGGATGGTAGCACCTACTTCATTTGCAAGGGTATAAGGTGGTGCAATTTTGCAACTAATTGAATGTAGGAAAAGAGTGTTTTCCCCCCCGTCACATAAAGGCTGCACTGCAATGGTCTGACCCTCCCAATGCTTCTGTGCAGGCTGGGAGTGTGGCTGAACTCGCTGGCGTCCAGAGGGTGCTTTGTTCCCCGTAAGTGCAGGAGGAAATACTTGCAGAACCGGGACTCCTGTGAAAAGTTTTATGAGTTACCACATGGCCACTGTGCAAATCAATTACTGTAGTAGGTCTGTAATGAGACTAACCCACAAAACAGTTACTGATTCTACAGCAACTTGAGCAGATGCCAAAAAATGTGGCCAATAATTAGTGACGGCCTGACGGGTCCAGGGCTTCTCAGCAGCCTTTGCTCCGTGCATGGCTCACAACACAGCTGATCCTGGAGATGGTCCCGCTTCCGAGGTCAGATTAGCTGTTGTTTTTTAGGATATTTGGTTTGTGTCAGTCTTTTTTAGAAACCTGGTTTAAAACCTTTCAGGTGTAAGTATAAAGCTTAAAAGCTTTTCCACAGCTCCACCCTTAAGAATGGGTTTAATCCTTTTAACAAAGCTCTGATCTGACAGTTTATTTCGCTCTAGGCTTTAGCTTCAGTGGTTGCAGCCAAAACCTGACAAGTTCTTCTTGTTAATTCTGAATGTATTATCCAGTGACAAATGTATCTCCCACTTATATGTGACACTGAGAATGAAATGCATATGATCAAATTTCTTATAGCTGGAGTGGGGCTGGTTGTTAAGAACATCTCCATATCTTTGCAGTATGACAGTCAATCTAAACCCATTCTTTTTCAGCAGCATATCTCAGCCTAGTTTGGGACACTCATGATGGGTTGCAATCTGCTGCCATACTCTGCAAAGATTAAAGAAAGGCTAAAAATAAACCTGTCACTTTCCCTGGACACTTTCTTGTGAAATGCAGAGAGATACCTCACTAGAATGCAGAATAAATTCATATAGAATTTCTTATGCTGTGTTTTTTTTATGGACAGATGGAATCAGTGTAGTTTCTGATTTCTCATTTCTAAATACAGTGGTGTTATGTACAGCCTTCCACCTGAAAGCTTGCCTTGGAAGCCAAAAGAGAATGAAATGGATTTTTACAATAAAGCCAAAAAAGTTCTTAATTCTTTTAAGTTTGCCAATACACAGGATACATATAATGTATTTAATGAACTCTGCTCACAAAGTATTGGCATGATGATGAAATGTATTTTCTGGAATGTAGTCTGTCTCAGGAAGTTGGGGTTTTTCTTTATCTCTATAGGACTGATACTAACACCTCAGGAGGAGGATGATGACTGTGCCACAGACTGAGAGCCAGATGTCTGCCCACAGTCTGTGTGACCCTGCTGTGCACTTAATCTCCCTTAAGCAGATCTCCTCCTGCTGTACATCTTCTGTGTGTCTGACCGGACCCAGAACCCACTGCTATTTGCACCCAGTCCTTGAGTTTCATCGCTGTTCCTGTGCTTTCCTGAGGCTGGTGGTTGCTGAGGATGCAAGGGATCAATCGCTTCTCGGCGTTTATCTGAAAGCAGCTGCCTCTTCTGTGTGACTGCCCCATTTCCTCTTCCCCCAAACCCTGCGAGGAGCTCTGTGGCTTTTGCAGATCGATGCACGAAGGAGAAATGCTAATGGCAGGATGTCTCTGGGCAGCGCTGGCTGGTGTCACCACAGCCAGAACACGCGGGTGACGGGCAAAGTCAATTTCCTGTTAAATTAGCTCGGCTGTTTCTCTACGAAAGGTGGAATTTCAATGAAAGTGCTTATTAATGGATGAGCCCAGAGGGAAGTGGGTTTGTGGCGAGGCCCGAACTTTATAGGGAAGGCCTTACCTCGTAAAAGGCCACAAAAGATGGTTACAGGCCTGAACTCGGCCTGCTCGGGAACTGACTGCGAGTACAGGGGACAGCCTTCCTTTTCCCATAAAACATGCATTAAGGGTGCCAGCTGAGTTGGTTCTCTTTTATATCAGTCACAAAAACAGTAGGAGGTTTAGTTCCTGTCAAACTTTATGGGCCATTTACAAGGAGGCCTTCCCCAAAGTATTTCACAGGCCAAATAAAAATAAATGGCACTGAAAAATTTTATAACACAATGCACGAACTGTTGTGGCAGTGGGAGAACGTGCTGGAGACCTTGTCTCCTTCCCCTGTGCAGAGGAATTAAAATGGAATTTTAATTATTGTACCTTTTATAGGCTTTTTCATTATCGAGCATTACTGTAGTCTCGTGGTTGCCTTTGGGGGGGAGGGATTGTGACTTTATATAGAGATGAGAAAATGTGATAGAGGTACAGTTTCATGGCCTGGGTGAGTGGCATCTGCCCTGCAGAGAGAGAAGGAAAACCACGGGAGGCTGCAGGGTTGAGAGGGCTGTTGGAGCTGGGTTTCATGTCTAATATGTTTGGGCACGCTGTCTGAGAGCTTGGAGATGGGCAGAGAGAGGCAGACATGGGCACACGAGTGCCTGTTGAGCCCATAAATCTGGGTTCTCTAAAAAAACTTGGCTTAAACTGGGGGTTTGGTTCCTGGTGATGTGGCTGTACTGCTGCTGGGGAGGTATTTCACCCTGTTACTTCATTTTTCTGGTCAACACAGAAGGACAAAGGGAAGGAGCCAGTTTTCCTCAGCACTGGAGCAGCTGAAATATTCGGAGAGGAACAGCGTGGCTCAGCTTATGGTAAGAAGCCTGTTAACAGGAGTAGCTGCAGCTCCCATTTTACAAGCTGCAATTCTGTCAGGGGAGGAAAGCAGCACCTAAAAACCCGTGTGGAGAGAGGGAGCAGCTCTGGGGAAGGTTTTCAATAGACATGGGCTGAGCAGTCACTTCTGCAGGAGCTGTCTCTGGGCTGCTTCGCAGCTCCCTCTGTGAACTGCTGAACTCTGCATCTCAGTGCTGACTTTACCACACCAACAGCTTTATCAGAGGAGTGAAATAACAGCTTGCTGCCACGGGAAGGGAGAGGAGCAACCTACCCCCCAGCAAGCAAAGATGCTCCTGAGAGGGTTTCTCTTCCCCTCTTGTGTGTGTGTTCTCGGCAGCCCTGCTCAGCAGAGGTTGGGGGTTCAGGCAGAAATGCAGTCACACCACTGCTGCTTCAAGATTGAACGTTTGATAAAAGATTATCAAACTCCCTCACTGACCTTACAATACGAGAACTGCTGTTGTTTTGTTAATTATTTTTCCCCATGAGGGGTCCAGCACTAGAGCTGGGGCCCAGAGGGGATGTGGGATCTCTATGCTCAGGGATATTCAGGCTGATTTTGTGTTTGCTGTGGTGCTGTATCAGTTCTGGTTCAAAGTCAAGTTACCAAACAGGACATGGCACTGAAACGAGCCCCTGAGGTAAACAGAGCTACAAACCAGTGAACTCCATTATTTTGCATAGCAATAACATTATTCCCCCTCCTCGTATACCTGTGGCTTCATGACTTTGAGTCAAAGCTTTAAGACAGGTTTACACTAATGCAGAAGATCTGAATGCTGTAAACACACAAGCATCCAATTGCTTTCTAGTTTGGGTGTCAGCCTACAAGAAAAAAATACCACCTAGTAACGTAACACAAAAGGCATTGTACTTGAGAGGTGACTAACTAGATTAATGTAATTTTTAATTTGTTCTGGGTAACATCAAAGTAGCAAAAATATTGTTAATCTTCCTGCTCTGAATAAGATGTCTGCTAACAGGGAGGTGTGAGGGAGGGAGATGCCTATTAAAGGCCTTTAATTAAGTGAAAGTGTCAGTATTACCCAAGGAGAAAGTACTGCCTTTTATTCTCTCCCAAGTGGTGTCTGGTTGAAGACATGTGGCAACTCCCTGTCTGCCCAAGCCCTCCTCAGAGCTGGAGGAGTTCAGGGGTGTTGTTTCAGGGGTGTTTGCAGCGGTGTTGGGGCCACAGTGGGCTGGTAGCAGTGTTTTCTGTTTGGGGGCCTGGTTGGGTGCTGAACCCCAGGTGTGCTGCTGGGAAGGGCTCGGTGGTGCAGAGAACACCAGCAGCCCCTGAGCAGCACCGAGGCTGATGCCAGGTGTTCCCCCAGCTCCCTGCAGGTGCTGGGAGATGGAGATGCCTGTTATCCTGCTGGTTGTTTTCCCTGCAAAGCTCATCATCTCCCTGGCACTGATGGGCAGAGGAACAACATTTTCCACTCTCCAAGATAGTCAGTATTAACAAACAGACAAGAATTTAGGGCCTTCTTGCCATACCCACACAGCCCCATTGATGAAAAAAGGCTGCATGTCTGTAAGAAGAATTGGAACCAAAGCTGCAGGAAGTGACTGGGCGGGAGGTTGCCTTCCTCTTCCTCACTGCCTGTGTGTATTTGTGGGAGAAGAATGATGGTTCTGCCTGGTTTTATAGCCCTGTCTGCATCTGCATTTTACCACAGCAGCAACTCTTCTATTTTAAAAATTTTTTTAAATGTACAGCATATATGAATTGGAAGATAAATAACATGATGACCTAGCAGATTGCCTAGTGAATACTCTTGCTGCATGTCAGCTGGGTGCACCAGGGCTTGTGGTGACCCTTGTGCAGCACCTTCCTTGTGGGGAAGAATAGTCCCCTTGATTGCAGTGGGTTTTACTGAAAGCGACCAAATAACTCAGGGACCTTAATTTTGCAATCTTTACTCTCATAGTTAACTTTGTAATTAAAATGAGTCCAACAGAGTAAAAAAAAAAACCAACAACAGAACAAACAAACAAAGAAAAAACCAAACAAAACACAACTCAAACGCAAGCCGAGCCAACCCAGCCCTCCAAAACAACAAACTGCTGCTTTTACATAGGAATTACTTTTAACTGTATTTTCGTTTTACCTAAGTGTCTTGCAAAACTATTTGCTTGTCAGTAAATTGCTAAAAAGTTGTTCTCTGCTGGCAGAATGAATTTACTTTTGTGTGTGTGTGTATTTAAAGAAAAACATTTGGAGAGAAAAGTTGTGATTTTTAATGAAAGAATTTATTTTCACCACAAACACTTGTAAAATTGGAGAGTTTTTGATTGCTGAGCAGATTGATCAGGCTTAGGGTCTACTCATGTGAGCAGAGTAGAGGTCATAGGGTCAGGTTTTCCTATGTGACTCATCTCTCCTGCCCACAGGAAGCAATACCTTTCAGCCTTGTGCCCAACTGGGCAAGATCTGAGTAGGGCTGTACCCAAACATTTTGGAAGTTAATTTGAGTTCATATAATCTCAGTAATCACTGGATTTATTGCCCAGGAAAACTTAGGGCCTTTCAGTCTCTCCATTCGGCCAAAAGCTGAGCTCATGGTTTGTGGACTTTGCTGCTTTGTACCGACAGGCAGGTGCTAATCACTCCCATTCAGCTGAGCCACAATTTGCTGGCCTCTTCTGGAAAACATTCCAGCTTTTCACAGTGCCCTCTTGCATGTGCTGCTTTACAAGGAAACTGTAAATTACAATTAAACCAGCACGCAATGTATTATTTTCTGAGTTGATAGCGGGTTGTTTTATGGGGGGAGCACATTAACGAGAGATGCCTGGGGGTACGTGGCTCGTGATGTCCTGCCCTTCTGTGGCTCAGGTTGTGCACGGATAGGAACACACAACCCTCATTGATAATCAGGCTGCAAAGGGCTCTCTGTTGAGTAATTGCAGCATTAGTCTTCTCTAAATGAAGCTTCAAAGTAATTTCAGCTTTTTATAATTACAGAGCCAGCGGACTGTAACAATTTCCAAATGTTTTGGAGCTGATTTTAAAGCTGATCTGCAACGTGTAGTTAAGATAAGTCTCAAAGGCCCAGATCCTTTGTTTTTAACTAAAAACCTATTGGGGAAATCTTCACTGATGCATGTAAGATTTACACTGACCACAAACTGGTCTGGATAAAGTGGTACCATCAAATGGGTTGGGGGAAAGAGGGAGAGGAGGTGCAGAGGATACACAGACATGACCAGAGTTTTGATACTAGAATACTCTAATGACAATTTTGATGCAAGATTCATTAGGAAAAAAACAATTTTCCCCTTCCTTTTTATGTATCTCAGTGGATGATTTTGAAGCAAAGACCATTCCACTGACTAAAAACACATCATTTTTTAGGAAGTTTGGGTGGCTTATGGGGTTTCTGTGCTTCATATGTAAAGGAGAGCTTGTGGATTAAGGCTTCAGAGGTAGTGAAGTGCTTATAGCTGGTGATGAGTACCTGAAGGGCATTCTCAAAAGCACCTGGACATGTTGACTCATTCATTCTTGGTATTTGTGCATAAATAAACCTGAAAACTGGGCCTGAGGGACACAGAGGGTGGCCATCACCTCAGTTGTCTCATCTTGGTGACCTAGGCTTAATGTCTTTCCCAGTAAAGCTTTTCACGGCGGAATGTAAGGCTGGATATATTCATGCACTTGACATTCATCCAGTGAACAACCCTCAACTGCTTTTCAGGGATGTAAGGCTTCAATTACCACATCTAGCATTATAAAAAATAGATTGTGATCTCCACTGTTCCTCAAACTGCCTGAAAGCTGTAGGAAATATTCTGGGAGACAGCTTAGGAACCATTAGAAGAATACCTGGAAAAGAAGGGGGAGAAATGATGTAACTGATGCTGGTCTGGCAGCTACTTAAATTAAGAGTTTGACATGTGGTGTGGGGAGGGAATTGAGGTTCCTGGCCAGCTCAAGGGAACGAGATCAACTTTAAAATCTTTGCATTGGAAATAAAACGTAGGAGTGGGACAAAGGAGTGGCATGCAAATGGCAGCTGACTGCAGAACTAAGTAGAACTAGCAAAAATTTGTTTTCTTCCTTCCCATTTTGAGGGTGTTAGAGCAGGGCAGTGCTGTGGAGCCTGATTTCTCTTGCTTTGCGCATAACAGCTTGAAAATAAAGTGTGAAGTGCCTTTGCCTCCTTCCCTTCTAGTCTTCCTTGCCTGCTGCATCATCCTGAGTCTGGAACTCGGGGGTATCATCCTGCTTCTCTGTGTACATTTTCAATGTGGAAAGCAACTTATATTGGAAACAAGAATCTTATTTAAATTAGGAGAGAGAGAAAAGAACTTTTGTCCTTTCATGAAGTTGATCCAAACCTTCAAAGTGTTTTGGTAATTGTGTTTATGGCTAAAAGATTGATTATTTAAGTCTGTGCTAGAGTATACTTTTTAGTATGAAGTAATGGCTCATGACAAACCAGCTCAGGAATGCTTTTGAGTTTTTCAGGAATTTTTTTAAGCTGGATGAGGAGGGAAGAGTGTGAGGCACTAAGTTTAGCATTTCAAAACATCTGGATCTGCTCTATGGTTTCTTTTTTAATGTGTTTTCCATGAGTCTAGTTAAACAACCACATGGCTTGATGGCAAAACGAATGCAAGTGTAGTGCTTGGAAAGGGACCCTGGATGAAAGTCCTCTTGCTAACTAGAGTCAAGTATATGCTCTTGTTTCTCGTTAGCTCGTGTGGATTCACAGAGAGCCCATCTTGGCTGCTGCTGGTCCTTTGCTCTGCCAAAAGCTGCTAAACATAAAGCAGGCAAAGGAAGTACTAAATTACAGAACACCTAATCTTTAGTCCTTTGTTTAATCTCAAATGAGTCTCCCAGATCCCATAACCAGAAATGAGGCCAGCACACAAGGCCAAGCACAAGATGCTCCAGAACCTGCACTGGAGCAATGGGTCTCCCGTGGCTGCAGGGGCAGCAGCAGAGGGGGAGGATTCTGCAAATGGCTTTTTTAGCCTGTGCTGTTGCAGTGCTGCTGAGAGCTGTGCTTCTGATGGGCTGCCAACACACCAGCAAAGTGTCTGGCAAGAACTGGTCCCTATTTAACTGCTATTAATTTTGGGCACACTGAAGATTTTTGGGGTTTTTTACTAGTATTAAAATGGATATGGTTGTGTTGCTGTGAAATTCATAATGACCTCATTGCTGATAGACACTGGCAGAGGCAATGACCTAGCTTAGCTCTACTTGCAAGTGATCTTTAGTCATTGCTCTTTGTCCTTCCCTGTGGTATCCTTTTTCTCATATCTATTTTCCCACCTTTTCCCTCTTCCAAGCATTTGTTTTCCTTCTGTTGCTGCTTTCATCTTGGCCCAAATGCTGCTGAGGCCCCAACTTGAGCACTTGTGTCAGAAGAGTGGGGCTGGCTGACAACTGGGGGCAGCTCTTGAGGCCTGTGGGGTCCGTCTCCACAAGAAGTTTAGAGCCTTCCCTAAAAATTCCTGTCCCTCGTTGCCATTCCGTCTTAACAGTGACATGGGGTGGCAGCAGGATGCAACAGAGGCAGCATCACTTTCTCCTGCAGACACATGAACACCATAGAGGGTCTCAGTGCATCTTGGGTCCCTGCACTGGCTCTCTGTGAGGGTTTTGTTGACTCTCTCAACCCCACAGAGGTGGGCACAGGCCAGTGCAGGCTGAGGGTGGAGAGGGGCAATTAGGCAGAAGGTAGTGCCCTTTACAAGGGAAGGATAGGGGGTTTTTTTGTATTACAGCATATGGCACTAAAAATTCTTGTTCTACTGATATTATTACAAGGAATTATCCTCTCTGTTCTTGTTTTGTGTGATGCTGTTCTCTTAATCATCTCCTGGATTTTATTTATGTGCACACACACAAAACCACTGCAAGTGCTTCTGTTGAGATCCTACCAGCTGAAAAGTGTGAGTTGCTGTTGGGTTCAACTGGGGTTGCTTTGTATCTTGACATGATTGTAGAAGTCATTCTGAAAAACCTGTATTTCCCCAAAGAGACTGGAAATTGTGTTGAATTGATCTGTAGAGAATTGATCCCTTGCAAAATGTTTGCAGGAAGGGTTGGGTGGCAGGGTATGTACAGGCAGCAAAGGGAAAAGATGGATTCCTCAGGAAGGGGAGGATGGAGCACCAAAGGAACAAAACAAAAGCTATTGAGGGAGAGGTAGGTGGCAGAAGGGCAGAGAAAGTCATGTGTTGATACCCTGAAAGAAGTATCCTGAAGTATCTTCTGTGCTTCAGGGCTGCAGCCAGCCTACATGCCTGGAAAATAAGGAATGTTAGTGTGTGAATGTAGAAAAGGACGCTGGAGATGGAGCCAAGGATGGTGCTGTTTGTCTTCAGTGACTTGCACAGATTCTTGAGCTGAGGAGTAGAAGGGTTAACCACTCTGTGTATTAAGGCTACAAAAAGCTTTTCAACCAGGAACATAAATTACTGAAGCTGCTATTCACAAAGACACATACGAGACATAAAACAACTGCCACAGCTTTTCACATGTCTTATTGTACTTCATCTCATGGTGATGACTGGAGTGCTCTGGGACTACTTTTCAAAGCATTCTCCTTTGTATCTCAAGAATACACAATGGCTCAGCCTTGACATCCGTCTTCACGTGTAAGGAGACTGATAGGTCGCCGGTGACATAGCTGCAAACGTTATCAAGCATCTTCTGATTGCTTCCAAGCAAGTGTTCTTGTCCTGCATAAGACAGACAGCATTTAGATGTTCCCTTCCTGATTATCTTACTGGATTTTTATCGACTCTGAATCATGGGAAGAACAATCACTATACACTTTTTTCTACTTTGTGATTTGCAGGGAGTCAGTGTTTCCAGCGACTGCTGGATTCCCTCATTCCCGGGAGAGTCCTAGTCTGAAGTGAATATGCAGAAATCCCAAACCTAGAGGGCTGCTGAGGTCCAGGTCTGGAGGGATAATACTCAGCTGATCAGGTATTCATGCACTTCTGCCCTCTCTAGAAGCAGCCAGATGCTGCCATGGTATTTACCAAGTTGAACTGAACAGACAAGGAATTAACCTTGCTGGACCAGGATTTTTTGTTCCCTTCCCAGTTGCCATCTATCCAGAGCAATCACCAGCTTGCCAGCCTTCTGCCTGTCTTGCATTTATGGTTGGAAAGTTGCAAAACTGGTGTGGGTGTGTGTGTGGGTGTGTGTGTGTGTGTGTATGCATGCAAAACTGCTGACCATCAAGCTGAGATCTGCTGGAAAATGGGTTCTGGGAAACCTTATGCCAAGAAGAAAAATATCTTAGTGAGTTTGATGTTTTGCACCCAGCTACATAGCTCACACTTCCCCTTGTGCCTCTGAGCTGAAAAGAAGCCCAGTCTCCTGTAGAAAGTGAAGTTAAAAGGCAGGGCAGGGCTCCTGTTTGTGTTGTGGCAGAGGGTTCTGTCTGCTTGGGTTTATATCAACAGACACAAATTGTTGACTTCACCTCTGCGTGTTTATCTCCTCTGTGCAGGTTGTGTTTGCTCTTGTTCTCTGGGAGGGCTGACAGGAGGCCTGGGATGGGGAGCAGGTTGGCTCTGGGGCCCTGGCTGGGGCAGGGGATGGGGCTCTGTGGGTGCCCAGCTGGGTCAGAGCCCACACCTGCAGTGCTGGGCTGGGGGGCGTGGAGCGAAGCAGGGGAACACTTGTGAGTAAATATTTGCTTTCTCAGACCAGGAGCTCTGCGAGAAACAGGTCTCAGAGCACATATAAACATCCAGCCCTTGCAGCTCTGAGGTTGGTTGGGTCCAGCAATGCCCAGTTGTGCTTGTACTAATATTAAATATAAGCAGTAGGGTTTTGCCAGCCTCATCTCTCAGGCTAGCCCTGTTTTTTAACAGCTCTGCAGTGAGCTCTCCTTCCCCCACACCTTTTTTTTTTTTTCCCCCTTACCATAAAGTAAATCAAAACTGGGGTTAGCCACAGTTAAGTGACCATGAAATGCTCAGAGCTAATCCTAAGGCCCTGGTCCTTTCAGGCATTAGCCCTGCTGTGACTCTGTAGCAATCTCTTCTAGCTCTGCAGTTTTACACTTTCTTAAAATTACCTTACTCATGTCCAAACCCAGGATCAGAAGAGGTGCATTTACCCCCCTATCAGTTCGCTCAGGGAACTTCTGTGTATCTGCATGAAGCAGAAATAAATCTCCCTCTTCCACCGTTTCCCCCAAGTTTTCATTTGTCTCTGAAGTGAACACCTGCTGACACAGATACACATCCCACATTCTGAGTCCACAAATGCAGCAGTGAACTACCAGCTTCCCCAACCCCAAAACTTGGATTCAGAGGAACCTAGTCTTGTGCATGGATTGATGACCTCTCTCTGCACTGCAAAATAAGCTTTTTATCTTTCATATATTATTTCCTGTCTTATGTGCTGATATGGCTCAGGCACAAACTTAAGTGCTGACGCATTGCAAGGGTCAGTCTGAAATCTGTGTTTGTCATAATCCTGGACAGATTAGCTACTTCCACATTGGCAACACATCTACAGTGTTGGGAGGCAGAGCTGATTTTGTGGGTCCCTGCTCAGAGAGACCCAGTTTCCAGCAGGTTTACCATGCCCTGCAGTGCTCAGTGGTGAATTCTGCCTGTTTCTCCCAATCTCTGATGACACAGTAAGTCTGAAACAATGACTCAAAGCTCACAGAGTTTTCACTGTGGTGTTCGGGGGAAAACCCTTGGGGGATGTTTTTTGTCTTGATGCTGGAGTGCTTTCATGCAAGTACAGAACCAGAAGGATACAAAAAATAAAGTTTTGCTTTAGCTCCTGTTTGGAGTTTTGTGCTGCTGTCTGGGAGGAGTTTAAAGTTGAATAATGTCGAGATGGGGCAGCACAGTGGTGATGTGGGATGGGGAAGGCTTTTTCACTTCCACAGACCAGTCAGATGCTCCCTGTCTGCAGGGGTGGCTGATTCTCCAGGAGGATGGTGAGGGATCGCTGTGAGGAGCTTCTAAGGAGGCTACTGAGTTAATGATCAAGTAGTGGTAAAAGCCAGGGAGCATTCCCACCATGCTGAGCACTGAGCTGAGGTGCCTTTTGGAACAGGCTCAGCTGGCAGTATGAGAACATGATGAAAATAAACAAGGTATTGTGTGGAGATTTGGTTAGGGAGTTGAAAGTCAATTCACCCACAATTCATCTGCTGCATTTTGTGACAGGCGAATAAAATAAAATACCTTGAGAAAGAGCTTGAGGTCATTTTTTTTCTGGGCTAAAGAGTCTAAATCAGAAGACTACACCTTTCGTGGAAGGCAGTCAAGCTCTTTTTCACCAAACATTTGGATGTCAACATGAGCAGCTTGAGCCTATGTAAGATTATAGACTTTTTCACGTGTCAGTCAAAATATCCTGGGGAGAAAAATGTCACATTCCTCCTCTGTGTTACTGGCACTCATGTTTTGTAAAACACATAGCTTTTTATTTAAAATAGATCTGCAGATATAAAAGCTGAACAGAAAATATCAGGAAGTTGGCTGGTCTCTAGAAGATATGCCTGCTGAGAATGTAAAATTAATTTGCTGCATGTGAAAAATGCTGGCTGTGGGGACAGATGACAGGGAAGGTGTCTGAAAGAGAACAGCATGGGAATGTCTCCTCTGTCTTGCAAAGCAAAATAGTCCAGCTCTGTTCACAAAGGACTGTTTCTGGGGTAAGCTGGTAACCTGATCTTTGTTCCTCTCACCCTGGTTTACTCCTTTCCCAGTCTCTCGCTTCCAGCACAAAACACTTCTGTGTGTCTTACATAAGGACAGAGAACAGGCAGAGGTCCTGGTGTTTGTGAACGGCAGGTGCCTCCCTCAGCTGATGAATGATATTGCTGGTCTCTCTAAGATGCCCAAGGCCTCTAAGGAATGTTTGTCTGTGTTTTCCCCCACAGAAAAATTGCTCTGACTTGGTTCCCAGATCCATCTTAACAAAAGGAAAAAAAAAAAAAAAAGTATGTTCTTGGGGTGAATTTCTTGTTCCTCCCATTAAATAAACCGAAGCATCAACATTTCTCCATGTGTGAGAAAATTGCGTACGGAGTTCAGGAGCACAGCAGAACCGGCGCTGACCTTTCCTCTCAGCTCTGACCGTGACATCTGTAGTGTCTTCCTCGTTCCTCTTGCACCCAGCTGCCTCAGCCTCAGGTGAAGGGCTCTGCTGGGGCAGGATTGCTTTCAGGACGTGGTTTGACTGCTGGCTCTGGGATGTTTGGGGTGGGAGGATAAAGCTGTGTCTGTATCCTTGCGGCACTCAGCTGAATTTCACTTCTGGGTTTTGCAGCAGGCCGTGATTTTCCTGGTCTGCGCCAGACTGACACACAGAAAATGTGGAGAGAGATGGGTGCTGAATTGCCAGTTTGAGACAAGAATGTGTAAGGAAAAGTACATCCCTGTTTTGTTTGCAGAGGATTTGAGGTGCGTGCTTCAACCTACCTCTGCCATTAGCGCCTGTGGGGTCTAGCCTGGAGGCAAGGACCCGGGAGATCCAAACTGTACTTTCAGGATCCTTAAGGCTTCTGGGTTGAACTGAACATTGCTTCAAATTGATTGTTAAATCAGGGAGTGTGGGCGTAGCTCATTCCATTATAATCCCCACAAATTGCTTTGTAATCGAAAGCTTTTGTTCCAGTGTCAAGTGGTTAAGCACCAAGTAAGAAGATCTATTTTACAAGACTAGACAAGATCTGACAGACAGCGGAAACTTAACTTTCAACAAATATAACAATCAACATGAGAGAACCAAAAGGTCCTCATTAAGCACTGCTGTTCTTAATTAATTGGTCCTTCAGATTTACTTCTTTAAAGCTGCTAACAGCCTTAAGCCTTTCCTAGATTAATTACAAAAGAGGAGCAAATCACAATAATTAGTTTAGCCTCAGGCTCTTGCCAGGCCTCTGACCTATGTGTGTAGGTTTGCTCCATGCCGGGTAGACTGGGGGAAGCAATTTGCCTTCTTGTCTTGTTTCGGAATCAGAATTTCTGGCAGGAAGTGTTTTTTTTTTTATTTCCTTCGGTTGTTGAAAAGTGTAATTTTCCTTCCCCTAATAGATTCTTGTCACTTAGTTTAAAATGATCCCTGTGCTGTAACGACTCCCACTTGGGCTGGAAACCCTCCTTCACCAACAACAGCTCAGTCAGTGATGATGACTTTCAAGGCTTGTAATTCTTGGCTTATGGGGACTACGGACTCGGGGAAGTATCATTAAAAATGAATCATGCTGCTCCCCTGGGGATGTGCCTGCTTCCCGGGATGCACATTAATGTGAATCCATCACCCCTCCCCTGCTGCAGAGGGCTGCTAAGTCAACAGTGCAGTGCAGGAATGTATTTCACAGAGGAACATGTGTGTTGTACCTGTTCGTGTAGGGAGAGAGACTTTCCATGTGTGCCTGTGAGAGCAGAGCTGGTGCTCTTCGGGTCTTTCCTGGTGTGATCCACCCTTTTATCTGTAACTCAGCACAGGCTTTTGGGGCCATCCCTATTCCCTTTGTCCTCCCATTTCAACAGCCACCCCCCTTGGTTTCGATGAGTGGTGACAGTGTAATGGGAAAGTTTGTTTCCCGTGCCTCAGTTTCCCTACCTGTAGAATGGCACAGTACCATCCCTTGGAGATTAGCTACATGTCTTGACTTACTCATTCTGTAAATTGCTTTGAGATCTTAGGCTGATGAGGAGATAAGGGAAAATTATTGCAGTTTGTGCTCTTGATTAGATAATCATCTGCTTAATTTCCTGTGAGTTCAATGAGGCACCTAAGAATTATGCTAAAGTGTGGTTTAAGAAGTGACATCATCCCAGTGCTGTACTGTTTGACAAAACCGAGCGTAACCATGGATAACCACTAAAAAATGCTGCTCTAACACAGCTGCTGTGCCCCCTCCACGGTGCCCTTCGCAGCAGTGAAATGAAGTGGGAGGTCCTGGGGTGAGGGCACATGGTCCCTCCACAAGCCTTAGCCCAGAAGCAGAGTGCAGCTCTGCTGCCAAGAGAAGAATTCACTGCAAAGGTACTTTCTAAGCACAGCAGTGCTGTGTTAGCACATGGGTATTTTCTTCCTGAAAATGAAGGGAACGTCCATTTTTCATTGAAGCTTTTGGGTTCTCTCTTCCCACTTACCTGCCCTCTGCCTCACTGCTGCTGGATGCAGATTTAAAAGGTGTGTTTCTATTTATTTTTTATTTTTAGTGCTCCTAAGGTGTCTTTCAGGCCAGAAGAGACACAGCTGAGCTCCTGTGTGCTGAGCTGCTGGGCATTGCTTTATTGCTACCTGGAAGCTGTAGAGTAGCATCAGCTCACTGCTGTGCCCCAGCTAATAAATCTGTGCTGGTTTTTTTTGCTAAAAAATTCCCTTCTGCTCTGGCAAAAGAGTACAAACCAGTGATTTTTTTTTTCACCTTAAATAGTGAGTAGCTACATTGAGACAAATCCCCATTTGGAAGAGGCTTTGCTCACCTCTAGGACAGCTGGTATCAGCAATGCCAGTCAGACATTAGGAGGGAGTCACAACCCAAGCTGGCTGCTTCCCCCTCCTTCTGGCTCCACAGTGAAAATCCTGACCAACACAGTTAATCCAGTTCCCTTTTATTGCTCTGACAAAAAGAAAAGGATCCTTATCTCTCTAAACTAGAAGTGGAATGGGAAGCAAGCAGAGGCCTTCCCCTTCCTTTTACTTATCATCTCTTTGTCCCTCTAAATTTGTCTCTGTCCCTGGACCTTAACCTCCCACTCCAAGGGCAGGACGGGGCAGGCTGATAAGCCCTCTCTGAAACCACTGGTATTGAAGCAATTATTCAGCAGCTGCAGCCCTTTGCAGCTGAGCAGAGATTGCCATCTCTGTTCATGGGAACACTGTCCTCATGCCTCCTTAATGCATCCTGGCCTCCAGACCTTATTTATGGCACCTTCTGGCTGAGCTCCAAAGTGACGCAGCTTGGGGATCTTTACCGAGCTTTCTTTGGACTCTGTCCTCAAAACCAAGGTAATTTTTTTTTCTTCTTTCCTATCTACAGCTGCTCGTGCTGCATTCTGCTCACAGGACAGCAGCAATCCTCACTCCAGAGAGCTGGTCCTGTGTGTTTGCTGTCCTTTGGGAATGAATGCAGTGTGACAGAGGCAGAGGAACGCTGCCGAGAGCTGCTCTGCTGCACACGTGCTAATAGTTAGTTAGCCTTAGTTAGCAGGCTCCACTCATAGATGATCTGAATGCAGTCGGGGAAATGTGTCTGCAATATTCTGTGTATTTCTTAAAAATTATCTATTTGTAGTTTTTAGGCAGAAATCATTGCAAAAAGCAGATTTTTACACTTCAAGTTTTGTCAGCTTAGCCCAGAAGTGTGATTGGCCTCCAAGACTGGGAGTGCAACCTCAAATACTTGTATTCCCCCTCAATTCAGGGTTGGAAAAAAACTTTCTGGGTGTTAGTTTCCTCTGTTTGGGGAAAGAAAAGCCCCATGGAACTACAAAACATTTCAGCAGAGAGATTAGAGATATCAATATATGCAGCAGAGAGTCAAAAAGCCACCAAAACCTTTTAAACCCAAAGCCCCCGGTGGTAACGATGCTGGTGGTGCTGGCAATATACAACTGACACAGAGTAAAAGTGGCTTTGGAACGTTTTCTTTTTTTAAAAAAAGGCAACTTCTGCTTTCATTTGCACCTGACATGACCTAGACCTGTGCCTGTGTCAGTGGTGCAGCTCCCCCGGGCACGTGGGAGCGTGGGATCGAGGAGGGGCTGGGGCAGGGTAGTGGGAGGATCAGGTCTTTTTTCTGAGTTATGGATTTAGCAATAAACAATAACGATTTCCCCTTTATATAAGCACCAGCAGGGGAAACAAAACAAACCCTTTGCCTCATTTCCTGTTGTGTTTTGAGGTTTTTTACCAACACTGAAAACCACAGTTCATTACGGGAAGTTTTAGTGGTCTGGGTCTGTCAGTGTTTTAAATCAGTATTTGGCATCAGCAAATGAGACACTTTTCCCTTGAAGTTGGAGGGGAATTTCACTCTTTTATGTGTGTTTTGTTTGAGAAATGGTGTATTCGCATTTCTTGTCGAGTTCCTCATTTATAGGCGCTGTGTAAAGCTACGCTAACAAAACCAGCAATGTTTTGAACAGTTTTCCTTCAAGCTGGATGAATAACACTTCACCATTAACCTGCTGCTTGCCAGGGGCTGGGGAGTGTGGCAGTCACTGGCCTGCTGTCAGCTTAGTTTAATATCACAGCTGCTCTGTAGAAGAGTTTTCATCAGTGGACTTGTTCTGGAGGGAGACAGGAGATGAGCTTGAGATGCTGATAAATTTTTATAGAGTGAGTAGGTTTATATTATCCATCTGGAATATTGGGATGGTGTGAGAGGTGCAGTACACATGTATGGGTAACAGCGTGGTGCCCCCTCAGAACACAGGAGGAGCTAGCAGGAAAATGAAACACAGCTTTTTAGTTTTTTCCTCTCCAGATCCCAGTCTTTGAAAGGAGGAGGAGTGATGGTATTAATCTGATTTTTGTGGAATATCCTGAGATGCTCAGATAAGAATAAGCACAAGAATGGCAGCAATGCCACGGGATTCCCTCAGTGGTCGTGTCCCTCAGCAGTTGTGCTCCTCTCTGGGCAGCCAAGGCTTCAAGATAAGCCAAGCCTCTGTCCCAGGCTGCTGTGAGAGCTTTGCACTGTGAGGAACCCTGGTTTTATAGTGTTCTCTGTATGAACTGGCCTCAGCCTAGCAAAAGCCTGCCAGAAGGACCGACCCTGCTGTGCCTGGGAGATCCCTCATCTCTCTGGTGGGTTGTTGGCCATGCCAGCAGGGGACTGCTGAGAGACTGTCCCAGTTCATTAACCCCCGTGTGGGCTGTACAGGAGTGGAGGCAGGTCTGCAGCCACACCATCTCACTTCTCACACCAAGCACGGCCTCAGAAGCTCTGTCTGGGTCAGTGCCTCCAGCAATACAGAGCTGAGGGTTGATTTAAAGAAGATGAAAGTTGCCTCCCTGTCCCTTGGGCAGAGCAGGCTCTGGAGCGAGGTGGCTTTGCCGCTGTCCTGTCTCTCCAGGGAGACTCTTCGAGCCCCCAGGGAATGCGCTCTGGTGCCAGGGGTTAAGTGTTTTAGAGTATGGGAGGCATAAAACAAATGGGCTGAGCGTTCCCATGTGCCACCAAGATCCATTTAATTCGGTAGCACAGAGAGAACTGCGCTTTGGCACCCTCCCCACCTCCACCAGCTCTCGTAGAAGGGATTAACACGGGGTTTAATTAATAAGCAGAGTGCCTTTTCTGGTTTGTTTTTTCCCTCAACATGGCATGTCCCACCTGGACACTGCCCTGTGCTATTCAGGCTCATACCCCTTTACCTGGGCCCAGGGAAAGCCACAGTTGGCTCTGTGTAGCCATGGCATGTAAAGGTGTGAATACAGGTCCAGCAATCCCATCTCACCTCCTGAAAGGGATGTGGCCAGTCTGCAGATGAGGAGGACAGCCAGCAGGCTTTAGGAAGGAGGAGGGAAAGGTCACACCCTAAACCTCATGCTTTCTGCGATACTTTTCTTTGATCCCTTTGCTTTAAAAGGGAACAATGCAAATTTATTACGTCCCACACCCCTGGAAGTCGAAGTAGGCTAAAAAACCCCACAAGTTTTTCAGCTGAAACTTGCATGGTCCTTGGCTTTGATGCCAGATAACATGTTGCTATGCCACACGCTGCCAAGGAATCCGAGTGCAGGACGCTAAAGATGCCACACAGAAGGCTCTGCATGCTTGCTGTGTTTTTCCATAGCAACAAATACGCCTGATTACAGCACATTCATATGCTCTATATAATGAGTATCCCATAGGAAATTTATCACCGTGCATCCTGCATCATAATTAGAAATCAGACTGGGGCAACTGAAGGTAATTCCCCAGGCGTGGGATGTGTTTGGTGTGGAGAGGGCAGTGGGGAGCAGAGAGGGGAGGGTGAGAGGCAGCTCTGCTGAATGCCTGGCCCCAGTGCTTGTTGCCAAATTTTACAGCTAATTCTGGAATATTTGTGCTGTCCCTCCTGGCAGTGTGTGTGTGCGTGTGAGTGAGGAGAGGTGGTTTTGAGGTTGCTATTTTTTCTTGTTTAAAAATTAAAAAAAAACCCCCAAACTTTCTAGCCTAATTTCTCTTCTGCTCCCCTCTGGCAGGGAGAAATTTAAATCAGCAACATTTAGAGTTTAGTTCCATAGGCAAAGTGTGTTCTCCTGGGGGGTTTCTGCTGTGGCTTGGTCCAATTGTTACTGCTGTAGCACTTACAATATTCCTGACTACTTCAGACAAATTCAGCGGCGCTCTAATGAAAAAATAAAATATGCACGCAAAGTTTCAACTGGGAAAATTTAAAAAAGAATTTTATTCACCTGACAAATCTAATCAATTTTCACCAAATAAGGCAACGTTCGACCTCAAGGCTAGGAGTTCACTGCACGTGCAGTGTGTACATCTTTGCAGGTTCAGTGGACTTGGGTTTTGTGGCTAGTGCTGAGTTCAAAATGAAATGTTACCAGCAGGTCAGAAGCTGTTTTGTAGCACAGCAATTGTGTTAGGTGTTCACACGGTTCAGGCAGTGATGATAGCTATTAAGGTATCTACTTATATTTGCCATCAGCACTGCATTAAGGTTTTTTTCTTATATGAGGAGATCTGTTCAGATTCAGGTAATGAAATTATCTTTCTTCTCCATTAACCTGTGTCACTTCAATTTATGAACAAATGCTGCCCTTGACTGTGGCCTGATCTGAGCCCACAGGCTTTCACTGTGCCTCCAAGGACAGAATTTGGTCACCGTTGGTAAGTAGAAATAAAAAGGGGAGACACAAATATATACAATATCAAAGCCACACATATATTCATCATTAATATTAATTATGACTTTGTAGTTAAATCAACTGGTTTTGTATCCAGGCGTAATTTCCTGAGGCTTCAGTGAGCTCGTGGTCAGAAGTGGGTAGGAATTGTACAGAGGAGGGATTTTCCACACTGAAATTTATCATGTTGCATCACCTGCTGTTGCAGGGGCATGTGGGAGTGGGTCAGGTGCCCCAGTGTAGGTGTCTTGTGACATTTTTGATGCTCTGCAGCATTTGAGCCATGGCCATACTGCTGGAATCTGGAGTGCAGGAGATCTGTGCCTATTACAACAGGCACAGTTGAATGTCAAAGTGGCAATAGATGCTTGTCAGCTACTTGAAGTGCTTGCTTCTACATAGAAATAATGATATTTATTCAATAAACGGGCTAATTTAATGCCCCAGAGACTGAGCTGACTTTAGGCATGATACTTTACATTTCAGCGAAATTATTTAGGATGGGCTCCCAAAAGTTCATGAGGCTTCTAGTTCTTCCTATTTGTGCTAAAAAACCCAAGAGAAGCCCCGTGCTGCCAAACTGAACTGTATTTTGCCTGTGTAATGGCTCCAAGAGATGCAGTTACAGCCTTGTGAGAGTGCAATGTTTCAGGCCACTGCTATGGAACAGCGCACTCTGTGTGTGTGTAAAGCGATCACCAAGACTTCCTTCATCTCAATTTCCCTCCTGCCTCCCTGCTCAGACATAGCCCAGGTGAGGATTTGGGGCGTGCAGAGGGCAGCCTGCACCTAACCTTTGCAATGACATGAAGATTGCTGTGGCCACTTTGCTGTTTCATGGGCACGAAGAGCTCTCTCGCAGGTTGCTGTCATTATTGTGACTCTCATTGCAGTTTTCCTCTTGGAAATGACTCATTCACGTGGTGGTTTGAGGTAAAAGAGAGCCATGCCAGATTTCGGGGCCTGGCATTGCAAATGCTCTCATAAATGAACTGGTTTTCATTTGCCATCCAACTGGGTCTTTTAACTTGGGCTCGCTCTGCTGACAGACCAGTCCTGTCACAACAAGCACAGCGCCTTGGCCCCGTATTCTCCAGTTTGGAACAAGGAAAATGCAGTAAGCCTCTTTTCTACTTTCCAGGAGAATGCCAACATTTGCACCAGTCCCACAGCTCCACAGCATTAATGAAATCACTGGGTGGTGTACTACAAATTGAAGTGGCCAAAACAGTTTGTTGTAACCTTTGAATTAAGTGCTGCTCATCACAGCCCAGAGGTGAGGCAGCTGGACAAATGGCCTGGCAGCCAGCCCAGATGCCCAGCGGGCACTTGCTAGGCACCAAATGGCCGTGTGAGCTCTGTGTCCAAATGCTCTGGCTGCAAAAGGCCCTGTTTCACGGTGCCTGCCCCTGAGGAAGCACTATTCTGTCTCAGGAGAGGGTGCTACAGCCGTTTCTGGGCCATTTGTTACCTGCTCTCTTCCTGAAGTGGCCAGATGAGGTAGAAGTGTGTTTTCATCAGGAGGAGAAGCTGCAGAGAGTGTTGATGCCTTGTTTGGCAAGGGTGGAAAAGCATGGGATTTTAGACAAGTCCTTAGGCACGGGACAATGGTTATAAGTGGCTGTCATGTGGAGGGAAAGAGCAATTTCCACCCTCAGGTTATTTCCCCCTGTGGGGGGGACAACAGACTCCCTGCTGTTTGATGTCAAATCTTGCTGTGATTTATTGTAGCTGTACACAGGCCTAAAAGCTCTTGTTTCCACAATGCTGTGGAGCTGCAAGTAAATTTTATTCATTTTGGGGGGGATTTTCATGATTACAGACAACAAAAAGTCCATTCCTGTTGGTTGGCACTCGTCCTGCCAGAGGTCCAGGCAGTGAGACGGATCCCTGGGGGCTTTTCCAGGTTTGTGCTGCAACTCGATCTGCTGAACTTGCAGTGACCGAGGGATTATCGTCCCCAGTGCACCCTGGGTTAGGTTTTCCTCTGGAAGTCAGGTGGTGTTCTTCTTATTAAAGCATGGCCAGGGCAGGGTGTTGAAGTGGCATCCTGTGTTGGTTTAGGGTGACTGGACTGACAGACCACATCCTTCAGCACTTATTGTAGTGCCCATCCGGGCAGCAGAGCAGGTTTTAAAACCATCTACACATGAAACAAGTTTGGTGCAGCAAGAATAGATCAGAGCAGGAAAAGAGAGATGAGTAAGGAGGAGGGAATGGGAAATAGGCTGATGTGTCTTTGGAGGGAGGAAAAGGAATGTGTAAAACAGACATAGGAGCAGTAGATCAAAGTAGCCCAGTGGGAAGAGGAGAAAGAGCAAACTAGTTATTGCATGAACAAAAATACCATCATGGATGAGACATGAAGGGAATGACAGGAGGAAAAGAACAGAGATTGAGAGTAAAAAGAAACATTTTCCTCTTAGAAAAGAATAGAGGAGTAATAAAGGATAGGAGTGGGAGGTGAAAGGGAATTATATGAAGAGGAGGAAGGCTGGAAATAAAGACATACTAAAATGGTGATTGTATGACCCCAGGGGAAGAGCAGCAGCTTGGAGATGTATCTTGAAATTCACTTTGGGTAGCACATCATGAAGTTCAAGCTCAGGCAGGAGCTCTTTTCTTTTGGGAAAGAACAACCCGTGCCCACATGAATGTCAGACAGGTGTTGATGCAGGTGGGGGCTGAGAAGCGAGTTTGTGGCAGTTTATCTCTGACAGGGTCTTGTGTAAGGGAAAGAAAAGAGTCCAGGGAAGCACAACCAAGCTGCTGTGGTTCAGTGAAGCAGGCAGCATGTGATGACATCCCCTTTAAATCCCTGCCTTGTGATGAGCTTGCTGCAGGGTAAGCCCAGGCGCTGGCAGCCTGCAGCGGAGCAGCGCTGGCCGCCCAGCGCCCTGCGGGACGTGCCTGGGCTCCCTGCCTTCACTGGATGAAGCTTTCATTCAGACTCACTTCTAGCAGCTCCTGCCTGGCTCTTCCTGCCTCTGGCTGCCTGCTCAGGGTGGCCAGAGCCTGCCCTTTTGGCAGCTGGAGATGCTCCTCCTCGTGCTGCCCATCTCCCGCGGGCTCTCGGGGTGGATGTGTCCCTCCTTTGTTATCCTCGGTGCCCATTGCTCAGTGGAGCAGTTTGCTTCCTCCCCAGCTGTAAGTGGCATTGTTAGTTCTTTGGCTCTAATAATCTTCATTTGAAGCTCTAATGGATATCCACACAGATAACATGCTAATTTATTAGTTCAGCTCAACTGGGCTGCAGGATGAAAAATGATTGTGGAAGACTTTTAATAAAATTCAAAGGGATTTTATAGGTCTCAAGCCACTTTTAAAATGCAAGAGAAAGCCAAGAGTATTACTTTGTTAACCCACATAATTCTATCCTGCCTAATGAGGTCTGGAGCTAATCTTCAGTGCTCTGCCCTGGGATCAGAATTATTGGAGCAGGTAAACACTGCTAAGCACCACAGTGCATCTCTGACTTGGGTTGCGTTGTCACCGTGACTTTCTGTTCCTTCCCTTTTATGAACTTTTCATAAAGCTCAGAATAGAGATGATTATGTAAAAACAAAGAGCTGGCTTCCTGTAGTGACTGGCATGCAGCAGCCTCCTTTCCTCTGTTCTGCTGGGGCTGAGGCAGTGAAGGGAAGCACAGCGTTGTTGGCTTGGGGGAGAGCACAAGTCCTGACTTTCAGGCTGATTTTCCAAAGGGACATAGAGAGATCAGCCCACGACAGCCACCACTGAGCTGTGAAACTCACGCTACAAGCTCAGTTTAAGCAATGTGGTTCTTTTCCATGACAGCTTCACATTTCTTACTCATTTTTGCAGAGCTATTTTGTGTTGTGGGGGGACAAAAGGTCAGCTCCTAGAAATATAGGAGACAAATGATCTGCTTAAACCTGTTCAGGAGAGCAAAATCTTCTAACCTGAATTAGGAAAGGCTGTTTATTCTCCCCTGTATGTATGTTTTGGGGTTTTTTTCTCTGCCAATCAATGCAGTTGGACAGAGTCAGTGTTAGAGGACAGAAAATACAGAACAAGGCTGCTAATTACTGGAAACTGGTGACTGCACTTGATTCAGGGGAGTTACTCATCCACACCATCTCTGAACTTGCTTCCCATTTGAGAATCCATAATAAACTTTGTCCCTGTCAGTAATATTTCAGCTCAGACCTTGTCACTAAAACCAGACAAAGCATTCAAAGAGTCAGGCTTGTTAAAGGTTGCAGAGGGTGCTCGTGTAGCTCCCCCCACCTGCATAGGTTGTGAGGAGAAGTATTTTGGTCCGAGTTAAAAACAAGGCAGTCGAACCCCAGTTCTCAGAATGGCTCGGAGAAGCTTGTCTGGTTTCCAGAAAATTACACTGTGTCACAGCAGGCCCCACTCTGCTGTTTTCACAGTGTGTACAATGTGCATCATAACCAACGAGAAAGCAAACCCCTGTGAGTGTGGAGTTTGTCATTATGCTTGCTAGTCTAATACAGCAGCACGAGTCCTGTGTTCAGGGCAGGTTTTGCTCAGATTTATAAGAATTATGACATTAGTAATCTTTTTCCTGAGTGTGTAAGCAGTGCTTGTCACAGTCATCAGCAAAGCCCAGCCACAGATGTGGTTTGGATGCTGGAGAGAGTTTTGTCCAGCCAAGAGCCCTTGTGATTCACTCTGGTCCCATTACTCAGTGATCAGAGAGTGACCTGGGGATTTTTAGCCACAGTCAAAGCAGAGGAGGTTAAGGTGACCACTTACCAGGAAAACGCAGCTTTCAGGGTATAATCTGTTTACAAGCATTTAATTGCAGTAAATGAACCAGGCAGAAGGTGAGGAGGATCTGAAACACAGAGGAATAATAAATTGACTCATGTTTATTTAAGCATTTATATCTTCTGAAGCTGGGTTTAGCCTGAGGATGCAAAGGGATTAAAGCATGCTTGCAAAGCCCCTTGTCTTCTGCATCCTACTTTTCCCCTATAATGCCAAATCCTCTATCCCTTTCCAGTGGGGTCTATGCACTTGTACATAATTTTTTTTTTTGCTTAGAATATTCTCCCCTGTCATCTGCCCTGTTCAGTCCTGTACATCTCACTCCCTCTTCCAACCTATTCCTTGTGTTTGAGTAAATGCTGCTCTTTCAAACTGGTTTATCTTCCCCCACTTCCCTTTAATTTGAATGTAGAATTATCTATCTCAATGCCTGAATGTGTAAACTGGGTTGTATCACTACGGCCCAGCTGAAAGCTGTACTTTCCAGAAGGGTTCAATTAATTAAACAAATCCCAACCCCAATCTCATTTTGACCTAAGTTCTAAAATGCTTGACATAAAATGGATAATTTTCTGGAGCTTTCCTCTTGATGAATCCACATTTAATATTAAACTAAAATCTAAATTAGTTTTTTTTCCTTGCAAAATGTCAACATTTTCATTTTGAAAAATGTTGAAACAAAATGTTCTGACACCTTAGAAAATCCATCTCCTCCCATACCAATTTACCATCCAAAAACCTATCATTAATGTTTTATCCATGGAAATAACCTAATCAGGAGTTGTAGTAGAGCTTCATCTCCTTTCAGTTCCACCCCTCATGGGATTGCAGACCCAATCTTGCGTTTTTGGATTGCCCCTTGGGCGGGAGCCTGAGCTGGGTGCAGTGGGACACGATAAATGGGAGATGTGGGCTGGCCGGGGGTCACCCCTGGCCTGGCGTGGCTCTCACACCCCGGAGTAGTTGCTTTTGGGTGACTGTGGAAGAGCTTCACCCGCACAGGATTGATGGGCAGTAATGATGGCCCCAGTGGGCTGCACCTGGGGCTGCAAGAGCCTGGTTTGGCTCAGCTCGGGCCATCCTGCCTCTCTGGTGATGCTGTAGGGTGCCTCCAGCTCTGCTGCGGCCCTGCTCAGACAGGCAGCACCCTGGGCTCACAGTTTATCTCTGCCTTGACCCATTCCCAAAGGGGCACCTGGGCTGGGGCTGCTCCTGCAGCTGCCCTGCCTTTTGCCCCATGGGGCAAGAGCCTTTGTTTCCCTGAGCACTGACTTGTTGCTCAAGTCCCAGAAGATGTTCTTGACCTGCAGACCCACACAAGTGTTTTACCTCTCCAGGTAAGGAAATATTGCTTTCCCTGCTTTCTGGGTGCAGAAAGGAAGTGCATTCTCCCAGCTCTTGCTGATTTTCAGCAGTTCCCTTCATTTTTATGACTCATTATGGTTCTCATTTTCGGGTTATAGTCAGAGAATATGCTTTCACCATGATTCTCACATAGCCACAGCTGAAAGGCCCAGCATGGGCTGTGCTGCACTATCCTGCCCCCTCCCTCCATCCCAGGCTTCCCACGTGGGCTCCTGCTGGGCTCCTGCTGCTGTGCTGGGAGGGTGCCTGTGCTGGGTCCCTCGCTGCAGCGCTCAGGCACGCAGGGCACAGGGCAGCAGCTTGTTTTACAGCGCCCTACAAGAGGCGTGTTTGCAGCCCAGCAAGGCCCAGTGACACCTCTGAGGCTGCAGGGACGTGTCCTGGGCTTCTCATTCCAGCTCCAGGCCCCCTCTTCTCCCCACTGTGCGAGACAAAAGCAGGGCGAGCAGCGAGAGCTGTCAGGCGTGTTAGTTACGATCCCATCAGCCCTGTTTATGATCTCATGATTCAAGGCTCCGGCGTGGGGAGCAGCGGTGCTGCTGGGCTTGTTTTAACAAGCTCTTGCAGGACGGCTGCTGGAGGCAGTTCCACCAGCGAGGCAAAAGCCTTGCGGTAGCAGTGGCTGCCAGGGGAGCGGAGCAAGGTGACCTGCCAGGTGTCTTGTTCCTGAGATTTATCCCAGACCTGGGCTGACTTCCTCCCTTGACACTGTCTCCTGTGGTTTGTGCTGTCTCTGCAGCTGGGGATGAGGCTGGGAGGACGCAGCACTGAGGAGATTTCCTCGTGGGCTGCAGTGTGGGTGGGTGGTTCACAGATGGGGTGTGTGACACAAGCTACCAGGGCCAGCACACCGTGCCTGGTGGCACCCATGAAACGTGCGTTGTGCTGAGGGTGGGTGTGTGTGTGTGTCCTGTGTGTCTTCATTTATCGGCCCACTTGAGGGGCAGCCACAATAATTAACCCTCACAGCCCCCCAGACAGCCTGTGGGGTATGGCTCTGTTATCTGTGCTCCATGCTGGCCAGCCAGAGCTGGTAGCAGCACTATCCAGGGGTGCAAAAGATCAGTCACTGCAGTCCATTCCGGACATCTGGTGTCTCAAGCCTGGGGGACTGTTCCAACATCTTGAGTTATCACAGTGTTTAGTACACTTTCTATTAAAGCTCATGAAAAGATTCCCATAACTGCAACTGAACTTTCTCGTTTTGACTTTCACTTTCTGAAGAGCAGATTAATTGCATGGGATCTGCAGTGGAAAACTCAGCTGTGCCAAGAAATGTAGACAGCTTTGCAAGAGCAGACATTTCAAATTGCTGGGCTGCAAACAACTTGGAGCAACTTGTAAAGCCATCTGAAATGAAAATAGTTTTCCAGTTAATCTGCAAATGAAAAAAGAAAATGTCCCAGTGTTAAGAGGGACAGCTTTCTGGCTTGGGCTGTGATTTCAGTGGGTTTTGGATTATTTCAGTGGGGGCTTCTGGAAACTCTGTGCCCTGTTTTGTACAGGGTTTGGTTCTTGTGCTTCTCCTTTGGTGTCCACTGTGTTGAGACAGGGCTGTGACCATCAGCCCCCATGGGGTGGTTTCCTATTGGGGCTGGGGGTTGGGAAAAGATTTTTCTGGAACAAAGTAACTTCAGTGTGTTCATGTAGGTTGGCATGCTTGCCATAGAGAAAGGACACGGCTTACAGAGGGAATTATCTGAGAGCAAAGCAATGAATTTCAGACCACTCTGACTGGTCCCTGCTTTACATCCTCTGCTGAAGCAGATGCTCCTCAAAAGCCCTTGGGCCAGGCAGGTGCCCAGGTGTGCCTGCACTGCTGGCCTGGGTGCAGAAGTGACCCAGGCATGTCTGGATGCTGCCTCCCGGGAGCTGAAGTCCAAACTTGAGTTCTGCAGTGTCAAAGGGTTGGGCAGGGAAGGGAAGTGAAACAAAAAACCAGAAGCTGAGGGAGTATTTTAAAGAAATGGGTGACTCTCTCATGTTGCAAGGGGCCGTGACCGGGCTGAAGGCAGTGCCCTGCTCTGATTTCCCTGATTCCAGGACATGACTTCTTTCAGTTCCTTCTAGACACTTGAGAATAGGGAAGAGTGCAGAAGGGCTGTGGTGGGCCTCAAATTCACCTTCAGGAACAACTGCTTGGCCTGACCTGATAAAAACTGCCCCTGTTGGATGCACCAGCCCTGCTCCACAGGAGGCAGAAACTTTTCAAATTCAGAGAAAGGTGATCTGAACAGCAAAAGGCCCTGGGAAGACCATATGTCAAAGCTGGGCAAGGGTTTCCCATTGCCTTACAAGGTGTAAGAGGCAGAGTTAATTTCTTAGACTTGGTGAAGGTCATCTGAGCTTTAATGTGATTCATCTGGTGGGGTTTTAATTCTTCTTGTGAGCAAAGTCCCACAGCTGTACATGGGGAAACCCAGCTGTGCTGCCTGGCAGAGCATGGCTGTGACCTTGTCTCCCCATTTATGAAATAAAGGATATCCAAGGGCTGTGAAGGGAAACTGCGTAAGAATTGGGCATTTTGTTATTTGAGTGTGTTTGAGAAAGGGAAGCAGCATTTTGCCCCTGTATAGTAGAGCCTTTGAGGTTAGATATCTACCTAAAATAGGTAGAAGATTATTTTATAGCTTCAGATATCCCTGCAGAGAGGTAGCAGGAACAGCCCTGTGAAGAACAACAAAATTTAGGGGTGTCATCTCACTTAGGAGAAATCCAGCTTGCCTTAAAGTATTATTTACATGAGCACTTTTTTATTTTAAAAACTTATTATTTACATGAGCATTAACATTTACATGAGCACTTTTCCCTTTATTTATTTTTTTTTGTTTTTATTGTCTGCCTAATGGTTTCAGCCTTATCACAAAGAGTGATAGCAGCACATCACCGACGGAGAGCTCGCAGTTGCTATTGCAGTCCCAAGTAAGCAGTAAATAGCCCACTCAGAAAAAATAAATGCTACTTTTATCAGTCTGTCCCTGGCACCCATATGTCCAATTTGGGATTGATCACTCATGCAGAAAAGCTAATAACACTAAGTATTCTGCTTTTAGACTCCACAGGCAGAGACAGGTTATGTGACCTCTGTTTGCCCTGCAAGCCTGGTATTGTGCTGCTTCATCCATTGCCAGATTTTGTTTTAAGGAGGAAGCAGATGTGGAGCACAATGAAAGGAACTGGATAAAGAATTTCAGGCCTGGTTAAGAGAACTCTAAATGTGAGGAGATCTAGCTTTCACCTTATAAACCACAGACTAGGCACAATTCCCCTTCAAGATCCCTGTTTCAGGCCTGAGGAAGAGAACAAACACTTTTGGCCTGGAGGAAATATAGAAAAACAAAAATCCCATTGCCCAGAGTTTTGCTGTGCAAAGCACTTTGTAAAAATGAGAACATCTACAAGGTTTGGCCCTGGCTCTTCTTACTGGAAGCTGAGTGGTTAAATGGTTAAATAATCCCTACCTAGAGCCTTTGTTTCTTGATTTTACTAGAGGGAGAGGTTCAAACCTCCAGATGTTTGCTGTTATTGCAAAGGGTTGTGGTTGGTTGGTGGTTTCTGTCTGCTCTTATGGACAGGGACTTCCATGGTCCTGGGCTGTCCAGAGCACTCTCCTGTGTTTCTTGGTCATTCAGTCTATTCACATGGATTTAGGGTATTTTTGAGCTCTGAACTGACATGTGAGTCCGGTGGGAATTTATGCTGTGGTGTTTAAAGAAAGGAAAAAAACACCAAAGGAAACTCTGCTCTCAGCTCTGCTAGAAATTGAAGTAACTAATACACCTGTATCAGCAGTTTATTTGACAACATAACTACAGGTTATGGTTGGTGACAACTGTTAAAAAAAAAAAAAAGGAAAAAAAAGACATTTTTGTTATATGTGAGCATCTCTGGGAATTAGAACAGGAAAAAAAAAAAGACTAAGAAAGCAGATAGAGCCTGGATCTTTGCAAATGTTCTGTAACAGCACAGGGCTAAAATCATCTGTCAAGGTACTTGAAACCCAGGATCTCACTGTCTTTATTATACCAATATCCCAGTGCTGAGAGTAGGACAATTCAGAGTGACAGGTGCTTCATAGCCCTACAGGGACCAGGGTGCTGTGGGAGGACGCACAAGGGCACAGGGCGTGTGTTGAATTTGTAAGTGCTACTTCCAGCTGTAATAAACCCCTAGAATTTCACAGTGTGCAGAGCAGTGCTTGGGGCTGATGGAGCTCCTCAGTAAATGGCCAGGCTCTGACCTGGCCGTGTGCTATCCAACAGTGCTGGAAAGTGAAGCCAAAAAATCCACTCAGCGTGTTGATTATAACCAGAGAGGGTGTTGCTGGGTGTTGGCCTGCCCTTCCTTCGGGCTCGGGGAATCACTGCCAAAGGGAAGAGCAGTGTGAACCTCCTGGAGCTGGAATGGACATTGCTCCGCTGAGCGGTTCTGTGGTGGGAAAAGCTGCGTGTTTTGGCTCTTGCAGGGGTGTGCTGGAGGTGTGGAGACCTCCCTGTGCAGGGAGGAAGCCTTGCCAGCACCTGGCTGCCCTCAACAACCACCTGTAGACCTGAAATCCCAGTTTAGTTCCGTAAGGGTGAGTGTAAGATATTTTCAATTTACCCATTCTGGACAACTTTTTTGCTGCTGAAGTAGACAGAAGTGCTTTGTAGAGGTTTATAATAGCTCTCAACCTAAGTGTTTCTATTGGATTCAAAGAGCTAATTATCTCTTTAAAATGCTGTTCCAAAATTGTTTGCAGACTTTTCCTCCATTAAAGCTGATCCCAAATTTGAGTGTCTCATGTACTTGTCACAGGTGCCATAGGATACCTATTAACCTTCTCAAAAAGAAACCCCGGGCAGCAGCTGATGCCACAAAGATGTCACTGTCAAAGGCAGCATCTCGGGACTTTTAGAGTCTTTTTTGGCTGAGCATTTTCTATTCTAGTAACAATGTTTCCCTTGGACTTTGTTGGTCTGTTTTTCAGTGGGCTAAGTGGCTTGGATGTACAGAGGACCCGGCTTTTTTCATGTGGAAAAGAAAGATTTAGCAAAAAGATGTATCTTCATGAGCTAGGGGAAAATTTCCTTCTTTTTGATGGACCCAGCCCTTTAAAGCCTCTGAAAGGAAACCAAATATCTTTAATTCCCAGGAGGTATCTCAGAGGATCAGAGCTAAAACATTACTCTCTGAACTATTAGATACAGAGACCTCTGCATGACCCTTTGTGTTTCAGAGTCTCAAGGCTGTGGATTCTCCAGAAGAACCTATTTCTTCTATAACCAGAGGCTGAACAAGACTGCACCATTATAGAAGTTTAAATAAACCACATAAGGTCATCTGCTGCTTAAATCCTTGCTACCAGGTCTGTGGATATTTTTGCTTTGTTTCTAGGCGAGCTCAGAGTCCCAGTGCCAAAGGGCAACAGACTGATTGTGCTGTTATTCTGAAGCATGCAGGGTAATAAATGGTGCTGTCAATTGTTTTCACTCAAGTGACAGATTTATTCTCTTCAAAATGAATGACCAGGAATGGCTATTATTGCAAAAAATTCACTCTGTATCATCTTGTGCCTGTTGTTTAACAAATAATGCGAAGTCTAATTGCCTCCCTCGGTGGCCGAGTACCTATGAGTTAATGGGTTTTTTTATTGAAGACGTGTAATTTACCATTGCTTTTGATGTGCCATCTGATTGAATGTCTCTGTGAATCACACCTGCAATCTAGCACTGCGTGTCCCAGAGGAATACCCCTTATCCCATTGTATTCTCCTGATCCGGGTAAAAACAATCTTAATTTTTTTTCTTTTTTAAACACGAACTATTAAGCTTCTGTTTCCCGATTTTTAGGTTGACATTCCTGCTCCTGGCAGCTGCACTAAAGTTTAATAAATCAGTTGCATGTGGGAATGTATGATGTTTTATAGTACTAGAAATAGTGGGTTTAAATCTCAATAGCACTTTTTTCCGGAGTAAACATGGAATTAGCCTGGAATCTGATCCTGCAGTTCTGCCCAAACTCCCCTGGAATCCGACTGCAGCCCTTTCTGATAGCACCTTGCTTTTCAGCAAGAAAATGCTGCAGCTGGTACACTTCAGGATACAAACACGATTGCTTTTTAAAGATTTTTTTCGTGATTCAGCAGTGCCTGTTTTTTTACAAGTCTGTGTGCCATTTTCTTTTCCCGTCAACACTGCAATCTTTGTAATGTTTTAGGAGGTTAGAAAATAGCATCTAAAACCGTAAAGCTTACGTAAAGCTTGCACTTCAACAACATATTCTAGAAAGAGCTGATGGCAGACAAATGTTGAAGCTAAAGCCTTGCTTCCTTGGAAAGCAATACAGCTTCACGTGCCAAAAAGAAGGTGATGGGGAGCAAAGGTAAAACTTCTATCAGCAAAAATCTTATTTTTTGTAGCTATTGAGGTCTGTTGTGGTTGAGAATGCAGTGAATGGTCCCTAAAAGGTCGTCAGAGATGTGCACAGAGGTGACAGAGGCAGCTTGTGGGCCATCCTCTGCCCCAGGCAGTGCATTTCAAGATTCCCCTGTTACTAAGAACTGTAGAAATGCAAGTTTTGTGCTGGTGTGATGGGCTGAATTAGGCACACAGCGATTTATTCTAAAATTATTCTGAATGCTCACGTCCGTTTAACTCTTCTCCTCATAAGGATGGCCTCTGCTACTGGAATAGGTATTTGTTGCTTTCAGTTGTGTTTTTACGACAGTCTCAAACTGGCTCAGTCATCCTGGTGTCAGTTACAGCTGTGTGACTTTTCCGTGCAGATGAATCTTCAGCCAACGCTTAAGGCCAGGGCTTGCATTTGCATTTCTTTGTTGCAATAATGCTCCGTTAATGGGCTTTCTCAAGCAGCAAAAGCCAAGGTCTGGGGTGTTAAGAAGGGGAAATGAGATGGGGAAATAAACACAGGGGACACAGGTAGGACAGGAGCTGTGACTTGCCTTGCAGTCATTCAGAAGCCAGAGGAAGCACTGAGAATCCCAGTTATCCTTGGGGCTGGGAGTGGAGCCCTCCAGGAGAGGGGTGTCTGTAACCCCAGCAGTGGGAGAGGGGATCCCAGCCTGCCAGAAGCAGCATCCCTGAGGGGCTGTGTTGGGGATGCTCTCCCAGCACGCTGTTATTCTCCAGTTAAAGCCATTTGCCAGCAAACCCCGAGCACAGATTGCTTTGTTCTGTTAAAACAAATATCCAGGAAATTCAGCTACAAACTTTCGCTATCGCTCAGCTCTTATCTTGCTCTATTGCAGTAACTATTTGATGACCTCAACAGAGGCCTTGAATCCAGTAATCAGTTCTTCAAGTTTGCAACAAAATCTATTCTTTTTTCTAAACAACTACAAGTAACGAGAGGTTGTCTTGGCCTTTTATCTGTTTTGACAAACGAGGGCCTAGACCTCCTCCTCCGCATGCTGATCTGCTCTTCCAGGGTCTGGAAGGAGGATGTGGCTTGGCTCTCCAGACTCCTGTCTCAGCTGGGACTCGCTGTCTCATGCAACTGCCTAGCAAAGTAAAGGAGGGAATTACATTCCTTGCCTGAAAGGCCACAGAGGCTGGTTGGTTTTTATCAGGGCTGCCACCAAGAAGTTCAGCTGGTTGATTTGCATAGATAATTTTTAGCTCCTGTTAAGCCTGAGTGAGGAGTGATTTGGAGAGTAAATGATCTGAGTGATTCACTGGAGGCAATATCCACCCTGGTGGTTTAGCCCCGAGAAGCCAATGACGCTGGTACCTTTTTTTTTCCAGCTGTAAGTCTCTGTTTGGTGTGGAATGGGTTAAATTGCAGCCGGTGACTGCAAAGCATTTATCTGAGGACTGGGACGTTCTTATCTGTACAGTGAAATATTATCCCTTCATGGTTAACAACCAGCAGCAAACCTGCTCATTGTGGAAGCAGTTTGGCATAATTAGCCGGTTAAAGAAGTCTGCCTATTGATTAACTGAACTAAATGACCCATAATTAAGAGCCCAACTGTGGAGCTAATCTATGTGGTGGTGTTTCCCTTCCCCTTACAGGTCTGGAACCTGCAGCTCTGTTGGCTGTTGGGGCTGGGTTGGTGAGGAGCCCACAAGGGTGGTGATTGAGTCGGAGCGTCCCCAGTTCGAGCGGGGCTCTAATGCACACCCAGATGGGTTATGGGGGGCTGCTGGCACATGGCTCTCCCCTCTCAGACCACAGAGGTGTACAGCAGGAGCCCTGCTGCCTCCGGGAGGGTTTGCTGCCTTTCCTAGGGCTCGCAGGAGCTGTCTGCTCCACATCACCTCGGATTTATGGGGGCTCAGGGGAGGCAGCCCCATCCCTGCAAACAGCCACATGGGTGTGGGCTGTTGTGAGAGGGCCCCACGTGCTGGAAGGGGTCCCAGGCCATGAGAAAGACAAAGCTGGGGTTGAAGTTGTGGGAAGCCATTTGTTTGGTTAGCTTGCAGTGTTATTTCCTTGCAAAAAGTTGCCTAATTTTAGTTGTAGTTTATGTCTAGCGTGATGCACAGTCTCTATAAAATGCATTCAGACTGGAGTTTAACTTGGGCAGTCATGAGAAGCTCCTGTTTATACCTGAATCTCTCATTACCCCCTCTATAAAATGCTACTTTCTGCTCACACTTTTTCCCCTATGTCTTGCTAAAGACCACACCAAAATGAGCTCATTGCTTTACCCTCCCTTTGATATAATGCTACAAAAACAGGATCACACTTCGGTGGTCAGACCAGCCAGCCTGCACAGCCCGAGCTGGTACCAAGCTGCACCAGGCCAAGGGATTGATAACATTCAGCTACAGTTTCAAATAGTCACAAAGAAAACAGTGATTATTTTTTCTGAAACTCAGCTCTTATCTGCCTCTTCTTCTCAATCAACCCTCCCCAAAACCGCAGAAGTAGCAATCTGAACAGATTGGGTCTCAAAGAGTTTAGGGTTAAAGGACTTCTAAGCACTACTCTTTTCTCTGCTGGGCCCACTGAAATAATCAGAAAATATTTGCACTGACTTTACTGGGTGTTAGAATAGGCCCCCCAAATCCTCACCCTCTCCTGCATTGCGGAAAGCTTTTGGCTGTGTGTGTTTCTGGCACAGAAAGGAGATTCTTTCCCCATGTTATTTCCTCTAATCTCTAAAAGCTTTCAGCCATCCGCAGTGGAAGGGGCTGGCGACAGAGTTTGCTGTGCTGGCATCCTCAACCTGAACCAGTGCAGGGGCAGTTCGAGAAACAAAGACTTAGATCTTGGTTCTTGCCCTGGTCACACCGTGGTGCGGGAGGTATCTGCTGATGTGAGGTTGCTGTGTGAGGAACAGGGGTACCTGGTGAGAGTGATGGGGTGACACAGGTGCCTCCTCCTTCGGGCCGGGGGCTTTGAGCCCTTTGCTTCGTCTCCGTTTGCCTTCGGGCCTTTCTGGGTCCACATGGCCTCCAGTTTGGGGAGGCATTTTCTGGGCACAGACCCCACTGTGCTGGATTGAGCTGTATGTTTGGAGGCTGGACTCGGGTCCCAGCTGTGAAGCACCTCTGTGTGAATCTGGCCGGGGAATGGCCTTGCCCCAGAGGTGATCTGTGGGAATTGTGCAAGGAGTCTAGCTGCAGCTCTGGGAAAATGCTATAAGCAGCTGTAAGAGAGCTTGTATGAGAACCTGACTGAGAATAAAACCCTGCAGCTGCCTTTTAAACTTGATTTTATCCCATTCTGGCCTTTCATCCTTTCTTTTGTACACATTGTTATGAGGGAATAGTTAGTTACCTCCTATTAATAATATCTCACCACCTTCATGCCATGTCTGAACAGCAGAGCTGGCTCCTGCTGAGTATCTGACCATGATCCAGGAGGTTGCTTTGATCCCGGTGGCGGGAAGCAAGGAGATAGAGGGATGTTTTCTTCCCCTAGTTGCAAGAAAGTCATGGTGCCATTCACATCACCTCGTCCCCCCACAGCTGGAAATCCCTGGAGCAGCCCACACATTTGTCTACCTGTTAAGCCCTTTAGAAGGAAGTGAATTAACTCCCTGCAAAGATGCCAGAGTTGCATGAAATCTCACTGGGATTCCCCTAATCACATATGTCCAGAACCCTCCAGCGAGGGACCAGACCCTGGGGAAGGCAGGGATCACTGAAATGCCTGGGCTGTCTTTCTGCCAGGCATTAAGGCAGCCCTCAGTGCAATGTTGGGAAGAGACGAGATGTCTCCTCTCCCCTTCTTACTAGAGGGGTATTTCTTGCTATATTTGCTGCTTTTTAAAAGTTTGGATTTGGTTGGTACCTCATCAGCACTTTTGCTTTGGCAGTGAGAGAGCAGCTGCTTCCAGGAGCCTGCAGAATCCCCAGCAAATCTTGAAAGCTTCTATTATTTACATATATCTGTGTAATAATTATTATATTTATATGTAATATCTGCTTATTTAATGTACATATTACCAAAGAGGCTATGGCTGTATCAGCAATCGCTTCTTAGCAGATTGTGTTATGCTTCATGTGTCACCGCAGAGGATGCAGATAATCTGAAAAGTGCCTTGCTTGCACACCAGAGCTTTAATAGCTATAACAAGACAATTAGTACATCGTTCCACTTGAACTTGAATGTAATAATTGGCAGTAAGTAATTCCCCTCTGATGTGATACACAGCCAGTGCTGTGCACAAATATCAGAGCAGCCCTGTGTAGGAAAGGGAAAATAGAAGTCACAGCTGCTGATTATGAGCGAGGGGGTGGATTTGGGGTTGATGTTCCACAGCGATGGATGTGGTGTGGATGTTGGACACAGCTCAGGAGCACCGTGAGGACTTCCACTGGATGTGACATCCTGATCTGCTGTGTCTCTGTGCATCTCTGGCTGAGTGGGATGTATTGCACAGGGGCCCAGGGGAGGGGACACATTTATCCCCAGGTGTGGTACTGAGAGGTGCAGACAAGGCTCTTCTTTCATTCTCCCTGCCCACAGAGAGAATGACTTTGAAAAAGGGACATTTGGATAGCAGAGATATTTTCTGACACTCAGTGAATCAGAGCCTTGGCAGAGGCCAGCACATCCCGGAGCAGAATAAGCTCTGCTTCTTTCTCAGCATGACCCCAAACACTTCCGAATTTCCAAACATGTTTCTGATCCTCTCTTGCAGTGAGGTCAGTGGGGAAATTCAGGCTGTAATGCAGCTTTGTGATTTGAAGTTCAGAGTCTAAGTTGTGCCCTAATGTATCAGGGAGAAGCATTTTTTTCTCATGATGGATCAAGTGGATGCCAGCAGATTGCTCCTTCCGTGCCCAGGAGCTGAGCCCCACTGCCCTGTGCCTGGTCCTGGCTTTCTGGAAAAAACACTGCTCGTGTCAGGAAAGCTCTTCCAGGCTGCCCTAATGATGTTCACATGAAAAGAAAAGGAAGGGGGAGGGAGGAAACATCTTAACCCATGTCTTGTGTGATCTCTCCTGTGATCACATCCTGTCTGATCCTCCCTTCTGGGTCTCTGAAGCGTAGGTGGTTGGTGTGTGTTTCCTAGCAGCTCTGTGTTCAGCTCTGTGCAGCACACGGTGAAAGGGCTGCTTACCATGGGAGTTTGTGATCTGGAGAAAACAGGAAATGACATTTGGGCAGTACTACAGAAGATGGGTTTTCACTGACCCCATGTTTTTGATGAGAGTAATTTGCACTATTGTGTAGGAGCAGATGTGTAATTAATGATTTATCCTAGTTTTTGCAGATTTTTATGATGTGGGCACCATAAAATTGTTTCCAATCAAGAAAGACAAGGAATGTGTTTCCTAAACTTCTGAGGTAATGGTCAAATGTGGATCTTGATAGCAGTTAGAGAAAGTTTCCCATGGGATGGTTATTAGAAGCACACCACGGTAATGGTGACAGAAAGCAGAGTCCCCAGTGCTGTATTGAGGCTGCAGCAGGAGGGCTGACTCTTCTGGAGCCCCTGCTCAGTGGGGAGTGAGGACAGTTTGCTCTGGCCATGGTGAGGAGGAAGGTGTTGACATTTGTGTGACAGGAGCTGGCGAATCTCAGGACTTCACATGCAAGTCCCTCATAGGGGGTTCTCTGCTGTGCCGACGCTGAGAGCAGCAAAACTCCTCCTCCAGCACAGGCAGGTGTGGATGGAGGAAGCGTCTCCAGCTCTCACAGCCCCTGGCAGGAGCCAGCACTGCTGTGTCCCGGGCAGAGCTTTATCCCAGTGCATCCTCCCCTCCCACCAGAGGGGCCGATGCTGTGCTTGGCCGTGCCGCCGCCACCCGCGGTCCCGTGCCGGCAGATGGAGGCTCTGCTCCTGCCATGTGCCTCGGAAAAGCCCCAGTGATTCAGTGAAATGTTCCCCATCCAAGCATGGCAGGGCCCGCTGTGCTTGGCAGCGGGTCAGGGGGTGGACATCAGGTGTGACAGTGAGCAGAGGAATGGGATGAGGGACATGCTGGGGGCTCCAGGCACCGCTCTCCTTCCACCCAAATTCCTCTGGCAGCTGGGTCTCCTGCCGCTCCTGTTCATAAAAAGCAAATGACTTCTCAGATTTATTAGTTACCTCTAGGTGCAATTTATCAATCCCAGGCTGGGCCCTGCCCAGGCAGCTGGGGAGAAGCTTGTGTCTTTGATTAATGTGCTCTCCCCCACAATGGTGGCAGATTTCTTACTGGGGTTTAATTCTAACAGATTCTTAAAAATAACAAGAAGCATATTCAGCGAGCTGTTTAAGAGGATGCAGAGCTGAAGCACAGTTCATTCTCTAAAGCTTTGAAGTATTTACAGAAGGGGTTGAGGGAATTTTCGTGGAAGCTGGGAGGGTAAAAGAGGAACTTTAAAGGAGGGGGAATTGGAATGGGTGGTAAAAAGGAACAATTACAACAGCTCATAGTGGAAACAGGAGACTGAGGGGTTTCGAGGTAGAAATGAAACAATGGGAGTGAAATCTCAATAAGAACAAGCAAAAAATGTTAAAGACTGGGCTCTTGCAAACACAAGGGTTTCCTTTAAGCAACACAATTTTTGTATCTGAAATTGCTGTGAAAGGGTAGAGGGACATTAAGTGGGAAAAATCATAAAAACTAGGAAGCTGAGAGGAAAATGGGAAGCCCACAGACCTTGGGCTGCAGTGTGGAAAACCTCTGAGGCTTCACTGTAGCCATTCCCCTAATGCATCAAGAGGATGCCTTTTCCCATCTTCATTTTCTTCACCTTTTAGCCACAGCTTAAAATGAAAACATTACATATAGACCTGCCTTTTGGAGATTGAGCCAACATGAGCTCTTGATCTTTTGACCCTTTTTTCACAGATGGAAATATATTAACTTCCCCCTCCTTTTCAACAGTGCCAAAGCTGTTTTCTCACAGTTCAGGGTCTGTACTGGAAAGCAGTTTGCTGTTTTCCAGTGGGATGAGGATGCCGGATCAGGATGGTTTGGAAAAACTCCACCAGCATCATCTTGTCCCCTCTGCACCTGAGTTGGCTGCTGACAGCCCTCCTAGGTGCAGCAGCTTAGATTTCAGTGTGACAAAGTGTTTTCACACCCTTTGGTAAGGAGGAACATCATAACCCAGTTAAAGGGCAGGATGCTCCAAGCTTTCAGTGCATATTTATACCATCTATTTTAAGTATCTACTTTCAGATCTTTCTATATGGCCAGTGCAAAAAAAGAAAAAAAAGAGATCCACATCTCTGGAAGGTGACTCATGACACCTAAAATAGACTCCTCAGACATCCTCTCCCTGCACTAATTATAGAAGGAGGCTGGAGATGTTTAGCACAGTTTCAGCACGTGAAGGTTGATGCTGCAGGAGAGAGCAGCAATACCCACTTTGTTTGCCCTGATGCTGGCAGCGGGAGCCTGGAGTAAGCTGCGTGCAGGTTCTCTGCAGCCCAGTTCCCTGGTCTGTGGCCTCCCTGCCCTGGTTCCCTTTGCTCCAGAGAAAGGTGTTGAAGGCCACGCAGGTACTCCCAAGCCTGTCCAGGCTGAAGATCTGCTCTGTCTCTGGTAATGCTGTGCGTGGTAGAGGGAGTGTGGTCACAGTTCCCACCCGGGTCACACTGGGGCTGCTGCAGGATGCTGTAGGAAGTGGGAGGAGATGCCTGCATCTCCCTTGGAAAGGCCTCTGGAGAGGAAACCCGCTGTGGTCTCCCCTTGTGTCACGGCAGCTGTGACAGAGCAACGTGGGCTTCGAGAATGGGCCGTAACCACATCAACACGTGGCAGTTCACCTGGGGCTTGGGGCTGCCATTCACTGGCTTTCCTGCTGATGGAAAAAGAGCAGAACAGTGACTGCGGGTGAGCGTGGCGTGGATTTGCCCCACCCTGTTCATCCTTCAGAGCAGGGTTGCCACGGCTCAGAGTGGCACAGCCTGGAGTTTCTCCCTCCCCTCACCCCCACTTTGCATAGCCATCTTTGGAGCCACAGTTGAAAATTAAGCCCAGAGTTGGCCATTTGTAAACCAAGCTGACAGGAAATTGCTGGCTTTGTGCTGAAGAAGTCATTACCTTAAGCTTTATTGCCGTGTGCAGAGTTTACTCGTGACAAAGTAAATGTGCAGAGATGTCTGTAAATAGGGCTGGGATATTGCTGCGTTAACAGCTCCTGGTAAGCCATCAATCAGCAGAGCAGTGTGGAAGGAACCACTAAAAGCCCCTGCTGAAGACGCAGAGTCTCTCCCACACGCACGTGGTTGGAGCTCTGCACCCCACTGCCGGGTTCTTCCCTGGCTGGGCAGAGCTCCCTTCTGCCTTGGGTTTCAGAGGATGCTTTGCAGCCTTGATGTGTCATCAGAGATGGTGATGCCACCCAGGAACAGAGGATACCGGGGAGTGCTGGGCTGAAGGACCCACCTGGAAGAGCTCGACTGGATGAGGTCTGATCTTAGGTCCCACTGGCACTTTGGCTGGAACAGCGTTGCTGCAGAGCTGGTGAGAGAGCCTGGTTTGGGGTTTTGGTTCTGTCCATTAACGTTATGGCTGTGAAAGGGAGACAGCTTTGTTTCAGTAATACCAACATAAATCTCATTTAAAATAAATGAGGCAGCAAGATGCACCATTTGTGCTGCTTGAACTGCAGGAGAAGCTGTGCTGGGGGGGAAACAGATGTATTGAAAATAAGTTGGTGTCTGTGTGATTGGTGTGTGTCTAAATGATCTTGGAGGTGCCTTGAAGGAGCATCTCCCCTCCTGCTGCTGTTCCCCCGTCACTGGTGAGGAGCTGCTGGCAAGCAGGCAGCTCTGGCTGTGGAGTGACTGAGCTCTCCTCCAGCTCACACAGCCCTGGCAAAGGGGAAATGGGGGTTTCTGGCTTATCTGTGTTTTCTCAGGGTGGCCGACAGCCTGCCTTGGTTGTCTGAGCACTTCAGGATGTCTGGAACTTTTAATGTGCTTCTTCCCTTGGAGTCAGCCCCCTACTCCTGATGCCGTTTTGTTTTTTGCTAAAATTGTGGCAGCCCAGTGCAAGCACGCATTTCTGGTCCTTTCTGGCTTCTGCCACTTGTGGGAGTGATAAAGTCAGACAGGGAATAAAATCTCATCACTTGGGGGTCACGAGAGGGGCAGCCTGGAGGAGTTTTCCAGGCATTGGCTGTGCAGGGCTGGATTGTTGCACTGCAAGGGCAGCCACCGAGGAGACAGAAGCCTGTGTTTGCCATTTATAGCCACTGCTTCCTCTGGGGCAGCAGAGCAGGCCCAGGGCTTCTGCAGGTGCCACAGCTTGGGGTGGTGTGGGAAGGGAAAGGGAGGGTTGGGAGGTGGAACAGAAATGGGATGATGCTGCAGATTTCCTCCGTCTCAGTCCCCACTCTCACAGCTCGTGCCTCCGCAGTGCCCAGAAGCTGTGAGGGTCTGTAGGGGCTGATAATCCCCCGTTTCCCCACAATGAAATCCTGACACTGACCTGCTGTGAGGCTGCTCCCACCGCTTTGCCCGGCGGGGAACACACAGAGCTGTGCTTTCTGCTGTCCCCCAGCCTTGCCTTGGGCGTGCCCGTGGCTCTGCTTGGTGCTGTGGAAGGGATTCGTTCCCCACTCACTCTTCAGCTGCCCTTCTGCTGCAGGCCAGGCCCTTTGGCACGCAGAGGGAGTGGCACCCAGCCACCCTGCCTGAGCAGCACCCAGCTGTAACTCAGGGCTGATTCCCTGCATCCTGGGGCCCTGGGAGCAGGGCTGCTCCTACAGCCAGGCACCTGGCTCTGGCTGGGGAGGGAGCCATGGAGAACTTGGCCCAGAGTGTGCAAAGCTCCTGCTGACACAGAACTTTTCCTTTTCATCCACAGCCACGGCAACCCCGTGAGCCCAGTTAGCCTGGCTCCCATGGTGCCAAGCTCAGAGCTGTGTCCCCCCTTCCAGCCTCTCTCCGCACGGCTCCCTGGCCCCTGCCTGAGTTTGTGGATGTGGTGCCAGCAGCCTCCCGTCCACTTGCCCCTTATCAGAGGGAAGCAAGAGGGTTCCCTGGAGCCTCTCACGAGCTGAGGCATCACCTGCAGTCACTGCAAATTGTTGGCAGAGCCCCCAGGGAGCTTTGAGGGACCCAAAGCAGAGCTGAAGCTCAGTGGCACCGGGAACCAGGCGACAGCCCCCCAACTTTCCCAGCTCAGCAGGGTGTGGGAAGGAGAGCCAGCAGCTCCTGGATCCCCACCCAGGGCAGGGACATTGGCTGGCTGGTGCCAGCAGTGAGGGCTGCGTTGTGCTCCCAGCCCAGGCTTGGCAGGGACGGTGCTTCCCTGGGAAATGCTGCCCAGGAAGTGTTGCCCTGAGGGATGTGATGGCAGGAGCTGCTGGGGAACCTTCCTGTCACACTTCTTAAATCAGAAAACGCTTATCTTTGCCTTCCAAAACTTAGCTCTGTGAGAATAAGTATCCTGAATTTACACATTTGAAACTGCAGTTGCAACATTAAAACAGAACTGCTTTTTCAAATTTGAGGTGACTTTGTGTTCTGAAACTCCAACTGTTGTTACCAAAACTGCTTGGAGAATAACCCTGGTGCTCTGTGGCTGCTGGGTGAAACTGGTTTGCTCTGGGGTGGTGTGTCTGGATTGCTGAGGAGGTCAGGAAAACTGTCCCCAGGGCTGCGGTCGGAGTGATCTCCAAAGACTCTCCCTTGAGGAACCTCTAGTGCTGATTCTCAAGGCTGAGCTCGTGTTGCAGCCTTTTGTTCAGTTGAGCTTACTCATATCATCTCTCTCCTTTACATGGATGTTTATTTTTGCCAACCTTTGAGGAACTGAATTGTCTCTGAGGCTGTTATCTCTCTGTCAAATTTGGCTGAAATTGCTCAATGAGTTCAAAGTTGTTGAGGGAGACACAGCCAATGTGAATGTAAGAGCCATAGAAAATGAGACTGACAGGCTGAAATGAGAAACACTTTAAAACTGTCAAAACAAAAAGTCTTCCCAGTGGTCTGGCTTGACTTGTCCAGATCATTGGTTCCTAAAGCATCACGAGATCCGCCAGCTACCCCCAACCCTGAGGAGCTCCTGAGAGCCCCACGTTGGAAAGCACAGCATTAACTCTGCTGACAGCAGAAAGGACCCTTGGGATTAGCAAGAGATTTGCCACCAGCTTTTCTTGGGGCCTCTCAAGCCTGGGAGAGTGGAAGCCCGTGGTGAGATGCACATCTGTACCATCACCAACCCACCCCGAGAGGAGGTGGCACGCCAGACTCATTTGATTTGTATTTCCTTTTGCCAAACGCCTTTGACTGAAAACGGATCTGACACCAGTTAATGAGATGTAGGGGCAGGTTAGAAAATTAGTTGCAATAATGAATCTGCTTTTACTGGTCCCTGCTGCTGCTCCAGGAGTGCTATCACAGCCATTCACAGGATGGTTAATCTTTCAGCAAATGCTTTCAGCGTTTTGTGCAGGGAGCTACGCACCATCAAAAAGAATGAATGACCCTGTTTCTCTTCCCTATCGTGGCCATCAACCAGAGCTGTCTTTGGCAGAGCTTGCAGGTTGATTTCTGGTAGAACATTAGAGGCAGAATTCATCTGCCCAAACGTAGACATCTAATTGTGAATGTCTACATCTGAGTTACTTGTCTAGACTCTTGTTTATAGGAAAGAAATGGGCACCCCAAGGACATGAGTCATTGTATGCTAGAGTAAATGTCTAAAATAGGTCAGATGAATCATTCTGTAAATGGGCCCTTTTCTCTGCTGTGACTATAAAGGGAGCCCAGAGTCACCATGAGGGGGGACAGAGAGATGCCTCTAAAGTACAGTGAGATGCATCCCAGCTCAGAGACATTTCTGGGTATGCACAGTCAGCTGCTCTTATGTTTGCACATCTTCCTGACATCCTCTGCCCTCTTCTTCTTGCTCTTCCCTGTATAAATTTACCTGAGGCTGAGATGCCATTTTGTTCTTGTAGCTTCTGCTGCAGGACGAGTCCCAGGTACCCGCTTTTCCTTTCTCAGGGTCATCAGACTGGAGTCACCTTAGTTCCACACCTATGTCTGGGCCTGGAGCTCTGCTTTATCCTCTCATGAGTCCCTCCTTTCCCACTGCACTAAAGCACAGCTGGGGATCTGCTTTCCCTGCAGTCAGGTACGTGCCCTGTTTAGTCCTTCCACACGAGCCACCTGCAAACATCTCAGATGCCCTTGTGTTCTCCAGGCCAGCACAAACTGCTCTGATTTACTCTAAATTTCCTTAAACTTCCGGTAAGCAGACAGAGTCCCCTCCTGGGCTTTGATTGTTGCCTTTTTCCATCTGTGTTGTATCTGCTCTGGGTGGGCGCTGCCACCTGAGAGGGACTCACAGCAGCCACCCCTGCTGAGATGAATTGCCAGAAGTGACGGTGTTGGTGCACAATCCCAGCTGGGGGGTCAGGGTGTCAGCCTCAAGCTCCTTCACAGATTTATTCCCATTTTATTTCTGTTTGCTGAACAAAAGAAATGTATAATACTTACAAATCCTTCCAAATAGGCTTGGAGCCTAGTTCTAGATGTAGCATTATTTTAACAAAACCAGTGCTGTGCTGATAAATGGACAGTGGGAGGAGGGAAAGGAACTATTTATAACACACAGTGCAGGAGATGAGGGAGGGAAGAAAACTGAAGAGTGCAGATAAGATTTCTGCTGCAGGTGTTTTCTCAAGTTTTGGCTTGGAGACAAAGGGAAACCCACAGACCATCCAGATAAGCCCATTAGGTTAGCTGAGCACTGTTTCATTACTCAGTAGCGTTATCTAGGCCCTCTGGCCTCAACAAAATCCCAGCTTTATTCTTCGTCAAATACTATTTTATTAAAAAATCCTCTCTGTGTGAGAGGACTTTTAAAAAGCGTATTTTAAAACATATATTAGAACATGGGAACACTTTGAAATGCTGGCAAGCTGCACCCTTGTGTGAATGTGAATAGGACACGAGGTGCCTGCTGTCTCTTGCCTGGGTGTTGCTGAGACTTTCCTTTTCTTTTCTTAGCTGGGATCAAGCCCTGGATCCTCAGGTTTGGCTTTGACCCCAGTGAGATTTGGCATCCAGAGCTGATGGGGGCTGAGGGATGAGGGATCAGATCAGGGGCGCTGTGAATGTTTGTGAGGAGAGAAGTTGTTCTCTCCCCTGGGACCTGAGCAATGAGGAGGCTGTGGGGCAGCAACCAGCACTCTGGGAAGCAGCTGGGACTGGGAGCTGTGGAGTGAGGGGCACCAGCCCTTCTGAGTGGGCTGAGAGGGGAACCCAGCTGATCTGCCTGCCAGGGAAGTTAAATTATGTACCAAAACACACATATTGCTGAGAACCGGGCACGCAGGAGCACTTGGTGGAGATGAAAGCCGATGGAACGCGCAAACTGAAACCACAGCGAGCCTCACTCTGCTCTGAACAGTTTCCCACTAGGAAATTCCTGGCCGCAGCAGCATTTCTATTTGCTCTGCAGAGCGTGGGCCATTTGAAGGTGGCTCTGTGGCAGGAGGCACTCCGGGAGGCTGCTCCCCGCTCAGCACTCACCGCGAACAGCAAACAGAGCGGGATGACTCAGAGGTGCTTTCCCTTCCACCGCAGAGGTTCAAGATCAGACCACGTCAGTAATGAGCGAGCGTCCTCGGCGTTCCTCTGGTGGTGCCCAGCGCCCTGGTGAGTGGCCAGGTCCTGTCTGGTTCCCAGGAGGCTGGCACCTGTGACACCTACTGTGTAAAGGGCTGTCCTGACTGCGACCAGACAGGCTGAGGTTTGACTGCAGCACTGCCCAGTGTGAGGTCATTCCCGCCACTCGACAATGATGCCAGTGAGGACAGAAAGCCTCTGCTCTTACACCATCCCAAACCTCTTTGTCTAACTCAGCTCTTCCGATACCTGACAGTCCCTCTGTGTTTTCTTCTCATATCCAGAGTTAGCCTCACAACTAAAGCTCAGCAAATCTCTTTAAATCCACTTGTTCCTGGAAGCTTTCTCCCTGCAATGATACCTGTGTGTGCTATTGTCCTGCAAACACTGAGTTAGAGATTTTCCCTGACGATAAGAGATGTCATTACTAAAACCAAAGCAGATGGTAGAATGGGATTGAGGTAACATTATGGAGATTTTCCCAAGGTGTCATGTATTTTCTGCAATTATGAGGCACTCAAATGGCCCACCTGAGGAGGCTACAAACCCTCCATCTCGGGAAGGTTTTTTAAAAAAGTGAACATTTGTCAGGGATGACTTTGTTACCCAGATTTTCTCTGGGGAAGGAGATGAACTGTGTGGTTTCCTGAGGTCTAGTCCCAGGAAACCCAACCAAGAAACCTGCCAGATGCTGAAAGTGCTTGTAAGGTTTAGCAACGGAGAGGAAATGTTCAAAGAAAAGAACATATCTCAGATTCAGAGCTGCTTTCTCAGCAGTACTGCTGAGTTTAATAAGAACAAATCCTGCCACATTTGGCATTTGAAATGCATGAGTAACAAACGATACCTACTTCTCAGGGCAGGAGGAAATCTGAGTGCAGCCTCCTTGGGGCAGAGCTTGTGGGAGTTTGCTTTGTATTGTCTGACCCACACTGGGGCCAAGCACAAACAACACTTGAAATTTGCTCCCAGCATTTAGATACTTCTTAAAAACACAAATGATATTAGATGGGGAGCATTGAGCTAGGCTCAATCTGATCCCAGGGTAATCTGCATTAAATGGTTCCCAATTCTTTTTCCAATACTGTTCTGCCTAGCCTGCGTTGTGCTGCTCATTTCCTCTGCTGGAGGAGTGAGCAGCACATGGCAGCGGAAGCTGAGCCAGCCAATAAAAGTGATGTGGCAGAGGGAAAAGAGAGGAACGTTACAAACAATCCCTGTTTTGGCTGATAAAGGCATCCTCAGGAAGCTTGCAAGTTGTAGGAGTCTGTCATTTTGCTGGGCTGGGGAGAGGAATGGAAAAAAAATGTATGCACAAAAAAGGCATTTCCCCATTTGATGCAATTTCCATAATGTGCTAGTACTCATTCTACTTTTGCACAACGTGAGGCAGAGATCCAGGTCTCCTCACCCAGGTCTCCTGCTGCTTTGAGAGGGCTGCAGGACTTGCAGTCTCCCCTTACTGTGGTCTCCAGCTGTGGAGAGCTGACCTGGAGTGAAGCGGGGGAAGAGGAGGCTCATGCATCCGGTGTTACCTTATTTTCCAGATGGTTGTATTTCCCCAAAACAGGTGCCATGCTATCAGAGGGGTGTCCTTTCTGAACTTGTGATGTTATTTAACAGGCACAGACGGGCGTGGCCAGTGAAGTCACATCCCGAAGTGTCATGTTCAACCACGTGCTGCCGCGCCACGAAGCCACCGCCGGAGCTCTCCATCCCGCCCAGCGCTGCCAGGCAGCTCCCAGCCCCTCGCTGGGTGCCGAGCCCTCGGCGGGCAGGCTGCCGTGTCAGGCCGAGTGGTTTTCCCCCGCTCGGAACGCCGTGAGCGGCGATGCCTCGTGCAGCGGCGCGGCCTCGGGAGCCCCCGACGCGCGCGGAGGTCGCGGCTCAGCCGGAGCGGCGCGCTCCACGCCCAACGCTCCGTTCGCACGCGCCGCCGGCGTCGTGCCGAGGTGAATCCGAAATGATTCAATCTCCAGCCGCGTCGCTTCCTCTCACAGCGACATAAAGCGCTCTTCTCCGCTCGTCGGTGCGGCGATGTTGTGCCGAGGACGGCGGGCTGGGGCTCTGAGCGGCGCTCACCCAGCCATCTGTCACCCGAGCGCCTCTCCGGGCCAGCCGCACCCCCGGAGCTCCCACTGCCGCTCGGGGAAGGTGCACAGCAGGCTCCAGCGGCCACCTGACTCACCTCAGCCTCCCCCGTCACCCGAGCGAGACAAAGGCAATTGGAAGGCAGAGAAGAAAATAACAAACTGTTGGCCACGTCGTAAATCCAAAGACGTGGCAACAACAGGGCTAAGCTCATTCATGCAGGAAATACTGTAAATGAAATGGCAGTGTTCGCACACAGCATCTGCTGAGAAGGAAATCTCTTTTGGTAGCTTGCACCTGTTAGATACAAAGAAAAGAAAGGGACTGGATTTCTTAATTTTGCAGGAATCTATGTTTTTCTTCAAAAGACAGCATATTTATAACTCTAGTGAAACTGCAAAATTGGTATATATAAAAAAATCCTACAAGAAGAAGAAATTGATTTCTGGATCTGATCAGAGCAAGGCTCTTAATCTTTCCTCCTCCTTTATAGAACTGCTGCCTGGACACCTCTTCTATGGGCCCAGGACCCAATGCTTTTTTAGTCCATACTGCATGGAAAACTGTCAGGAAAGGGAAAGAATCTTAATTTATTCTCTCTTTCCCTGATTAAAAAAAAACCAGAAAAAGATAAAGAGATATTCAGATTAGTTGTTCTCCTCTTTTCATTGCTTCTCAGGTGACAGGAGAAAGTGAAGAGTGTCTTGTAATCCCTTAACCAGGCATTGCACAACAGCAGTCTCCAGACAGGACTCAGCTGGGTCCAGAGGTGCAGAGATATGAGCTGCTGACCTTCATGCTGATCTTTTTACAAATCAGTCCGCTTGCTTCATGATGTGAACATGTAGCAGAGGGATCCTTGCTTCATCTATAACTCAAAGGCCTTGGGGCTTTAAGTAGCAGCAGAAACAAGTTCCAAGAAAGGCCCTGGAAGCGCCTGTAGAATCCCCTGTGATGGCACCCTGACTCAGACAAATCTTTGGTCCCCAAAGACGATTGAGAAGCTTTAAGCTTAAAGAAAAAAACCCAAACAAGCAATTGGATCAGGTTTTATGAGAGTAAAACCAAGGACATTAAACTTTGCAAATGCAAAGCAGCTGTTTCCACCTTCCCTGCCCACAGGTGGGTCTTTGCTCCCAGAACTGGTTGCACCTCGATGGCCATCTGAGCTGCAACAGAGAGCTCCTGGTGGGAGGTGGGCACTGTGCTGGCACACCTAGGAGTAGGCTATCTGGAAACTGGGCAGGAAATCTCCTCTTCAGACTGGCATGTGATCAGGAGATAGGCAGCACCAAAAGAAGAAATGAGCATGCAGGTTTGGTTGCTGTGGCTGTAGGTGAGTCAGCCGGGTACAATGCCCGTGCCCCTGCCTCAGCCTCTCTCCCCTTGCCTGTCTCCTGGCACCAAGGTCTCACAGATGCCTCCAGCAGTGCCTCTGTGTTTCAGATACCTATTTGTTAATAAGGATAGAAGCTTTGAAAGGTCCTGTCTGGCTTAATCCCTATTGATCACAGAGCCTTGATGTGAAGGAATTTTCAATTTCCAGCTGCTGACTGTTTAACAACTTCTGACTTCAAAAGCTCTAGGAGCCTTCTCCTTTTAAATACACTTTCCACTTACGGAAAATACAGTCAGCCCCTCATTAATGTGTACTTCTCCCATAATTATACAAGTGTTTGTAGTGCAAACGCTCTGCTCCGTGCCATGTGCGCATTCCTCATCCAGGAAATCAATAGGCAATAAGCAACATCCATTTCTGATCTTTGTAGAAGTCGTTTGCTGCAAGGGCAACTTTTACTCAGTTTGACAGTGTAGATGTAAAATAGATGATCTTTAAAAACACCCAGGTCTCCTCAGCTGACAGCCCACTGTCCCCAGATGAACCAGGGCATATTTCCCAGTACCAGCTCAGCAGCTGGGAGGGCACCACTGCTCCAGGCCACTGGCACCTCCTTCCTCCCTCCCACCTGGGAGCACGGAACTACCTGGGGGCTGGTCCCCAGACAAACTGAGTGCTGCTAGTGGGGCCTCTCAGGCACAGAGGGTGACAGTCTGAGTTACAGCCCTGAGTCAGGGAGCATGAGGGAACCTGGAAATGATTATGGAGCATACGGGGGAGCCTGAGCAGTGGAGAGACTGCAGAAACCATGCTGATCCCTGGGGAGCTCAAACCATATAATTTACATAGGTCTATGCCTGAACTCACCTTTACAGTCACGCTCTTGAAAAAGAATTTACTTAAAAGGGAGGGGATACATAAATCTCTGGGGCTGAAAGAGCAGCTGAGCAGAGCCAGGTTTATAGGCAGAGATTTGCATGCCTTCAAATTCACAACACAGCCTTCCTGTGTGTTGCATGGCTGGGATGGAGGCAGTGAGGGGCTGGAAAACCTGCCAGCTCTGTCCTGTGCTGGTCTGAGCTCTGTGTGACTGCAGGGACCACAGGGTGAGGTGGTACTTGGTGATGCTCAATGGAAATTGATGCGAGCAGGTGTTAGTGCCTCCAGGAGACAGAGCAGGATGCAAATGCTTGGGGGATCTTTGTGAAGGTTCTTGATTAAAACTGAGACTTGATACTTCTGAGGGTTTTGGGGTTTTTCTGGTTTTGTCAAAAAAGAAAAGGAAAAATTCTCCCTTCCCCATGGCTCCCCTTCCCAGACCACTAGGGCAGCTGAAGAAAGTGAACTAAACATACATGCAAAGCATAATGTGCACCTTCCAGGTTCTGAAACTGGTGGAGTGGGGTCCCAGACACAACAGCTTTCTTCACTGGCCAGTTCTGACTCACCCTCCTTCTGCAGAAGCCATGAGACATAGTGAAACCCCGCGGCCTCAAACTGTTTACAAAATGTACAGGAAGGCACTAGTCCAACTAACTTAATGCTGGTTTTTGGTACTCAAGACACACTCAGCTGTGCAGCCGAGACAGAAAACCGAACTCCGTGGGTGGGGCAAACCGGGCAACTGCACCAAACTGCCCAGAGCTGCATGCAAGCCTGGGACCAGCACTGGGCATGACAGGGATCTCCAGCAACCCCAAATCTCACTTTTCCTTGAAGCGGGCAGAGAGGACTGTCACTGAGCTGATACTCTTTTTGTTTTTTCCCCTCCGATTATGTTATTTTCAGCTCTGTGTGACCAAAAGGCAATGGGCCACAATCCAGAGAGTCTTCATCTCTGAAGCTGAATGCTGTGGTTCAGCATGAAATGTTCGCTGCGCTTGATTTCAGAGCTGCAGGAGAGGAGGCTTCTCTGCAGTGTATGGGAGAGGGAGAAACCTTCTGGAGTGACACACTGGATTGTATCCTCAGTGTACATGGGACAGGGAGCTCTAACACACACCGCAGTGCTGGCAGCTCAGTGACAGCCCCTGCAGGGATCAGGCTGTTTGTGTGCGTGCACCCCCGGGCACCAGCCATGCACAGCTCCTGCACTGCTGCCAAGCTGCTCTGCCCTCAAGGTCAAGTGTTCTCCTATCATGCAGCATTTTAATCGCCTTTGGATAGCTCTCAAAACCTGAGCTTGTGTCTTGATGAAACTTTTGACAGGCAGTGAATAACAGGAGCATTATTAATTCATGTCAGATGGGACTGAAGTGCTTCTTGTTTATCCTGCCAAAATGGTAAATGAAAAAATGGACTTTTTCTTTGACCTTGGTTTTGGTTTGTGCTGTAGATCCCCAAAGAAGAAAATATCTCTCTAGTAAGTGTCTTATTAACAGAAAGCATCTGCAGTAGGAAGAACAATGTGTTCTGGCCCAAACTTGCAGCTGTGGCCGCCAGCTGTGACCGCCCGCTCGCTCCAGCTTTGTCTTTGCTAGATTATTTCAGAGGTAGCTTTAAAGAACAGAGAGGAGGGCCCACTGGGAGGCTGGCTTAGAAACAACCTGCTGCAATCTATACAAAAACTTCTGGGTCTGTGAAGGGCTCCAGCAGCCCAGGGGATAACCTGATGCTTGGCTCCTGGGCCCTCGCAGGCGAGCCAGGGAATGCAGGGAAAATCTGGGTATCTGGTGAGTGGGGATGTATTTAGCAGCAGGAATGAAGTGTGTGCCTTCCAATCACATAAATTATATAAAGACTTTGGCCAGACTCTAGACATCCCACTGGAGATCATTACTGCTCTCTCCCTGTAACTTTGGGTCTTTCATACTTCAGTGTGATTTTAGACATTGGGAAGTGTTCAAAGATCTTTGGCATGGGTCTTGTGTGGCCATTTCCCAAATAGCTGTCTGCTCCTCAGGTTTTCTCTGACTGCTGGAGGCTCGTGCCAGCACTTCCAGTGCTGTTCTCAGGAGCAAGGACTGCAAACACCATTTGGCACTGACTGCATATGCGAATACCTTCTTGTCTGCTGATGATTTGCCTGACCTGCTCCTCTGCTTTGTCCACATGCTGCTGAATCTCCTCTTGGGAGCTAATTCAGAGCAGGTATCAGAAAGTTCTGCTCTCCTGGGGTCTCAATGCTGGTGGCCTGGCAGCTTGGGCTGAGAGGAAACAGTTGTCTGCACCCTTTGGACTACAGCTGCTCTTTACAGAGTTTGGGTGTTGTTTTGTTTGTGAGCTGGTCCTTGAATGTTCTTAGAGTAAAGCATAATATTATATAAATAAGTGAAAACACATTTGCCTCACCTCCACTCATATAAAACCTGTTGTGTATAGCTTTCTCTTACATAACCCACCTGACTCCAAGAACAAATGTCCCTAATTTCTTCTGGATGATAGCCTTTGTAGAGATTTAAAGGGCAATTTCTCTCTCCTTCTCCTAGCTCTCACAAAGTATTACAATAAGGAACTGCAGTGACAGACAATACTTAAAGGCATGGTTTAGAAGTGATTCATCTGTGAAACACGGTGTAGCATATTTTATTGTATTTTAGCTAGTAAAAGCTCTGCCTTCTAGCCCAGCTCTGTCATGCTGCATGGTAAATTACACTTATAGGAATCCCAGCCACAGAGCTGAAAATAAGTACCCTCTATACAAGAGTTAATGCAGTAGATTTGTACTTAGACATGTATTTGTAAAATATTTAAGCTGCACGAGAAGGGCGTCTGTAGGAAGATATGATTACAGGATCACAGAAGTGCAGCATGGGGCTGTCATGTTTTAAGGTTAAAGAGCAATCATTAGGCTTTGGTGGCTGACACTGCACGGATGGAGGAAGGGAGCCCTTTGAAAAGCCAAGTAGGAAACAGCCTGGGTCTTGCATTTGCTGCCCCAGCTGCAAGTTGGCCCCAGCTTGAAGGACGGTGTTGTTACTGATTCTGGGACCCTCTTGTATCAGTGTCTTATGGTAGGAGAAGAGAGCTCCAGGAATCGCCTTCCTGTGGCAGCATGTGCTTTATGGCTGCTACTATCCAGGCAGAAAAGCACAGCTGATCAGGAGCTGATCTCCTCAACTTTACAGCAGTACCTCATCATCCCAGGGCTGTGAGTGCCTTCCAAACACACACAGCAGCTTTACAAGCCCTTCAGTATAGCTGGGCAGTGCCTTGTAGCCTCTTGGCAAAAAACCAGTTCAGTCTGTGGTGCAACAGCCTTCAGGAAAGCAGGAAACCAGAGTCCTTATTGCACTTATTGGTCCTTATTGCACTGGGGTGATTTAGTCCTGCAGAGAAACACCACCTCTGTACCGTGACTGCAAAGCCAAGATTGAATCTGCTCAACTCTTGAGTCTTACTTATTCTCATAGTGCTAGCAGTTTTCCAGCCAAATGGAATGGGGGACATGTTCAGGTACTACAGTACAAGGTAAAGTACTGGAAATTTTTGACTGCTGATTCCTAAATCACACCCAGTCTAACCACACCCAGTCTAAATAAGCTCCAGTTCACTGAAGTGTTTTAGCAGCCTTCCCTTGACTTCACTGAGCTCTAAGCAGATGTTTAAACTTAAGTGCATGCTTGAGTTTTGCTGAATCATACAGCAATAAAATATGCAGAGTTGGTCTTTAATATAACCTACTGATTCATGTGAAAACTACACATTTCCTGCAAAGCCTACTTCGAGTTAATTAATGAGCATTAAGGACTCACATTTTTCTAGCAAAGAAGGGCCCCAAGGGATCACAGCAATTTGTGTTCATACCCTGAACGATACCAGTACAATCTTCCCATGGAGACAAAGCCTCGAGCACTCCCTCTGTGATAACCAAGCACTTACATTTGATGGATGGGTTTTAGCTGCCTCTGACACCCCCTGGGTCAGGCGGGAGGACTTGGCCTCTGACCCGTCCCTTTCATCTCCTCTGGCTGGAAGTGTGCCCACTGCACGGCTGATTTTGGGGGGGACGAGGGCAGTCCGCGCCCTAGGAAAGCAAGGAGGGGAGTGGAGGGGCTGCCTTCTGGCACTTAAGTCCCCAACAATTTCCTAAATCACAACAACTCCCCTTGCTGTTGTTACAGCCTTCTCCGCAAGCTTGACCAAAGGGGCCCGTGATCCGTGTCCGCAGGACGGGCTGACCACAAGAAGCCCTGGCTGTAAATTTATTTTGGAGCAGAGCGAAATGAATTGGAGCAGCTGGGTGTGACAGAGGGAGGCAGAGTGAGTGCCACTGCAGTCAGGGACTGCCAGCCCTATGGCAAAGCATCCCAGCACCTCGTTAAGGTGGGACTCGAGCAGCCCCTGCCTCAGGAGGGATGGGGGCACTCCTTCAGGACATAAAGACACAGATTCCCAAAGTGCCAGGAACAGAGCTGGTGCTGAGCGCTGCAATGCAGTTTTGTTGATGACCACTTCATTTGTTTGTTTGGCAGCCAAGGGTTTACAGACATCACCCTTGGTGGCTGCGAGCTGCACAGCTCAGTGCTTTCAAGGAAGTCACAGGGAGTTCCAGGCTGGAGAGACCTCCTCCATCAGCAGGTTATCCTAGGAGGCCCATCCGTACAGATCGAACAAGATCCATCTTAAAACTACATAGGTTGGCTGAGGGTTTTTTGTCCTTGGTATTTACTCCCCACTGCTGCTCTCCCAGGCCTGTTCCAGAAGCTTACTCTGCTGGTGAGAAACTGTTTAATTTCCACTCAGACTTATGTCAACATTGCCTGGTAGCTATTTCCCTTCTCTCTATTTATCCTCCTAGAAATCATTGCTCAGCCCCATTCCCAGCCCTGTGTGGTCCTCCTTCAGCTGGAAAAGCAGGGGAAAAGGAGGAGATTGTTATGGGAAGCACCGGAGCAATAAAATTGGTGGTTGTGGTAATGCTTAGGAGGAGTGAGCCTAGCAAGGACACACACTTGGAATGCTGGTGGCAGGTGGGGCTGGGGGAGAGGGATGTCCAAGGGAGAAGAGTTGTCTGTCCTCAGTGGGTGAGGGCACCTTATGCTTGGCCTCCAAACAATTGTTCCTTCGAAGGAGCTAAGGGTGCTCCAAATGCCTGCAGTTACAAGGAGCAATAAGACAAGGCTGGTCAGAAGGAGAATTACTGTGTTATTTCATGAAGCACTCGAGCTGGACTTGTAGCACAGAAATATGTTCATCAGTTGTCAGCTATCTGGCCTGAGGAATGGCACATTTCACCCTCTTTGTCCCCACAGGTGAAAAAACAGGGTAATAATAGCCAGTCAGCTCTCCCCAGGGTATTGGGAGGGTCAACGTCTGTAAAGGGTGTGGACCATTTAAAGTAATAAAGAAATGCAAAGTGTCATTATTATTAACCTTCCTGTGCCTCAGTTCCCCATTTGCAAACTCTCACCCAGCACATTTTGATTGCTGTTTCCTCAGGGAGCTCTGCCCAAGGGGATCTCAGTCGGAGATAAGCTCTCCAGCTGCTGCCACTTGTAAACATGGCCTACTCGCCAAAGATGCTGGGACGTGCTGAGATGGACCAGATCAAAATGTGAAGCTGATTTTCAGAGTCTTCACGGGAATTTATTTTTTGTTCTGTTATTGCTGAATTCTATTTACCTTTGCAGTGCCCTTCTATTACTTGTCTTCTCTTTATTTTCCAGCTGGTTTCTTACACAAGGTTCAAAATAAATTTCTTGGAATGTTAAGGGACTGCCTTGTAGAGGGTGTAATTTCACCCATCTCTGCAGTGACATTTCCCATCCTTCAGGGCAGCAGAGATGAACCTCCTCTTTCAGCAGCACAATTTCAGGTACGTTACCACCTCTGAGCAACTGAGCTGGAAGTAAAAGAAATACAAGGCAGAGGAGATGCAGGCCCGGGGATAGAAAGCTGAGTAATGCCCCAGGCTTGGAGCTGCATGTTGATTTGCATGTCTTCAATGTGCTGCTGTAAGGAGGCGCAACTTTTCTTCTGCACATTTCCTAAAAAATAGTGTTACTGACCTTTGCAGTTGGTTCAAAGTGGCTGGAAAAATTTTGTGGATTTCAGGTCTATGTGTTTATCTGCCTCACCTGAAGCCTGACTGCTGTCTTGCAGTGAAATGAGCCCTGTATCTGGTGAGCCGTGTGTCACTTCAGTTCTTCCCAATACCTCCTTGCTGTTTTAATCTAGCCAAGTTGTTTTTCTTGAGCTTGGTTTGTTTGTCAAGTGAAGCATCATACATTGCCTGGAGCCAGGATGCAACTCTTGAAACCCAATAGTTTACAAGCTGCTTCTTCAGAAAGCTCAATTTACTTGGGATGAGTTATTCTGAAGTAATATCTTCTTTCCTGTTTATTTTTTCTGACAGATCTTCTGCTTTCCCCATGCCCTGTCGCATTAAACCATTTATGCACAAGGTAAGCAGTTTGGGTTTGCCCTTGTGACTTTACTGGAACCAGTTGCTTATTCTTACCATGATTCTGCCAGCAAGTGCTTCAGCAAAAGAAATTGCAAACTACCCACTGCAGCCACTGCATTTCAGTGCAGTTAGAAGTGAAATCACATCCTAGTTTTAGCTGAAGGGTTGGATATATGAATGCTGAAAGCTCTGTGGGTTTCATCTTGTGAAATGCTGCAGTGTCCAGAGCAAGGTGCAAGTCTGAAGGAGACCACCCCCTGTTCAGAGGGAGCCGCCAGCTCTGCAGTGATCTGTCCACAGAGGCTGATAGGGGTCTGGTGTCACCACGGACATAAACACAAGATGCACTCAGCCAGGGAAGAAAAGCAAATCTTGAAATCCAACCAACTCATGGCTGAGTCTGCCCCCTATTTCTTTCTTCCATGGGCTCACAGAAACATTTATCTCTTCCTTTGCAAGGGTGTCTGAAGCATTCTCTGAACAATAGTTTCTGTTCACTTTCGCAACACTAGAAATGACTGGAACACAAGGCGTCCTTCACGATGCTTGGTTTGTTTTCCTTTCCTCTAGACTGCCATATCCAAATGTCTCTTCAATCTATTATATCTTAATACTTAAGCAAAGAATTACTCATGGGACTATCTTTTTTTTTTTTTTTGTCTTTAAGGCAGTCCCTGTTACTTCACAGCATGGAAACCAAGTGGGAAAGTAATCTATGCAAATTACATGTTCTTTCTGGTTGAATCACGTTGCCTTCACTCATGGTAATGAGTCACTTGGCATAAAGTGGACTGTTACTATGAATGGAGAAAGCACATCAGGGCTCTGCTTCTCAAGAATTATTTCCCTTGCTGCATCTCATTTTGGCCTGGAACTCCAGGGGGTGAGACTCTGCTGTCAGCTTCTCTGTACTTGAGGGACTGGAGCTCCTGAGATTTCACTGCTCCCAGATCCTGTTAACTGCTGGTGGTGTGGGTGATGCCTCATGGGCAGTCATCAAAGCTGTCTCACACAGTTCCCAAGTACTGGCCACGTAGTCTTCTCCTGTAGTTATACTGAGACTAAACCAACAAGTGGCCTCAGGGAAGAGGAAGGCAGAAGTGAGTCCCATCCCATATGCGGTGTCTGAGAAGTGACTGCTCAAAATGCAGCCTGGCTGGCTGAGGGACTGATTCCTGCCAAGTCAGCTGCCATCTCAAAACTGGTCCTGTTTGTGTCAGACCTCAATCAGGGCAACCTAAATCAAATTATCACGCTGGAAGATTTTTTTTCTTGTAGTTTTTCCTATATAGTAATTAACCCAATGTCCAGATGGTGAGGTCTGGTGCTTAAGACTGAAAACACGGGTGCCAGAGAGCTTGGATTTCCTGCTCTCAGCTTCCAAAGCACTACAGCAAAAGCAACTCCCATGGGCATGACATGTTACACCTCCCCTGACCTTACACAGGCTTACATTGCTTTTCCTTGACTAGAATACGTAATTCTTATTTATTTATTGTAATGGAAACAGACAACTGACACTGAAGTATTATGACACTGCTGATTGATAGTTGAATGACAAGCTGCAATGTCACTTTCTTAGGAGAATAACTATCCTGAATTACAAGGGTAGTGAATTGAAACACATCCTTTAGAAAGATGCCTAATCCAATTTTTAAAGCTCTGAGTGATGGTGAGCCCTCTGTCTTGTCAAGTGAGGTCTTTAATTGCCCTTACTGTGAGCATAGTGCATCTTATATCAAGTTTGGTTTTAATCTAATGGCATTGACTTGCCTTGTGACCTTGGAAGAGAAGGGATGGATCAGGTGTTTAAGGCTAAATTGATCCTGGAATTTATGTAGTAATACACCTGCTCTGGAGAGCCTTCCAGAGTTGTTTTGAACAGGTGAACCCTGAGTGGAGTTTCAAGTTCAGTTCTTAATTTTTGTGTGTGCCTTGTGAGTATTAATTTCCATTATCATTAGCCTGGGGTTTAAACTTTGTTAAGCAGCTGGCCTGGGCTTGGTCTGTGCAATGGCAGGTAAGACACTTCATCAAGCCTGTGACTCTTCTCTACTTTCTGAGCTTTAGGAGGAGTACTGGGGATGAGCCTCTGTGTGCTTGTGAAGCTGTGATGTCATGGTGAACACCTGTAAACCCCAAAGAGAATGAATGCCACAGCTATGGTTTCACTGCAGCACTACTCTGGTTGGAATACCCGGTGAGAAGGAACAGTGTGAGTGACAGCCCAGGTGAACCGTCGCACATCTGTCGTCAGAGTAGCATTTAATTAATTAGGAGATAAATGACGATGCCATTAGGAGTGTACTGAGACCAGTGAAAAATGTTCCAATGTTGATAGAAATCACATAAAATAACAGTCACTGAAATAGCTTGTCAGGTCTACACTGGTTTTGATGCGTTACTTAACATTGGGGAGCCCCTAAGCTTTAAAGAAGCATCTCTCTACCCTGATCTAGACAAATTACTTTTGTACCTTGATCTAAACAAACTCTGATCTCTTTGCTGCCATTGAACTCACCTTGTCTGAAACCTAATCTGACTACTTTATTCTACCTCTGTACTGGGAATTCACTCTATCATTAGCATTTCAATCTATTTAATTCACTGAGGGTCGCTGAGCAATGTAACCGAATCCATGCTAAGCTACCACTGGCAATTTAGCTGTCAGATAGTCTCACCTATTTTTAGTTGCACTCAAATTCCTTGCTTAAGGGGGTGCACACTGCATTTCTGGATTAGCTTCCCCTGACCCCTCTGTTGTATCACCGTCAGTCATGTTTAGGTTAGAGCCCTGTTTACATTGTTCTGTTACACTAATTGCAGCCTGTGGAAGGTATGGACAGTATTCTGGGAGACTCTGTTGACAAGCCAGTAACTCTGGGATTAAGACTTTGCATTTAGAGCTGAGAGAAGTTAGTATTAGTGCAGTGAAGAAAGTCTTTGCTAAGGAGACTTGTTAAACTGCAAAGCCAAGACCTCCACAGTCTTATAACCTAATTCTTTAGGCTGGCTGGGCAGTCTCACCTTTGGCTCTCCATAAGGTATTCTGCAGTGCCAGATGCTTACACTTGGGTAGGGCAGGAACAGCAGTGCCGAGGTTCATACCTTCAGAGGCAGGAGGTTGGGATAAGGCATGCAGCTGCACCATTTCTTCCCGAAAGAATTATTTCCAGCAGCTGTGCTCCCTGGCCTTCTGTGTCTTTTCAGTTATTTTCACTTGCACAGATTCCACTACATCTTATGTTTGTATTTATTTTCTCCTGGCACAGCTGTCTCCCCGAGCTCTATGTTCTAATGACCTTCTTAGCAAGTACATAGGCTGTGGTGTATATTTAGTTTTGAACCAGCTTATGGCTCTTCCTAGGTGCAATTCAGGGCAGGAAGCAATTTATTCCTGTTAACAGAGCTGTGTACACATGCGTGCTCTGCCTGTGTTAGTTACACTTTGGTTGCTTGTTGAACTTGCTTTAGCTCTGTATTCCAGTCACCTTGAAGTCTAATTTAAAAATTGAGCAATTAATGTGTATATTAAGCTTTAAAGAAGCATCTCTCTACCCTGATCTAGACAAATTACTTTTGTACCTTGATCTAAACAAACTCTGATCTCTTTGCTGCCCTTCCAATGTACAATAAATGTGTATATAGGCAGAAAGCAGGCTCTACTGGGAGGAAAACACCCAGGCTAGGCATTTAAAGTGGTAAAACGCTTGATCTGTCCTGTGAATTTGTGGTCACTTCACTTCTCTTACCTTCTTCAGGCCTCAGCTGCCATCCAGCCTCCGAGTCCTGATGCTGTTTCCTGTGATAGACGCCCAGTGCACGCACCAGTGAGTCCTGCTCGGAGCTGGGCTGGCTGTGTGAGGCTCCTTTGGGGGCTGATGCTCAGAGGTGAGTGATACCAGACTGCCCTGCTTCCTCTGATTCCAGCTCTACCTGGCACCAAATAAATATTTTCCTGTGCAAAGGCGAGTAAAGAGCTGGGGCTGCTCCCTAGGAGGGTCATGGCTGGGGATGAAACTGGAAGGTTCATTGGGAGCCTCAGTAATACCCAATTCAGATTGCTGATGAATACATCCTGACTTTGGGCACATACCTCCTGTTAATACTAATGGGAATGTCACACATGAATGCTGGAGAATATTGCCCATTATTTTTGGTCTCAGAGCTCTGAGCTGAGAGATTCCCAGAGAAAAATGGCCATTTGCTGTATGTTGCAGGCTGCAATTCATTATACACAGTGCATGGTGACTGTTATTTACCTTACAGAACTGTAATGTGATAAGAAGTCTATGTAAGCCACTTAATGGTCTGTCTACCTTAAAGAAAATGTGTACCTGATCAGCCTCTGATTTATGCCACTTTCACCCCAGTGCAACTCTATTGGCTCCACTGGTGTTATCCCTGATTTATGCCAGTCTTAGCTGGACTTCATGAGTTTATGTACTTTATATGACTCATGTACACGAGGAGAAATGTAGTCTAATAAAATATCTGGCTGTGCGTCGTAGCTGCAGGTTCTTTGCAGAACTGTTAACAGGAGTACAACAAAACCATGCTCTGCTCCTCTGCAGTGCCTATATATTTCGAGGGGTTATATCCCATATCTACAGAGATATAACTTAATGGTCTCATATTTGACTAATGTGCTGCCTCCCTGGCACAGTGCAGAGTTAGAGCAAGGCAGCAGGCGGGGTAAATCTGTAGAATGAGAATAAGAACTTGAAACTTGACTGGGGTAATTTGGACTTTTTTTTTTTTTTTCCCACTTGGTAGATGAAGTTCTTTGCCTAGAAACAAAGAACTTTCCATGGATTGTGTCCTTTCACTCTGAAAACAGCTGTTCTTATCTCAATCATCTTGCTGCATCAGCACTTACCCTCTGGCTTTGGGGTAGGAAAACAGTCATTTTACGATGTTTATATTGCAGTAACAGCCAGGACATAGAGTCTTAGATGCAGGACCCCTCGTTCTAAAAAATGTGTAAACAGACCAGGAAACTGCTCTCTGGCTCGAGGATCTTGTGCTCCTGTTAATGAGGGCTTCTCTGATCTCCACGGCAGCTTTTACCACCTGGCCTTGTCTGCAAGGAAAGTGATCATTCCTCTAATCTCTGGAGCTGGAGCATCAGCCTGAGCTCTGGTGAAGTTGTTGGGGTGATATCCATTACCTCAGCTGGATTCCAGGTCAGCTCACCTTCTCTGGTACACCTGGCTCCTGATGGCCAGAGCTGACACCTGAGACTGCTCTGTAGCTGATCCTTGTTTCCTTCACCGTCTTTCCTTTTAAACTTTGCCTGCTTTCCTGTTAAGCTCTCAGACATATTTTCATCTAATGAGTATGAGTGACAGGTACACTCGGGTGTCAGGTGTAAAATACAGAGGCTGGGGGAATTTCTCAGGGAAAATGTCAAAAACTCCTCGAAATTCTGTACTGCAGGGACAGCATGACACCTACTTAAACCTCACAAAGGTGCATTCTGAAGACACAAGTAATCCTAAACTTGTGTCCTAGTCTGCATAGGTTTGTGGACAGTTTTGGTTAGTTGTGTGATGGTAAAGTGAGAAACCTTCAGGTTTTGCTGCAGTACTTCACCAACTGCATTGACTTGTTCCATTAAAAAAAAAATAAAGCTGCTAAGTTCTTAAAATGGGAAGTGCATCATTCTTGGCATGGTAAAACAGCAAGTTGAAGGCTAGCTCTGCCTGTACATAGCTGTAATTTATGTTTATGCTCTCGTAAGGGGTCTGCTTGGCCTTGATGCATGTGCTTAAGTCCCATTAACATTAATAGGAGCTGAATGCAAGCAGGGAGGTTTAGCTAGAATATCAGGAAATGTTTCTTCACCAAAAGAGTTGTCAAGAATCAGAACAGGCTGCCCAGGGAGGTGGTGGAGTCACCATCCCTGGAGGGATTTAAAAGATGTGTGGATGTGGTGCTTAAGGACATGGCTTAGTGGTAGCCTTGGCAGTGGGTTGGACCCGATGATGTTACAAGTCTTTTCTAACCTAAATGATTCTATGATTAGCTGATGCTGAATTCCCTAAATGCTGCCTTGAGCTCTAAAGCCCAGACCGGGTGGCTGCCTCTGCAGCTGATCAGTGCCTCACCACCCAGAGCTGCTCCCCTTCTCTCTGGCCACACAACAGCCAAAGAAGGCTTTTTCCAGGGCTGGAGCACTGCAGTCATCCTCCTGTTATGCAGGCTGGGGCTGTGCACAGGGGTGGCTGCTGGGAGGTGTCCGGCTTCCTTGGAAAAGCACGGCAGGAAGCAGATTCATCAGCAAGGGACATTTTCTGCTTAGAAACACTGTAATGAGCCCAAGTCCCTGGGTGGAGAAAAGAGAGGTGACAGGAGGAGATGGGGAGACAGGAGGGGAACAACTTGTTTCAGGCAACAAATCAGTTGCTAACTCTGATCCAAAGCCATTTGCATAGATGATGTTGGCCCACGGTGTGTTGGATATACAAGGCACTCTCTAGACAGCTGCCCAAGGGAATGCTAATTAGCTGCCAGGCAATTAATAATTAATCAGACTTTTGTTCATTGTGAAGACAGTGTTTTCTTTGGCAGCTTCATAATGTTCCGAGTTTGCCTTGCTTTTCTTTCACAGGCTGATATCATCGTGCTGGAACCAGGCTTTGCGGTGACATGCTTCTCCCTCCCTCTGGCATCCAGCTCGCCCTGGCCACATGTGCAGCCCAGGCCACGACCTCGGCCTTGGCTGGGCTCTGACGGCCCATTTAACGGTCAGAGGCTGGAAAGGGAGTTGCTGCTGTGCTATTTTTAACCAGCTGGACAGTTAAATAATTCAGAGGCAGACACACACGGAGTGGTCTGGGCTGTGCCTGGGATCTGAGAGGGGAGAAGAGCATTGTACCGACCCTGCTGGGCTTGCTTGACCTTATCAAGCATGGGTTCTCAGGCTCTTTAACACAAACACAAAACAAAAACCAAACTTTCAGAAGTGAAATCCCTGCCTCACTGACGTCAATGGGACTCCTGGCTCTGATTGCAGTGGAGCCTGGATCACACTTAGCTGCAAGGCAAGAACTGTTCAGTATTTCCTTGCTTTCTAATGCTGCAGAACTCTTTTTCCATGAAAATAAAACCCAGTTACGGTGAGTAGAGTCCAGAATGGGGAGTGTCAAAATTTCTGGGGGAAAAAAAGGATTAATTTTAATAAATCTCTTTCAAAACAGGATGTCCCACATATGGCTACTCCCCCTGATTTTGGACTAAGAAGAGATGTACAGAAAAATATTTTCTCCCATCTCTCCAGCCCAATCCTCTCCCCAGCTGTCCTTTGGAGTGGTTCACAGCTTAGGGGAAAGCTGACCCTCTCAGGGATGCCAGGGAGAGCACAAGACATGCCAGCAAACCTGCTCCAGTGCAGAATTCCCACGAGGTCACAGCCTCCTTTGGGCATCCTCCTGCTCCAGTGTGGGGTCTTCCCCAGGCTACAGGTGAGTATCTGCTCCACCGTGGACCTTTATGGGCTGCATGTGAACAGCCTGCCTCACCATGGCCTTCGTTCACCGTGGGCTGCAGGGGAATCTCTGCTCTGGTGCCTGGAGCACCTCCTCCCCCTTCTTCACTGACCGTGGTGTCTACAGGGCTGTTTTTCTTGCATGTTCTTGCTTCTTTCTCCAGCTGCAGTTGCACAGACATGCCCACCCCCACACTCTCCCCACCAGCCCTTCTTAAATCCGTTATCCCAGAGGCTTTACCACTGCTGCTGATGGGCTGGGCCTTGGCCAGCGGTGGGTCCATCTTGGAGCCAGCTGGCACCGACGGTCGGACATAGGGGAAGCTTCTGGCAGCACCTCATAGAAGGCACCTCTGCAGCCCCCCCACCACCAAAACCTTGTCATGCAAACCCAGTACACTTGTCTGTCAAATAAAAGGCACAAACTCAGTCTTTAGGCACAAGGGAATCCGCAGAAGAGCTAAACTTTGAAAGACAAATGCGCAGCAAACCAGGCTTCACTGATCCTGCTGTTAATAGGGCTGCTTGTTTCCTTTGATTCCTGTGTGTTAGCTCAGCTGTGTTTTGGGACTGAACAAGATCTTTCCACTAGTTCAATTTCAAACACGTGGTAAATGACTCTGTGCCTGGAGCACCCAAGGATCCCGGGTGGTCTCTGTGCAGAGACCAGAGTTGTTCCTGCTGCCGAGATCAGGCAAAACACAGCTCCCTGTTCCAGCATAACCAGCGCCTGCCAGAGCCCGGCTGATGCAGAGAGGAGGAGGAAGGGGTTGCAAGTCCCTTGTGCATTCCACACTTAAGGTGCTCCCCGCATCTCCACGACCCACGTCAGCACGACACTTGCCAGCAGAGGCGTGTGAGGTCTTGTTAAAAGAATGTGGCTTGTGATGATGCTCGGTGGCTTGAATGAATAATTTGTGGCCAGGGTGAGTCAGGCAGCGCAGGCTGGCAGCCAGCAGCTGGGCAGAGGAGCCCGCCGGAGCCAGGGGCTCAGCAGCACGTCCAGACAGCGTGTGCTGGGAGCACGGCATATTCAAAAGGCCAGCTGTGACCCGCGTGAGGCCTGCGTGCTCCTGAGAGCCCACCAGTAGAACACCAGCAAGGAAAAGGAATTTGGCCTCAGAGGTGTGTTTTAATAGCCAAAAGTATAGACAAGTGGGTGGGAAGGCTGGACGTCCAGAGTTCACATTTGCAAATGGAAGTGATAGTGCACTTGGAAAATGTGACTCTGGGTTTACCAAATCCCACTTCTTTTTCTACAGCTGAGTAGATGCCTGTCTGTCCTTCCTTCTGAGCTGCAAGAAGACATTCCCTTGGGAGGCAAAAGCCCTGCCTGTTTGACAATTCAAGCAAAATAGGATGCTATGCCCTGTACAGTGCAGAAGTTCAATTTTCAGATAATACAGAATTGGGATGTCTTATCTAATACTGCTGGCAGGCTCTCCTGAGAGTCTGCACAGCAAAATTTACCTGCTTAGTATGGTGAATTTAAATCACTAGAGCCACACTGGCAAAACTCTCCTGTGCAGAACCTCATTCTGGTCTAAAGTCCTTGAGTAATTATTCTGTAATAAAGTCACTTAAATTTTAGAATAGAGTGTCCATGTGGAGAAGTTATACAGGCACAGCTATAACAGGATAATTATTTTGTTATAGCTATGTCAGTCAATTTCTCAAGGCGTCAGTCACATGGGAAAGTTGAAATTATGTATTTTTTACTGTCTACAGCAATTCTTTATTTTTTAATATCCATTAGTGCTTGACTAATGCTGAATGATGGTGGAAATTCTCCAGAACAAAGACAGTGCTCAGAGTTTCCTCGTGGTTATCAAAGGAATTTGGATCTATTCTGTTAAAACTAATATGTAATGAATTGGCAGTGATTGGGGGTTTATAGCTGAATTGACTGGGAATTATGAAACCACAGTTTACTAAATTCAACTGAAACAGCTGAAACTCAGAAATTTGTCAAGGCCCTATTTATGTGCTAAGAGTCCTCAAGATTTTTTTAAGAGTACACACAAATCCAGATTAAGACACAAAATTTTCTTATTCTCACACAGTGTTGGATGTTTGGTATTTCAACACAGGACTTTATGACTAATCATACCAATTTTGGGGGTGTCTGAAACAGTTCAGTTCCTGAGTAAGTTGTTGCAAGGTATATTCATTATGATTCACTATTAACTGTGGTGGAAATAGTCCTTTAGGATAAAACTGTACCTGTCAAAAGACAATGGCATATATGAGATTTCTATGGAGATATACCAGAGCTAGCTTGAGTCTGGAGGTTAAAGCACAGCAGGAATTAGGAGCCTGGCTCCCCTCAGAGCTGTCTGTTGAAATGCTGGATGGAGCAAACAGGTGCCAACTGAATTTGTCACAGTCACATTTCAATCTGAGTTGAAGAGCTACCAGAACAAGGAAGGCCAAAAATCTCAGTGCACATGAATGCACCGTGTGGTTCCTGCATGCCAGGCTGGGCACACAGCAAGCTGCCTGGGGAGCTGGGGCTTCTGCACAGGGAAGCAGACCTGATACGTGCTTAATAGAAAGCATGACTCAAAATGAAACCTGCCTATGGCTGTCAGCTGTCTTACAGCAAAATGTTACCTAATTACATGTATTACATCTCCTTTCCTGGAAAAGGGGTTGGGTTTGAGGTGGAGGATGCCAGCATGCATATCCAAGTGGAGATGCCAGCTGGGATGCGCACAAGGGCAAGAACAGAGCGTGGTCTCTAGGGTCACAGCTGCAGGCACATTTGGGTACATGGATGGCTTCTTGGTCCCATTAGTGTCCCCTTGGGCACAGCCCATTCATACCAAGGATGCTCCTCTGTCAACCTCTCCCAGTATCACCATGCCAGGAGGAAAGAGCTCTCCTAATTCAGCACCTCCTGTTGTCACACAAAGCCCTACTAGATCAGGTAGGCTTAAAACCACCCTATTTTGATTTCAGTTTCTCTCCATACATTCACCTCTTTGGTTCTTTATCTGAATTTGGGGTTTTTAGGCTGGAAGGGGAGGCCCATTTTGCACAGGCCACAAGGATAAAAAAAGGACATCTGTTTCCAGGGCTGCGACACAAAGGCTTAATCATGTTTCAGAATAACTGCAGTTATAAACTGATGGGGCATTTAAAATGTTATCTAGTTCCAAACATCAAATGTTCAAATTCTGCCTTAAGGGGACATTAGCTGATTATCAAATCACAATGAGATTCTTATAACTTTATTTTAATAAACAGTTTTCATAAATGTTAACATTTTAATGGATGATTACATTCATATTTAGCTAGCAGATGCATTCATGTTGATTGATGTTATTTCCGTGAGTACCAAAGGAATTAAATAATGACTTGTCACTTATGGCAAAGAGATGCTCTAATATTTTTTAAATAAACAACATTATTTGCGGTGTTTGATCAGATGGCGATGCTGGGGTCAGCTGTAGGTTCGGGGGGGACCCCGAACTGGTGGGCAGCTCCCAACACAGCGAGCAGACCCTACAGCAACACCCCCAAACACGGGGGGCCCGTGGGGAGCAGGGGAACCTCCTCCTGCTCAAGAGGAGGAGGTTTAGAGGCTGCCGTGTGCCCCTTGTCCGGCCCGGGCACAGCGGAGGGGCCGGCCCAGGAGGGAGGGCGCGGGGCCGGCCCGGGAGCATCCGCGGTGGTCCCGGGGAGCGCGGGGCGTGCGGGGCGGCCCGGCCCGGCCCAGTGCGGTGCTCTGTCCCCCTCNCCCTCAGGCCGGCCGAGCAGCAAAGCCAAGGCACCTGTGGCCGCCGCCGCCCCGGCCCGGGGTCGGGCAGCTGGTTCGGAGCCGAGCTCCCTGGCAGGCACACGTGTCCCCGGTAAAGAGCACATTTGGGGTTTCGCTTGGCTTCGCGGGGCAGCGGTGGCCGAAGCGCGGCGGCTCCAGAGCTCCCGCAGCCGCGCACAGCCGGCGTGGGAAGGACGCGCCGGGAGGCCCGTTGGGATGAAGGAGTACAGAGCCCTGCCGTGCGGGAGTTCCACGGTGGGCAACGCATGAGGAACCCTGGAGACGGGGTTCCATTGTGATGAAGGCGTGCAGAACCTGCCCTGTGCGGGTTCTGTTGTGATGAAGCCTGCACAGCCCCACTGTGGGGTGCAGGTCTGCAGAGCCCGCTGTGTGATCCCTGCCGGGGTGCAGGTCTGCAGAGCCGCTGTGTGATCCCCGTTGGGATGAAGGTCTGCAGAGCCCGCTGTGTGATCCCTGCCGGGGTGCAGGTCTGCAGAGCCGCTGTGTGATCCCTGCCGGGATGAAGGTCTCCAGAGCCCGCTGTGAAGGAGTCCCATTGGGATGAAGCCTGCAGAGTCCCACCATGAGGTATGCGGGGTCTGGGCTGTTCAGTCCCAGTGCCCCAGGGAGCGCCGGAGGTTTTTTGTGCGGTGCTGTGTTAGCTGGGATGGTGGATGAAGAACTGTACTGGAGGTGACCTCTCTTTTAGGGTCAGATGCCTGACTTTTGGACAGCTCACCAAGAGAGCCTCTTGGTGTTTTATCCTTCGGCATTTCCTGGTGATTGGGTTTTTTTTCAAGAGACCAGGAACAAACTTTTGATGCCCTGTAGACCTTTTGGACCTTGGTGGCTCCAGTGTGCCCACAGTGAGATGAGAGGCTGTGTCTTTAAGAGGCAGAATTAAGCAAGTGTGTTTTTTGCCTGCTTTCCAGAAGTAGTCATTAGGTTTGAAGGATCGGTTATCTGATCCAGCATGACAGATGGATGCAATGTTTTTGTCTGTGATGACTAAACCTATAGAGATTGCATAAATAACTTCAAGGTACATGTTCTGATTTCATTGTAAGTGTGTTTACATGTAGGTGTGTGTGTATATGCTTTAAAAAAAACCCAACAAAACCAAAACCAGCACAGAAAATTTCAGTGGTGATCCTCTGCCATAAAGGGCTTGAAAACCTTTCCCTTTTTGCACCTGTGTCCTGGTTTCTCTGAGTGACTCTTGCTAACGGAGCTGTGATTTCAGACTGCTGCCATGAACTGTCTCAGACTTTCTGGAAGGCAGCTCCAAACTCATTCCAGCTTGTTGCCCGCAGAGATCCAGGAGAGCTCCGTGCACCATCAGTGTTGCCTTCTGCCCCAGCCAGCGTTGGCTCAGGGTGGGAGGGGCATTCATGAGGTGGCATGGGCCTGTCCCTGGCTGGCAGAGCCTGATATCTGGTACCCAGTTCTCTGATGCAGACAGCTCGTGTTGCTTAAGGTATGCAAACCCTGCTAAAATGCTTGAAGGTGAACACACAGCTTTGCATATAGTGAAAGTACCTGGAGCTATTTGGTAAGTATTGGTTACATCGCCCTGGTTAGCAGCCTGGTTGTTTCCTGTGGGATTTTATTTTACCTCACTGTGGACCTGTTTATCTCATACTTTTAAGCACTTGACTCCTGGCATGTATTTCTCAGCAGTTATACTTTGTGTTATGTCTTTCCCTGGTAATACACTGTGGCATTTCTGCTGCTCGCTGAACTGGGGCATTATAGGTAGTGGCTGGATGTGTAGCTTTGTGCTTCTGAGGACTGATGCATGTTTAGCAGGGAAATTTCCTGGATCAGCAGGAAATCTTGGGCTGTTGTTGTCTGCTTTAATGAGCAACGGTACCTGCTGAGACCCCTGCTGAAAGCAGCGTACCCTAAACCGTGGTTCAACGATGAAGTGCTCCTGGGAGAAACTGCAGACGTCCAGAATCACTGGAGCAGTTCTTAATCCACTGGAGATCCCACCTAATGGCGGCAGGCTACAATTGCTGTGCGGCAACTGCATTTCTGCAGTGGGAGGAGTGGCTTGAGGGACTGAAATGTCCTTATTAAGAGGTTCCCACGCTGACTTCTGGGACCAGCTTCTGCCATTGCCTTTTTTTTTTTTTTTTGTAAACAATCACCTAAGCTGCTTGGAGGTTGAGTTGCATTGCACTTTGAGCTAATTCGTAAACAAATACCAGTTGAAATACAAAAAGGAATTTCTAACTGTTTATAAAATCGTTTGCCCGTGAGATCAGTTCCTATATAAACAGTTTTTACATAGATTCTTGTGATGTTGATGTCATAGGGCATCACTGAAGATCTTTACAAGAGTCATTAACAAGTCTTGACTGCTCACTTTAAATGGCTGCTTTTAGTCATAAGGAGAAACAGGCTTTTTAACAGTTCATCAGGCTGTCAGTATGGTGTGTGTGCTGTGGTTTGCATGTTTGGGTTTTGTTTGTTTTACCCCTGAATGACTGTCCAAAAAACAGCCAGTGATAGTGGATGGGGGAGAAGAGCTGTTCAAGAGAGGTATGTTGGCCTCCCATGTCTTCCAGCAGGCATGGATATGGGCTTTCTTAGGTGGTGGACAGAGAAAACTTTATACCCAAGTCAACCAAAACAAATTGCAGACTAAACCACCAGCCTTTTAAAGGAATCCAGCACTGAAAAAAAGGAGACGAACAAAATCCCAACCAGAAGTCACAGGTCCCATAGCTAGAAAGAGTATGGTGAAGATAAAAACCTGATGCTGCAATCTGCTGTGGACAAGAGCAGGGTGGACAATTTGGCTGTGCTTGTTCTGGTGTACTTTTGAGAGTAGCAGGTACCATTTTGATCTCAGACTTCATTTGTGAAAGCAAACATTATTAAACAAATGCTGGCCTGTATTTCTGCCATGCAAAACTAGTCACGTTTTGGGCTCTCCAGAATGGCCACATGGCAGATCTGTCTGTGCCTTGGAGCCATTTCTGATGGATGGTTTTATAAAAGCCAACTGCAGAACTCCAGACTATTTCCCACACACTTGAGAGGGATTAGCTAATGCTTCAGTGCCGTGCTTCGGTGATGAAGAACAATGTTGTCATATTGCTGGCAGAGTTAGCCTTGGACTGGAAAATCCATTGAGCAAGGAGCATTATTGGTTCCTGGCTCTGCTGTACCATTTCATGGGTGCTCTTAGGCAGTGACTGGCCCTAAGAGGAGATCCTAAAAGGATTTGTACAGAATGGAGATACAGTCCTCAAGATCTCTTCTCAGCTTCCGGCTGGTCCTTATGATTCTGACACAAAGTGGTCTGTGGCTGGAAAATTTCCTGAAAGTGTGTGCAGACTTCTTACTGAGAAACACCTGCTTTCACCACGGTGAGCTGCTTTGTGCTCCAACCTAAGGAGACTAAAAAAGTGAACCAGTTCCAGTCCTTGTACAAAGACTTACCCAAACTGAGCAGTAAGGGGAAGGAGGGTGGCATGAAAAGCAGCTGCTAAGCACCCAGTCTTCTGGGAACTGAATTTTGCACAGATGGAAAACAGGAGGAGAGGGATTGCTGTCTTACACGGTAGTGCTTGTCCCCCCCTAATCCAGAGGGGTCTGCTCTCTGTGAAGCAGAGTGGTCCAGCTAACTCGTGCCAGGTATCTTCCACTTCTTATCATGTGTGAGTTGCTTTGACTCCGTAGTTTGTCGGCTGTTTTTGACATATTTCATGCTGGGATCTCCCCAGCTCCTGGTGGCCAGAGGTTAACTCAGCTGAGAGCTGGCTTCCACTGAAATGTGCCTACTTTCTCAAGACTAGGTTTGTGCTTTTAACAGATGTCTAATTCTCTTTTCCCTCTAGGCCAGGGAGGTTAATTGGAGGAAAGTGACTGTACATCGGGCCCAAGAGCCTCCTACAGAGATACTTGGCACAAATAAATCAGCCTATTTTTGATGAATAACAAGGCCCCAAAGGCTCTAGTTCTTGCTGCCTGCACAAATTGCAGGTATAAATTTCACAGCTGATCACAGGGACTCCAGAATTCAATTAACTCTCAGCTCATTTAAAAAAAAAATGCTGCCTGCCTATTTAATTATGAGTGTCACTGATACTACACATGCTGTTCAGGAAAACTCCAATTAATAAAGCATTGCATCATTAATATGAGTGACAGCATGAAGCCTGTGACTCTCTGAGGAGTCTGCCGTGACCCTCTGCAATGACAGACTTGGGATTTAATGGGAAGGGGAATCCTTTTCTTCAGGTTTGGGTGATGCTGAGGGAGCTCTGCTTTGCAGGCTGCTCTGGATGCCCTTTATTTGTGGTTGAGATGTAATGTAGTGCTGGCAGCTGATGATTTAGACCTTCTGGTACTTGGGTAACCTTCTACGCTGATTGTGGGGATGGGGCTGCACAGAGATACATGGGGCAAAAATCTGCAAAGACTAACGTGTAAGGCACTGCGAGAAGAAGACAGCAACATTCTTCTTGCACTGCCTTTACCACATTAAAGCGCATTTCACTGCCAGGAAGGGTGTTAACCAAAGCTGTACAAATAACCACATCTCTGCAGAATGTTTCATTTTCAAGTGTTCTTGATTTAAATTTAGCTCGGTCTCAAAGATCTATCAATAAACAGACACGTTTCATTTTTACTTCCTAACGTGACTTTCATTTTAAGCCCGAATTGATCTGGTCTGGTTATTCCATGCCTCTGCTTGTGGCCATCTTGCTTCTCTCTTGATTTCACACCTTGCAGGTTGTGTTATTGGAAGTGGTCTCCATTTTTGCAGCTGTGTTCTTCCACTTCAGGAGGGTGTCTGTACCAAATGGCTCTTACCACAACTGAAGTATCAGAATGATACACAGAAGATGCTTGGCCTTTTCTCCCAAACTGTGTCCCTTCTTCCTTAGCCATTATGTGTGACCCACAAGGATCACAGACTGGCATTTTCTTTATTTGTTCTACAGACCATGTCCAGTTTGTACCTCAGCTTTCCGAATAATACTGAATTCTGCTTTCTCTTCACACTACTGCTTTTTTTCTTCTCTGAGCAGCTCTGTTCCTGACTACAGCAATCTTCTTTCCAGTAGTGGCAAAAACATCTCGCTGCTCTAGCCAAGAGGCAGATGTCACCCCAGATTAGATGTCATGGCTCCATCTCTGCTGCAGTTCCTTGCATCTTCCTGGGATTTCCACACTAGTCACCGGTGCGTTCAGGAAATGTGTGCCCAGATGTTGCTGCAAAAGCTGGTAGTCACTTTGATTGCCTCAGCTTTCTCAGTCCTTTCATAAACTGCTTGCCGTGTTGCCCGGTTCTGTGTGCTGCTGTTGTTGGTCAGAGCTGCAGCTTTCACTGCCTGTTTCCCACATTTAAGTAGAATGTCCTCACCATTTGTGTTCAGGCACACGCATGTCATCCATTAAATGCCTGCAGGACCACCTCTCTTGTCCACACCAAAACCAAAAGAGAAGCTTTCCCACTCTCTCTCATGTCTCTACATCTCTAGCAGCTACTTCAGTGCTGGAAGAGGGAGTGGGTGTTTTGTTCGAGTTTATTTTTGCACGGTGAGTGGCTGCACAAGCCCTAGAGCTGTTCAAGGGCTGTAGTTAGACCAGCGCTTCTGACACTAGTGAGAGTTCAGATTTAAACCTCCGCTGCTATCCTAGGACTGCTCCTTTCATGCTACCCACTTTCATTTTCTACTTACTTTGTTCCCCCATTGCTTCATCTTAAGCTGAAATAATCTCTGTCCTGGGCTTGGAGCTACCTGTCTGTTTTGTACAGCCTGAGGCTTAACAGGGCTCTTATTGATGACATGGGGCCCTGGGCACTGCTGAAGCACAGCTCTTGGATTCAAACCCTGCTGCCTGCCCTCCCTGTGCAATGCAAGCCCGTGCTGTCACTGGGGCTGGTGCTTGGCTGTGACCAAACCCTCCCGGGACTCGGCTGAGCAAACTGTGTGAAGTGACTGTAACCCACTTGAATCAGCAGGGCATGGTGGCTGCTGCTACAGCCCTCGGGTGGCAACTTCTGCTCTTCCTGCTGCAGCTGTGCAAGCCCTGGAGACCGCCGATTCCCACCTCGCTTTCCCAGCTGGGGCTTGGTGGCTGTAGCACGGTGCTCAGCTTGGAGGAGGTGGCTGAGAGTCAGTGGAGACAAGGGGGTTGGATGCTTCTTATGAAAAGGCTGAGGTTGTTTTTGTTTTCATCCCCTTTGGAGGTCTTCACACAACTCCCTATTTTCTAACTACTGGCTTTCACCTGCAAATAAGGATGTCCCTGTAAGCATCGTGAACTTTAATTGTGAATAGCGAGCACAGTGGTACAGCAGTTGCCAGTGATTGAGGAAAATTGGGCTCAAGTCCTTGTTTTGACAGAAGTGTGATGTTTAGGCTGCCTATGGGAGGTTTTGCCTGCTCTAGAACCTGTTCAAACTGTTCTGCAAAGTTCTGATTGTTATAAAATGAAACTGCAGTGAAAAACACATGTGGCCACACTTCCTGACCAGCTGAAGCTGGGCATGAAGCTCATTGCCATTGCTTGTCTTGTGTGGCTACAAGGCCTTGACTTTCCTGCTGTCACCTCTGGCTACCTGTGGGGGGTGATGGCTGAGTAAAGGTTGAGAACCACTTTAACGTGTGCCCCTGGAACAGCACGCAGTTTGCCAGTGGGGCTGCGATGTTTATCCAGCCTCTCTGCACCTCCGTCTTTCTGAAAGCATTGCTCATCTGCAGTGAAATTCCTTGTGATGCTGGAGGAAACGGAATGTGAGACTGCAGCACAGAGATGTGCAGATAACAGGACCTCCCCCTGTGAAAGGCTGAAACCCTCCAGAATTCCTGCCTCTAGCTTTCCTGGCTTTGAAGTTGGACTCGTGTGCCAGCCTTGCAAAGCTGTCAACTTCATCCTGAAAGCAGATTTCCTACACTTAAAGGGCTCCTCCTGGCTTCTCCTTCCCTTCTTCGAAGCACACAAACCCCAGTGCAACTGAAGATGACCCCCACGCTGACTGTAGCTGTGTCTTGCCCTGGCTGGTCCAGTCTATGCTGGTAAATGCTCCTGGAAACAAGGTGCTACCCCCTTGGCTGAGGTTGCTCCCTCACCAGGGTACCAAGTCCTGCAGCCCCCTCGGGATGACCCTGAGCTGCCTTGTTCCCTGCATCTGTCAGCCTCAGGGCAGCTTGTTCACTTTGCAAGGCACAGCCCTTTTCTCTGCACAGCCCACAGGCAAAAGGCAGGACTTTCATTTGGCTCGAGGGAGTTCAGGAGCCAACTTTTGGTGCTTGTTGTGCATTTTAGGTGTTAGCGAGCTGCTGCTGCTGCGGGGACACCCTGCTCACTTTCTCAGTTTTATTGAATATTAGGTGGGTATCCAGGGTGCTTCCCATCCATGAAACTGCTGTGTGCTACTCTCATGGAAGGCACGCTCCCTGTGCTAAAAGGGATGTGTGGCCACTCGAGATCTGCAGCCTCCTGTTTGGAAGCCTTCCTTGTACAGCAGGTGGGAGCATGGGGCTCAGCAGGGAATCGAGACCTGCAGCACCCTGGGATTTGCCACTTTGTGCTGCTGTAGAAATATGTTTCTCAGCACTCAGTAGGGTCCTTAGCCCTGGCTTTAAGGGAACAACAGTGACACGTGCTATACCAAGAGCTGGTTGGACCCTTTAACAAGCTGGAAGGAGATTCGTGCTCCACACTCAGGTGCTTTTTGCCTTTGGTTTGATGATCTTTACTACTGGTGTAATCAAAATAATGTCAGGGCTGAGTACTATTGACCAAGTTCCACCAGAGCAACTCCTCTGTGATTACGTGTATGACTACAGCATAATAAGCTAGACTTGACCTAACCCCAGAAACCTGGGATTCTGCTTTGGTTTGGCATCAAATGCAGAGGCTGATCTGAACCTGGAGGATGGGAATCTAAAGCGTGGGAGTACTGGCTTTCCTGGGGGGCTCCTAAAACTTCTGCTCCTGTGCTGAGCCTGGTCTCCAGGTATTCGCTTTTATTTTCAGCGTTGTGTTCCGATCCCAACCTGAAATCACAAGGTTTGAGTGGTTGAAGTATGATTGATGCCTGACCTCTGTGTTCCCTGAGTAGCTGCACACTTGGGCTGTGCATATATTTTTCTTTACATATCTGCTTGTTCTAATTAGGATCAACCTCCAGATGAAATAAACCTGACTTGTGTACTTGCCCAAACTGTGAGGATTTGGTGTTCAAGTTTTGATGAAGTGTGGTTCATTTCTCTTTAATGTTTCTGCAGCTCTGGGTTCAGCTGGGATCAATAACAAAGGTGCCAAAATAAAGCAGGAGTGGCTGGGGTTGGGATTTTCCAAGCCTCACAAAGAAAATAAGAAAGTAAGAGGGCCTGTTGTTAGCTGGAGTGTTCTTTTATGTCACTGTGTAACAATCTGCCTTGAGGGAATCCAGTGGTCCAGATCAGCACAGAGCATCTTTTTCCTTCCAGCCCCTTTGGGAAGCTTTGTGAGGATAATCAGGGGACTTTATTGGAAATATTAATCTCAGTCTTGGAGGCATTTGGCCTCTTAGATAAATTGCTGAGGAAGGCACACAGTAAGACTTTTTTTCCCCCTTCTTCTTTTCTCTGGAGAGACAATGAAATAGCCATGGAGTCCTTCTGCTTGGAAAGAGATGTCTCCCATTGTGGCTCCCAAGGAAGGTCCCAGCTCACAGAGCTGTTGCTCAGGAGAAACCTAAATAAGAGTTATTGGCATATGAGAAACATGCATCACTGCACCACTAAAATGTCTGCCAACAAAAAATGCCATAATTTCTCTGAAATTATGCTGCTTTTCTCTGAATTAAGTTATAATAGCAGTCCTTGATGGGTAGGAGCTCAGTTTGTTTTGTGGGTTGGTTGTAGTGCAGTGTTTAGAGTTAAAAAGAGCTCTCAGGTTTTGCACTCCCTTTTCCCTGGGCTGTAAGCAGACTTTCTCTCTGCCACCCTGACTGTGCCTTGACTTGTGTTACCTGAAGAGTGCTGTTTTGGGAAGGTGGGTTTGTGTGCAGAGTCTCCTTGATGGACTAAATAAATGAAATTCATCATATTACTCTCTATTTGGCCTGTTTCTAGGGCTTGCTAAAGCAGTCTCTAAAGATTGCAAATAAATAAACTCTCTCTGGGCCTTATCTTGAACAAACTTGACTTTTCTCCTTTGCAGAAATTGCATACTGTAATGTCAGCTTTGCAGGGGATGACAGAAAGCAGGATCCCAAATTACCATGGCTTGTGGCTAATTCGAGTATTTCACTGTCAGCTGAAGCGGAATTTCCTCATATTCTAATTAGAACTCTTAGCTGGCTAGGAGATGGGATGGCTTCACTGGAAGCATTGGCAGTGCACCTAAATAAGCAGATTTTACATCCTGCTGTTTTCCCCCTATAGACAGTTCTTGTGCTAATACACAGGGGGTGGAGGAATGGAGTGTCCTGCCCCAGCTGCAGGGGTGGGAAGCTGGGTCATGCTGCAGGCTGGTACCTGCTGGGGGCTGCTCGGCCTTGGGGCTCAGCCTTGTTCAGCGTTCTCACACAAGTCAGAGCAAGTTAGCATCCCATGTTTGAAATCACTGTTGGTATTAAACACACTGATTCAGGAATATCGGGTGATAGGGAATATGGGATATGAAAGGGAGGTGACATCCCCTGTATTTCTCTCCAGCTTTTCTCCTCTGCAGGCTTTTGCTTTTCTGTTCAAAAAGGAATGTGAACTTTGCCATGTACAACCAGAAATACTGGTTCAGCATGAGTTTCTGGGTCTTACCAGACTCTTTGGTTTCCTCACTCCAAGAGGTTGATCTTTCTTATAGAAGTCTCATCTTGTATTATTTTGACAGATTAAATACTACAGATGACTTTTTGAGATCCAAGCTGGGTGCTCTGGTCCTCAAATTCAGTGACCAGTATCTTAATTTGGTGGTCATATGTGTTTTTTATTCTTCCCATACAACGTCTCCTCAGAGGTGGAGGCCAACTACACAGCGTTTAACTTCTATTATTAAGTTATTAACTTCTTATTAACTTCTGCAAGACCTTTGTGAAGAGTGTATTAAATCAAACTGCATGTGTTGCTTTGCTTAAGGAAGGCTGCTCACCCACTCAGAGATACTCATGTGAAGGAATGGGTGCTTGCAGGAGATGCAGCAAGTCTCTGTAAATCACCCAACAGCAAAGCTGAGGTGAAAACTCCATCTGGGAATGATGTGTGTTTCTGCCAGCCATGGTAAAGTGAGTATCTGGTTGAATGACACAGTATCTGGCTCAATCCTGCTGGTGGTGTTGCAAGTATATTCTTGAAAGCTGGACTTGGCACTGCTTGTTACCACCTCACCAACATGACTTGGTGTGCTCTGGCGCTTGGCACTGCTACTGGAAATAGGGTGGAATAATGCTGCACAGCAAATCTTTTATAGCACAGTAAATATAGGAGGTGGAAAGGTCCTTAAATGGCTGATTGAACTTGTCTGGAACAGTCACGAAATTCTGCTTGGAGCAAGAGCAGGCTAAATAGCCTAGGTGTCCCTTTTTTCTCCCTCCTCACATGTATTTCTGGAGGGGAAATTAATTCAGAAATCCTTCAGACTAAACAAAACTCTTTGACCTCTTGTTATAGCCTTTCTTCTCCCCCTTTAAAAAAAAGCTAACAGTTTGGCTATGCAATAATTCACAAAAGCTTTTTGCCTTGCCAAAATTGTGCACTCCGCTCCCTTCTCCCCCAAATTCACTCTGCTCCATTTAGTAGAGTTTGTTGGCAAAGATAACCTCACTTCCTGCTGTGGAGAATATTTGTTTCTTAATAGAAGATGGAGCAGAAGTGGAATTGTGCTGGTTGTGTATATTTTGCCTTCTCAAGATTAGCCCCAAGCAATTATCTGACTATGGACTGTGCCAGAAAAACACAACAGAACAATTTTAGCAGTGCCAATGAAAACTCCAGAATGCGCTGCACTCAAGAGTGTAATTTTAGATTCTGTTTTCAAGTAGTATTTCTGTGACATCATTGACTTTAGGAAAAATAATACCCCAGGGCTTGTTTTACAAACAGGATGGAGCTTTATGATTTGGCAGCTTTCTGTAGGCAGAAAGACAAACGCTCATCACTTACAAACCCATGTATGACAACGGGCTTTGCTTCCTATCAGCAGTTAAAAGTGATGAGAAAAAGTAAAAACTGATGTGGAAAGGGAGGTGGTAGGCACTCGCCAGCTGCCCTGAGGGCAGGGATGCTCAGATCACCTCCAGGAGAACCTGAGCTGTGTGAAGATTTGTTCTGGGATTGAGAGCACTTCTGGCTAAATCCCGTGTGGAGAGTTGCCCCGGGCAAGATTTGGGAAATACAGTTGTTTCTGCTTGTGCTGCCTCTGGTCTCAGTTCACGACACAGACGTACTCAAATCTGGTGTCAGGATGGGAGAGCCCTGCTGGTCCCCTGAGCAGGCTCCAGCTGCCTCCTGGAGCACTGTCATTCACATGCAGCCTGTCTGGTGTGTGCTTGAGAGATGGGGATGTCGTGGTGACACTCCCTGTGTGCTTCACCCAGAGCTCTGCCATCCAGAAATGCTTTGAACTTCTTCACCACTTGTCTTCAGGAGTTCTCTGTGGATTGTAGGACTGGAAGGGACCCCCTTTTCTCAGCCTGTGCGTGCCCATGTGCACTTGGGTAATGCTTTGCAGACCTCCAAAGCTGAGGTGCCATGGCATCTCTTATTCACAAATTTTGTTCCTTCTGCTAGAAAGAGTTTTCTTCATTCTGATCCACATTTTCCTATCTGTATTTGGAAGTCCATCACTTCTGTGGTCTGCACATGCATTGCAAATAGGAAGAGGATTTTCCAGCCTGCAAAAGTTGCTCTGTGTTTGACCCTTACTGGGACTTTCCATTCTTCCCCTACCCATTCTTCTCCATTCCTGAAGAGTCTTTGTGCTATTTTGCCCTCTCCCTTCTTTTCTCTTGTGGGCAGATATTTTAGAAAGCTCTCAGAGTACCTGCATCAGACACTTCCAGGCAAATTCAGAGTGAACTAAAGAAAAGATAATGTCTGTATCAGCCTTTTTCATGCTAGAACGCTCTGTAAGCTCAATGGGTGCCTTTGAGTCAGTGAAATAACTTGTTTCCCTTCAATAAAGATTTTCTTATGAAAAAAAAAAAGGGTTCTCTGGCCCTAGGGCAAACTGTGCTGCAGCTTTGCTTCATCCTGTGCCTCCCAGCACATGCAAGAGGAAAACAGGTTACGTTAACTGGGATGAATCACTTGTGGTTGAAGGCGAAGTGATGACACCAGCTCTGTCGGCAGCTGGTTGATTCAGGTTCTCTGAGGAATTCAACAAGTTCATAAAATCAGTCAGATTGCACACAAATTTCTTTCACAATCAGCACCAGTGACCAACTCCAGTGGAGTTGCTCCCAGGGAGTGTTGGTGCATCTGGCACAGGATGGCTCTTCTGTTGCTTGACCACAGTCCCGTTTGGCAAGCTGGGGCACAGCAACCTCGATCCGAATGAGTAGGCTCATTGTTTGCTGGAGTAGGGAGATGAAGGCATCAGGTTGCCTCTGATTGTGTGAACTCATAGTTCTGTTCCAGAAAAACACGTGTAACTCATGCTGATTTCCATGCAAGTGAGTGATTTGCTATGAGCATGAACCCTGTCAGGGAGGGGCTGCATCTTCCCCTGAATGTGTGCAATGTCCAAAAATCTTGGGCACAGTTATAATATAAATAACAGATCCTCATAGTCTCATCAGCTCCTAGACTCCCTGGGGGAGCTTTGCATTCTTCTGTAAATATGAGCTTTGTGGGAGAAGTCTGATGCTACACAAGCATGTGAGAATTTCCTTCCCAGTTGGCATGAAAAGACTATAAATCTGTGGAGACAGAAGCCCTTCCCCCTAGCCCTTCCTATAAAATTAATGGGTGTTCAGTTAAGCCAAAACAAAGAGTGGTTTCCCTCAGGCAAAGTTGTCTTAAAAAAAAAAAAAAAAGGCATTTTAGCATACAGATAGAAAACCTTGTTTAAATCCATGTTTAATAATGCAGTAAGTGTCCAGGGAAAGGAATTGTATTTCTTGCCCTGCTTTGGGCTTTCAGCTTCCTGGGAGTAAAGGTTGGAAAATAAACAAGGGGTGATGCTAATGGAGATTAAGGGTGACCTTGGCCTGTGGGGTGACTTGCATGACCCTGCAGGGATTGAGTTGTTGGATAATGGAGACTTTCAGACTACCTCTGTCAGGCAGGGAGGTCAGCTGTGTCACTTTGCAGTTTTTCTCTCTCCGTGCTTCCTACCTCCATGTTGTAGAGATGTTTTAAGGGATAGTGGCAGAGGGGTAAGAACAGAAAGTCATTAAAAGTTCAGTTCTCCTCTAAAGTTCCTTTGGCCAAAGTGGTGGCAGCTGCCAGCATGGCAGTGTGGATTTTTTCTGGTCAAATCCTGAAGGTCATGGGAGGGTGGGGAGGTAACCACCTGCTCTGCCCCTCCCTGACAACAGATAGCTGGCATCATCTCAAACTCATCTGGCCTTGAATGCTTCCTATCACTAAATTCTGGAGGAGAAACTGTGCATGATTCTTCCTTTCCACTGTACCTCCTGGTTTTATATTCCTCAGAGTCTCAGAAGAAATCAAAAGATACAGATCTCACTGGTTAGAAACTAGATGAGGCTGATAGCCCGCAGTACAAAAAAAGCAATTGAAGAATATTTTAAGTTTGTATCACTGCTTGGCAAACGAGTCAATGACGGCTGTCTCCAGCTTTGGTAGCAATGTGAAGCCTGCAAAATACAACCCACGCTGGGAGCTGAGATGCAAAATGCCTGCAAGCATATCTGGATATTGAAATGATAGGAGTTGTGAGCCGTTTCTTATGGTGTGGGTTTGTGTTTAATATCACAAGGAAATTTTTAAGGCTTTGTGTAAATTTTGTTCGGTTTTGGAATATTCAGGTCTAAGTGGATGTTCTGATGGAAAGGGGTTTTATTTATTTACTCATTTTGGGTAGGTGAAATAATGCCTTCTGGGGCTTCAGATACTGCTCAATAATTTATAGCAATGTAGAGGTACAAACAATTTCCTAATAGAACTAAAGGCAGCTTGAGGGCAGGTGGGAGCTCAGTGAATGAGGAGGTAACTGCACCCAGAGGATCAGAGGCACAGCTGCATTTTAGGCTTGGTAATGCCCCGGGGATGTGATTATCTTTTGATAACAGCACTCCCGTGTGCCTCTCTGCCTGGCAAGGGTTGGGAAGGTGCCGGAATAGCTCCTCGGTGAGCAGGTTTCCCTGCAGAGGATCCTTTTGAAAGCGTTTGGGAACCTGAAGCAGCTTTTTATTGTCTGGAGAGGTGGACAGGAGAGGTCACGGTTCTGGAAAGCCCAGTCTGTGACCCTGCTGCCTCTGCTGTGTGGGCAGGAGAACACCACCACGGGGGGCTGCCCCATTCTCTTGCCTTCCCCCTTTTTCCTGGTTATGAGAGGAGAAGCTTGTCTGCTGTGCCTGGAGCCAGACAGCTCCATATTTCTTATACGGCTGCCCTTGGGCCATTTCAATTCAAAACCCCTCTCTAGGTAGTGTGTGATGATTTTCTGCTCTTTCCCTCTCTCTCCATTTGCTCTGCAGCTGCTCTAAACGCAGCTCGCTGCTGGAAGTAGTTGCTGAGAGCAACGTGATACAGCCAGGGTTTCATTTTTGCTGCTGTAACCTTCTGTACCCTGCTATTGATGGAGTTCTGATGTGTTTGACTCCAAGTATGGGATTCTTCACCTTCAGGCACCAGTCCTGCTGGATCCCAAATGTGCTAATGCTCATTTACAGCAACATCAATTGGCACATTGCAACGGAGCTTTGATCCTACAGCAAGGGCTTATCTGCTAAATGACTGCAAGGGTGTGAGCGTCCCTAAGGGTTAGGCTCAGCATATGTTTGCACAGGAAAAGGGCAGCTATCTGAAAATGTTTTTTCAGTGTTTTCTTGGGTAGGTTAAGAAGGGAGACAATATTACACACCGCTTTTGGAAGAAAAGAAAACCCCTAAGCTCTCAATCTGTAACCCAAGGTTACAGATCCCTTTTTAGACAGTTCTGCTCACAATCCTGGGAGAGAAAGCAAGACGTAAGGTCGTCTGCCTAATTTTTCTTTTTTGTCATCCTCTCGCAGTGAGTTTTTGTGCTAGCCTGCAGACAGAGGGAAGAGCTGGGTGGGTGGTGATGAAACAATCATCACTTAAAACTATTTGCTGATAATGAGTCACTCTTCATGGAGTCCCAATCTGTTCTCCCTTCTGTCAAATACGAGTGCAGCAAGTCTGCCTTCTTTGCTGAAGAGTTTTACTGTTTTTCCCCCCCTCCCCCCCCCATGAAAGATGGATTCTAGCAGGAGGATTTGGCAAGAAGAATGGAAGAATGAAATGTATTTGTGGGTGAATATTAATCAGGAGGTTTCTTTTTGTGCCAAACCTGAGGATGAACCTCCTAGCAGCTCAGATGAGGAGTTGTGAGGGTTATCTGCAGTCTATAGGCTCCCTCTTCTAGCTGGCACAAGTCTTGCCAAGTCCTCATGGCTGTTACTCCGCAGCTGAAAGTGGAGTTTAATGCAGAACCTTCAGCTCAGGTGGTGAGGCACAGAGTTCCTCCTGCTGATGGGATGGTATTTAAAAAGAACTAAGAAAATTATTGAAGACAAACCTAGGGATGAGCCAGCATAAAATAAAATAAAGCCTACATGATCCCAACAGGCCCCTAGGCCTTGCCTTCTCCTGCAGTTCCATTTGCAATGATTTATAGTCAATATCTTGATAAATGCCACCCGGTGTGTTAAGAGCTGTCTGGCTTGGGTTGTGTTCGGGTGGCTGTGATGTCTTCCCTGATATGGTTCCTGCAGTAATGGGCCAGTCCTGTAGATTTCGATGAAAACGCAATTTTCTTATAACAAGGTTTAACAGAAGGCTTATTGAAGTATTGATAATGGAGAGTGCAATAGATACATGTTCCAGAGTTAATATACTGTAAGACATTAAAGAATACATTGCATGTTTGTCACTGTCAAATCCAGTTAAGGTTTTAATTATAAATAAAAAGAATTGGTCATCCAAGCATGGGAAATTATGATCAAAGAAGGGCTAAGCATAGGTTCTGGGTCAGATTGGACTGAAAAGGGACCGAAATCAAGAGAATTAAGACGGTTTGGCATTTCTTCCCAGAACTACGTGGACTTCTGCTATAGCCTAAGGCATAAGTTTTGTTCAGTGACCTGTCAAGTGAGTTGGGGGCTGGCAGTGAAGTGGGCCTGTGCCACATGCTGAAATCATCTCTAGGAGGTCTGGGGCCCTCTTCTGATGTGTTATTGTATTATTGTTAGTGCCAGAGTGATACACAGCTCTGCATCTGCCCCGTCACAAATCCAGTGAAACCTTCCACCAGCATATTACTGCTTTTCAGTTCATCCTGATTGTAGCAAGCCCGCTTCAAACGCAATAATCCTTCTTGCAGATCAGATACACAGTAATCCTCCTTTACAAGCGAGAGCACAATGGGCCTCTGCCGTCAGACATGATGTAATCCTGCTGCATCAGATAGAGAATTTCTTCCCCGTACCATGTGAAACACTGTCCTCTGTCTTCTTATACCAGACTGCAGCCTTTTTCCATCAGGTCACCTTCACATCCATGCACTGTGGTTCTTCTCTAGGCTCTAAGCAATGAATTCCCATATTTCCTTGTCATGCTCTGCTACAGCACAGACGTTCCATGTCCCTGGGAATGGTAGCAATGGGTGAAATGGGAATCTCTGTGTTGCATATGATGTGCTCTTTTGAGTAGGGGCTTCTCCTGTCTTCTGCTTGTGCAGGACCGAGTGCAGTTAGAGGCAATGAACCCTGGGTGGTAGGGGAATACACAAGCCAGATGACTGCAGGCTCTCCTGCTTGCAATTCCCTACACTCTACAGGCCTCTTAAAAACTGTGAAGCCTGTCTTTGAGCTCTGCTAAAAACAGGTGCTGTGGCTTTACCCCAGACACTGTGCAAATGGAGCACCTGGCAGCTCCTCCAGCTGTACCTCCTCTTCTCCTGGTAGCTCAGGTTTGTTTGCCCTGTCTTGCACAGTGTTGTTTAATAATTCTTTTGCAGGGGATGATACAGGAGAGTTGTCTTTTGTGTGCATGTTCTCTTTAACCTTTCTCTAATCCTTCTTGTGGGTCCTGAGCATTGCAAATCCTCTTCTCTTACAGCCTCTGCTAGTTTCTTGATTGGGCAGGGGAGAAGAGGGAGATGCTGTCATGTGGAAGGAAAGGATGTATTCTATTGCTCTCTTAATCCTCCAGTCTGTTAGAAAGCAGCTACACATCCTGCCTGATTGAATACCTGCCTCGTAATTCAATCTCGGAGTTCCGCTGCCATTCATAAATAGATTACACCGCTGTGCTGCGGGGCTGAGCCAGGGTTTGTGTGTTCCACCGGGCAATCCCTGGCAGGGGATTTACCCTCTGCTATGGGGAGGTGAAGCGTCTGAGCAAGAAGCTGAGTTGGGGTGTTAGAGGGTGGGGCTTGTCAGCTTTCTTGGCTTTGGGGCATGCACACCCAAATATTCCCTCTATGTGTCTCCGAGCCACATAGATATTTAGATATGGATGGTGAGATGGATGCTGTCTTTATCTGCTTTTAATTTGTCCTGTTAAGTAGATGTTTGGTGACTTGCATTGTTGTGACCCTCTACTTCCCCAGGAATGAGGTCACAGTGAAAAGTGGCTCAACTCCTGTGCTCTTCTGCCTTGACCATGCAGTGCAGCATCCATCAACACTGGCTGGCACTTCTTTGGTAGCATTAACACACACTTTGTGGCCTAGTGGGATGGAGGGTAAGGGATGTGGCTTTCTCACACAAGCACAAGCTGCACTTCAGATTGTGTGCTGCCACTGAGAGACAAAGTGATCCGCGTTTATGTGTCTGTAACCTGAGAGAATGCAATTCAGAGCTGATAAATAATAATCAGATAGCAACCAATTTAATGTCCCTGTGTTTTGCTGGGATCAGAGCCATGAAATGGTGTTTGTTTGTGGACTCCTCTTGCATTTTCAGGATCTTGTGCTGTTCTAGGGCCATGACACAGTGGACGTGGGGAACTGAACAGGGGAAGATGGTTATGTGGTGCTGTCTTTGTGCCTCCTGGGCTGGAAAGTGGGTGATCCTCATTTCTGGAGCAGAAACTGGGTGGTTCCTTCTCAAGAAAATTCTTCCAAAGCATCTTTGTGAGCAGAGTGAACGGATCTCACTGCAGTGTTATTTTATTTCTGCTCTTTTTCTGTTCATTAAATGATATCTATTCTCATGGAGGCTCTAAAATAAATTGTTGTTGCAGAAGCACCTTTTAAAACTTGTCAGCTGTGGGTTTTTTCCCCAGTACCTTTGCCTCTTAGGACCATAAATGGCTTCCTAAAGCAGGAAAAAACCATTATTAATTACACTGCCTAATGAACTCATTTGGCTTTCTGCCCAGCTTCCAAAAACAGCAGTAGCACCAGGCTGGATACTGTTGTCTCACTGTAATTATGTTTATATGGAAAGTTAATTTTTGTTTTCATAAATTGATTTGAGGCTTCTGGAAGCTATTTGGAGATAATTAACTTTGCCCACACAGACCTATATAAGGGCGTTTGTTTACAAGGTAGCGCTCGGTGCCGGAGCATGGAGGTAGGTTCTTGGGATCATCTGGAAATATTCAGTTCGCAGCTCAGGGCAGCTGTTTTCAGACTCTATTCCCTCATTTTGGGCAGCAATAGCAAGCAAACACCACAGCCTTGAGATTTTTCAGGCTGGTAACAACCCTCAGGGTGGACCTGCAGTCCCTTGCTGCAATCCAAATGAGCTGCAATCCAAATAATTCAAACACTGCAAAAGCTGGTGCTAGAATCACAAACTCCCTTAACGTGAACGACAAACGTGACAGTCCCAAATGGAAAAGGCCTGTAAGGAATGAGACCAGACCTCCACAAATAAGCAGTTGTGAAGGCAAAAGCAGTTCCCATATATCTTTTATAATGGTGAGGATGGAGAACAGGCAGCAGCAGCGCCAGGTGATTTAATGGGGCCTTCACCAGCAGGATGCACAATGTGATACTGCAGAAGTGACTTATTTGTTCAGTCAAAGGCGTGTGTCTTTGGGTTTCTGGCCCCTGCAGTGAACTCTTCCTTCAAATCAGTTCATTAATGAGCTAATTTATTATGCATGGAGATCCATTAGAGAAATGTGTAATAACCTCGGGATGCAGAGCCCTGCTCCCGGCACACGGCTACTGAAGAACAAAAGAGGGAGGAGAAAGCAAGGGCTCCTTGGCAGCTCTGAGCCTGTTTGGGAGCTCTTGTCTGACCCCTTTAAAATGCAGGGGAATATGTAAAGCACTCTGGGTCATGTCTAATAAAGAAGTGGATGGCTTGGCTGAGTGGAGCAGCTTGTGTAGGTCAGTGCCCAGGGTGCTCCTTTTAAAGCTGCATTTTTAAAGTTTGTGTCAGTGCTCTGTGGGCTTTCTTCTTTAAGAAAAGATTGTTCCTGAGAGGCCTGAAAATGTACTAATTTCTTACTGCACACTTCAAAACCATGGACAAAGCTGCATCAGAAAGCCTTCAGGGTAGGCTGGCATAAGGTATGTCTCTGCTTTTGCTGGTGGAGGGGCTCAATGGTATTTAGAATTCCTAATTTTGGGTCTACAGATGATCCTGGCTGTTCTGGTCTGTCTTGCTCATAACAAAGAGCAACTTTTCTCAGCCCTTGCAGAAGACTGATGTCCACACTGTAACCAGACTGCCAGCAAGCCCATAAATTCCAGCTTTTCCTGTTTGAGTCTTTGCGTTCCTGTCTCTTGAGCAAATCCCCAGGGTCAGTGTTCTGAAAGTTTTATCTAGCGTGTCAATCAGGATCAGGAAATTTCTACAGATTGAAGGTCAGCATGCTGGAACTACAGCCCTGGATGAGATCAGAGAAAAAAGGAACTTCCAGAAGATGCTTGTGGTGTTTCACCTGGTAATCCTGTTGTTGTAAAAGAAGAAGCAAAGCGAAGTGTTAATAGAGATGTTACAGGTTTCCTCCTCTTCCTTTCCCCTAACTTCCCCTCTTATACAGCAGCAGGGTTATAAGTTTTATTCCTGATGTGCTACTGCACTTTCTGTCAGCTAGACTTAGGGTGCAACCTCTTTTAACCTATATCTATGACTCTGAGAAAAAAGAGTATTTTTCTGTAGAGGAAACTTGCCCTTTTCCTTTTATTGATGGATGTTCAGCCCCCTATAGGCCAACCCTCTTCTCAAATTCTGTCCTGGGATTAACCAGCACCTTGAGAGATGTGGCAATTCAAGGCTGACAGCAGCTAAAGTGGAATTTCCTTTTGGATCCCGTGGTTTGGACAGCAGATGGTGAAATGGGTCAAGTACACGTGCACTTAAAGCACTAATGTTAAAACAAAAATCCTGGAAGCAGGCGTGGATGAAGGGCTGTGAATTGGAAGGGCTGCCCCTTCCTCCTCCATCTGCTGAGCTCTCCCAATGATAGGTGAAGGGTTTACCCTTCATCTCTCCAGTTATTTGCTTCTGTATTTTATGGAGACTGTTTATTGTGCACTACAGGCTGCTCCATAGCTGTGTTCCCATGCCAACCACCCTGCAATATGGTGTACACGCTCAGTGAAACAAAGCAACTTTAATCCTCAACCTTTGGATGTCTCCTGCCCATCGGGGCCAAGCCTCCAAAGAGGAACCCTGCTGCTTTCAAAGTGGAGCTCCAGGTTCCAGTTAATTGGGCCCAGTCATTAAAGGAAATTCAGTTTCTGTCTACTGGGACTGTGAAGGGAGTAGATTTTTTAATAGCAAATATCTACAGTGTGTATTGGTTGTCCTCAGGTTAAAAAAAAAAAGCAAACTCTCAGCAGAGAAGAAATAATTCAAATTGCTTGCCGTTGGCAGAATGGCTGCCCTGCTCTTTAGAAGCTTTATTTATATCCTGTAAGAACCAGCTCATTAGCTCTATTGCTCACACAGATAATCAACAACATAATTAATAATTATTTATATGACACCTATGGCAGAGGGCTTGGGATCACATAACAAAACATCATTTCCTTATGATCACTCAGGCATTTCTAACTGTGGGGTTTTTTCCCTTTTTTCTGTCCATTCTTGACTCTCTCTGGCTTTTTGTGCCAGTTTTTAATGTTTGGCACAAGTTTTTTGGTTAGCTTTCCACCGAGTGTGTTCTTCTCTGTTATAAACCTCTCCGAAGTCCCACTTGATCCACAGAGGTTTTTCAAGTGCCAGAACTTTTTCACCCTGTAGAGCAACCTGGATTGGCATGAACAGCCATAGCTGTGTTAACTTCAACTGCGTCTATTTGTCCCGATTTGTGGACTCTCTGCACTTGGATGTCAAAAAGCAGGATTTCTCTTGGTCAAGGACTCCACCTGTTCTGCATTTTCCCAGGCCAGAGCAGGGCTGTGGGATGCTGTGTTTGGGCTACACCCAGGATGTCTGTCCTGGGGAGGATTTCTGAGCAAAGCGTTCAGATGCTTTTCCTTGGGTGGGATTTCATCTCTTTTAACCAAAGATTTTATTCTCAGACAAAGCTAATCTTCCTCTAGGTTTCCCTGGCAGTGCTTTGACTCACATTATGCAAGGCAGCTCCCACACCCTGACCTGCAGGGTGACCCATGGGGCAGCTTTCATTGTGTTTTGCTAATGCGGGGAATTGTTGCAGCTGCTGGCATCAAGGGGGACATGCATCAGAAATCCTGCAGTCGCATCCCATAAAGCCACTCTCCCTGCAGCGCTGTCAGCCTGAGCTGTGTCAGGGCAGCAGGGGACGGATGTGGGACAGCACAAGTGAGGCTCATTCCTTGCCCAGCACAGCAGAGAAGCTCTAGGAGAGAGGTGTAGAGCTGCTCTGAGCACTTGGGGACAGGCTGACACTAAGAACAGTGAAGGGGCTCACTGGGAGATGAGAAGGAGAGCAGGAAATCAGGGAGCACCCCTGTAACAGGGCATTTGTAAGGTACAGCTCATGCTGTAGAGACTCATTTCTTACGAGCTTTGGAGAGCAGGTCAGGTGTCAAAATGCATTTGGGAAAATCTGAAGACATGTTTTGGGTGGGGAGAAGGGAGAGAAGCTGGTGTCTGACTGGGGATGTACTCCTGTGCTCTAGGAAACGTGTTCTTGCACAGAGGGTCCTTGTACTGAAGGAGCAGAGGAAAAGGGTGCATCTGAATAGGATTTCAGAAGATAGGAGATCCTAAAGCATGTTGCTGCTGCCTGAAGCTGCCAAAAGGGAAAGAGCTGTGCCCTGCTGGTGGCACTTGCCTGCTGTGGGAAGGCCACTCTTGCCCTGCCCCCTATCTGGATGCCTGTCTGTGGAGTGGGGAGCCCAGTGTGCCTTTGCCATATCTGCGAGCCTCAGCCTGAGGCTTGGAAACTGTTTGCTGGCACCATGTGTTGCTAAGCAGATGGGCCCCTGCGTTTGTACCCGCTCAAGTTTTTCAGAGAGGGTGGCTTTGGTGTGGCATTTCAGGAATTGTTGCCAGCACAGAAAAACAGAAGGAAAAGCATCTCCAGTTCTTTACCACCTGCTTCCCCTTCCTCCTTGTGGCCCTCATCCAACACCTAAGTAGGTGCTCGCCCACAAAATGCTCTGGGAGGAAAATGAGAGAGAAAAAAGCCCCACCCAGGTTGACTGCAAGATGCAACAGGTGAAATTCTCATGTGAGGACATACCAGAAAAGTCTTACCTGAGCATGTTAAAATTACATGAGGGTGGGGCAGCTGAGTTATATCGGGGAAACTGTACTGAAGGAGACTGTAAATGGTTTGAGTGTGACTTGCCAAGGCATTTGCTGGTCTCTTTCTCTGGGGGCAGGTACCAGCTGGGGTGTGTAGGTGATGGCAGCACTGTGGGACATGCCATCCAGTCCCTGCCCATGGAGCTGGCTGCTGCAGGCAGCTGGATTTTCCATGGCTGGATTTTCCATGGCTGGATTTTCCATGCCATTTTCCTTCTTCCTAGCAGGGCAAGGGTTCAGTCTCTTTCCGTGTTGTGGTTCTGAGTTGTATAACAAATGACCTGTAGGGTATTTTTTTGGGTAACCACAGGGGGTCCATTTGAAGTGGGATACAGCAGTGAAGCTGCAGCCTCTGATGTCCTGTCCTTCTTGAATGAATTGAAAGAGTTAAGAACAGTGCTTCAGAGTTAAAATACAAAAAATTACCCAAAATGTTTTGAGAATTCCTACCTTCCCTCATTAAGTTTTCACCTCCTTGGTGCTTGTGGCTTCTCCCCCTTGGTTAAGGGGCTTATTGCCCCTGAAAAATGCATTTTGACAGATTGCCCAGGCCTCATCGGCCGATCGGATACAAGCTGACTCGTTTCTCTCCGTCCCAGTGAGTGATCCATCTCTCTTACCCATTGATTTTTCTGTCCTTGTGTCTTGAGATTTATGGAACTGGATGTATCAAAGCACAAATTCTGTTCCCAAATCTTTGAAAGATCAAAGTGGTTAGTATTTCACATCTTCAGCACCCTGCTCTTCTCCCTCTGTTCAGTAAGGAAAAATAAACCATTATGTGTTAAAAGCATGGAGCGACAGATTTCTTCATCACCCAAGGGCTCTACATACCAAAACTGGTCTTTGTTACTTTTTTGTGTGTCCATCCACCCCTTGCCATGGCAGTTAACACAATTCCATGGTTTGTGAGCTAACAGGCACTGAGCATATGGGAGAATTGTGAGTTACATAATTTTACTTTTTTTTTTTTTTTTAATGTAAATTTTTTACCAGATCTCTAGCTGATGAAGAAAGAGACATATTGGGAAAGAAGGTGTGGGTGAAACAAGGACAACATTATCCTTGTGCTTGGCCACATGGGTTGGTTTGTTTTTTGGAACGCCCTCTCTTGCAGATGATCTGCCCATAAGTATCTGTTGCGCTTTTTGGTGATACTTTCTCCTCAGCATTGTTTTTCCTGCCTCTAACACAAAAATGCTATGATTTTTTTTTTTTTTTTAGTGTGTGACCACATTAAGCACTTGGATCTTTTCTTCCCAATGGGGAAGAACAAGATATCTTCTCCCTCCTCCTTTATTGTGACTACTTCCAATTATAGCACTAGATGGAGATTTTTTTGCTGTGTTGATGAACAGGACTCCTGTGTCACAACAGATGTTGCCAAGAAAGGGCCTGATTTAAGATATATTTTAGGATGTAAGTTCTGCCTGAGAAGTACCACTAAATTGCTGCTGCCTCTGGGAAATTTAGCTGCTGTGTTGCTGCTGGAGGAGTGAATGCACACCCTTTATCTGATCACCACTTCACCCTGCCTCAGTCCTTCATGGCAGCATCCAGTGAGCACACTGTGCATAGCTGGTGTCTGATACGTTCTGTTGGAAAGCTGAATGATGCATTATATTGTTCAGCAGAACCAGTTGGTGTGTTTCTTGTGAGTGTTTGGAGAAACGGAATCAATAACGTTTATGTAACACTCCTGTCATCCACTTCAGCCTCTCCCTTGTAACTGTGGATGCCTTTCCTGAAATGAGTAATGAAATGTAGTTAATTGTATGCTATGATGGTCACAGGACAGCAGCTCCAAAGCTGTTCTGATCACCGCAGTGTACAGTAAATACTCCAGCAATTTTCACGTGCAAATGAGCATAAGTTAGTGCGCCGTCTTGTTTGTAAATGAGCACAAATAGCTGTGCTGGGTTCATATTTTTACTGTCAAGATTATTATCCCTCTGAAGGCATCGAGCTGCTTGTTGCAGCTGTTTTACAGTGCATTCTGCAGAAAAGGTTCCTGGCTGAACAGTGCAGTCCTGTGCCAGACCAGACAGTTGTGCTGCCACCGAATCATGGCGTGGCTTTCTGCTTTTTCTGTGTGTGTTATATTACATGCCTCAAAAAGATCATCTGCCTGTGTCACTTTGGACTTGCAGGGAGGAGGTGACAAGTGGCTGCAGTTCTTGCTGTCCTGCACAGAGAGGGCCATGCTGAGCTCTTACAATTCATCTCTGCTCTGACAGAGAGCAAATGGTAAATAATTTGCTCTTTCCCCATAAGGGAGTGCACCTCCAATATTGTTCAGTGGAAGTCTCCTTACTTAAAAAAAATTATTAGAAATTTGTTTCAGTCTCAGCTATGTCTTTGGCACTGTAGATAGTGAGGAATTGATGTTCAGGTAATAGTTTACTGAGTGGATCTTTCCCCTAATATAAACAGATCACCCGTCTAGACTGAATTTTTTTTCAGTGACCTGTAACAAAGTGAAACTCCTTCATAAAAGAGCTAATGGATCGGTGCAGGTCAGTGATGCAGGCCTGTTACGAGTCCCAGCCTGCCCATCAGTTTGCTTCCCTTGGTTTGCTCAGAAGTGATCTCTGTACCACAACCTGACACCCACTGGGTAGATCACCCTGAGTTCCGGTGACAGGTCAGGGAAGGCAAGCAGGCAGGGATGAAATCAGATTACAAATATTCTTGGCAGTCCTCTCAGCTCTTTAAAGAGCTTTCTGCTCGTCTCTTTACTACTCATTTTGTGCCGACTGCAGTGTAGGAGCATCTGATTATTATAGAAAAGATGTGGGATTATCATACTGAAGCAACTAAAACAGTGAAACTTGTTCTTGGCATGATCCAAAGCCTGTTAAAGCTGGTAACAATCTCTGCTTTCATTGCTCAGCCTTTCCTAACTCTGGCCTCCATAAGAAACACTGTGTTGGAACATCTAAAGAGTCTGGTGGGTGCGTGTAAAGAGCCACAGGCTAAACAAGTCTGTGCAGTATTTACCAGAGGCACTGAAGCTGCTTGTGTAATTTTAGTGCAGTCAACCTGGCAGGAAGCAGCATGCTTCCCTTAATTTGGTGGCTCAGCTGGGCACTGTCCTGTGCTTCAGCCACTGGGAGCAGTTGCTGGGACGAGGGCAGCAGTGCAGGATCACAGGCTTTTGGGATATGCTGCACATCTGAGTCCGAGGCGGCCCAGGCAAAATGTCCTGCTTGTAGCCCAGACAGCTTCTGGATTCCCTGACTGGAGGAGCTGTGGTCAGAGGGCTGGGTAACAGCAGTCCTGTGGCTGGTGAGGCTGGGGGGGGTGCTGGAATGCTTTCCCTGATTGCAGGCTGCAGCACAGAATGAAGGGACTGTGTGGGGGAGAGAGCTCTGCATCCTGTCTCTGCAGCTTCCCCCTGAAGCTGTGATGGGAAATCCTACAACTCATTAAGGACATTTTCCTTAGCAATGTCCTTAATCACTTCTCAGGATACTATTTTTTTCCTTCCCTTTCTCTTCATGCTGTGGAGGCAGCTTTCTTCTAAGTGGGTTATGCTAAGAGTTTATCCCATCCGACTCAGCTCTATCCACTCCTTGGTCTGTTCTGAGTCAGTCCCTTCCTAGGAATGCTGTGATATTTGTTACTGTTAGAGACCTTTAACTCCAGCTGGACAAAGCTGGCAGCGTTAGCCTTGGAGTCATGGTGTCAGGGCTGTGAATACAGCAGGGTGGGAACCTGTGCCAGATGTTGGGATCTGCCCAGTGGTGACATCAAGAAGCTCGGCGTGACTGGGAACACCTGCCTGAGTGGCGTGGATAGCCCTTAGAGACACCCCTTTTGCTGCTGCTGGTGTCCCAGCTCAGGGTGTGTCCGTGCTGCTTGGTGGCCAAGGCTGCTCTGGAGGTGTAGGTGTGCTGAAGTGCATGGCACTGGAAGGGCTGTCTCCACAGAGGTTTTGTGAGAGAGAGGTCACAGGGCTGCAAATGATATTTGACAAGCTAAACCTGTCTATGCTCGTATTTGCTGAATTGGCTGCAGCACCCGAGGTGACTTCTGATGCTCCTGCACCATCTGTGGAAGGGCAGGCTGAGCTGGGACAAAGCCAAGCAGCACAGTCAGCCTGTCCTCACTGCCGTGGGCCACCAAGGTGAGTTTGTCCTGAATCAGCAGAACGAGGAGAGGAGGGCTGAGGTTACAAAATCTCTAAAGAGCTACCTTGCCCTGTTGGGAACTGAGCAGTCCTTGGCATTATTTTGTACAAAATACTGATCATGACAGCTCCTAACTGCAGGGGATTTTCAGAAGCCTCTGGGGATTTTGTGCGAACATCTGTTTTTGGTAAAGCAGCTCCTTCTAAGAGAACAGCCATGCAAACAAGCTATTCCTGAGTGTGTAGGATTACACTGCTTTAACTGCCAGGTTAATTTGCCAGGTTAAAGTCTCTGTTCTATGTGGGTATGGAGAACACTTTTGAGATATTTCTTTGCTGCAATCTTTGTTCTTCCATGAATCTGCAGCCTCCTTCTAGCCTTAGCTGCCTGACATGTTACAGACTGCCACTTCAGCCTTTCCCTAATAAAGATGTTCTTTGCCTGTTTGCTCATGGGTCTTCCCTGCCACTCCAGAGGTTTAAAAGAAAGAATGAGTTCAGGTTAAATTACATTAATGTGCAAATATGTACTGATTTCATCTACAGAACACTCTTACAGCTTCCTCCATAAAGCTGTACAAACAGCAGTAATCCTTCCCTCCCTGGACCCCATCAGTCATCAATGTTCTCACACTGAGGTGGTGAACTTTCTGTGACACTGCAAAGTCTTGCCTGTGGGTGTGTAATGCCCTGTTACTGGTGCTGCAGAGGTAGGTGTAAGGTGTAGGGTGCTGGAAAAAAATCTCATTCCTTGTTTCCCAGGCTTGCTCTCATCTACTCACTGAACAACCTCAGCTGTGGGGCTTGGTGTTCACTCCTTCGCTCTGGGTATCAGATGTGCAGGAAGGAGGGCAGAGGCTCTGGTGATGAATAAGGCAGAGCCCAGTTTAGCTGATGAGATATTCTTTGATAGACAGCTTTCATGGCATAAAAGGCTTTTGGCATATAGGAAAGGACTAGCACCTCAAGGACACTGCTGCCATGTGACTTCCCTGCTGTGGTCTTCCCAAGCTGGGAGCAGCAGGTTAATTTACTGTGGCTCTCTTTCCCTGTGCTGCTCACCATCTGGCAGGGAACCCCTCTGCTCCTCCTGCCAACACAGAACAGGCAGCTACATTAAAACCAGGCTTCTGCAGAAGCTCAAGCAGGTCCTTACTGGATGTACCTTAAAAACAAGGCTCTGTCCTGGGTTTACAGCAGAGATGGCTTTCCTAAAATACAAGGCTGTGAGTAAAATAGGGACATCAGTGGAGATGATCACAAAGCACCTCCCTTTTGGTGTGGAAGCTGCTAAGGCTGCGCTTGCCAAGGCACAGAACTTGCTGTTGATCTCTGCAAAACCTGTTATGCCCTGGAGGCCTTTCATGTGTCTGTTTAATATTGCAATTACACTTGTGTCTTTGCAGGTGAAGGCCGGGGGCTTGTTGCACTGAACTTAATTATATTAGTACATGATTTCTCTTCTCTAAGCCCTCTTTAAAGATGACAGTGTATTTCATCCTTGGTGCCTGAGGAAAACGACTGTCCGCTAAAGATGATTTAATTGATGGAGGAGAACAGTTCTTTAACAAGATGGGACCTTCCTTGCTGAGACCCCAAAACTGGTGGCAGATGTTGGCGGGTGTGATCTCGGCTCTAGCTTGGGCAGCCAAGTCAGTGAAATGAGCTTTGTAGACTTTAGGTCATGGTATCTTCTTGGAAGGTCCTGTTCTCTGTCTTGCTTTCCTCTTGTGCATGTGTTTGCAAGCCAGTACAGTGGTAAATGCCCTTAGAGGGAAAGCTGTAGGAGAGGATCACCTGAAGACCAAGCTGTGTGGAATCCAGGATGAGGTATTTGTTTAAACATCTCTGCTGTATTTCTTATGACCCTTGTGCTGTGTGTGACCCTGATGGGTAAGAAAAGCCACGTAGTGAAGAAGTGCATTTCTGGAGAGCAGCAGAAAGATTTCTTCCCAGTTTGGCTCTTGTATCTCTGCACTATCTGTAAGCTGGATAAAAGCCTCAGAGGAATGATTGTCTGATCAAGATTGAATCTGGAAGAGAGGCTCATGGATCCCAGGAAGAAACTGGCTGTCAGAATGTAGTATTGACTTGAAGAAAGCAAGTCCTTGGAGGCACTATTGACTGTCATTACTGATGTAGTGGAGACCGCCTAAAGTGCCATTTCTTGAGAGTGGCATCATTTTTTTGCTGTACTTATTTCTTTTTTCGTCTCCTTCTTTTTGCTTTTGAAGAGGGTTGGCAGAAAAGCAACACTAGCACGTGTCAGGAGTGAACTGACAGTACATGCTGAGCTGGAGCCTGCTGATGGACTTGTTTCAAAATGAAGGGCAGAGAGGGGGTCCTGAGGGACTGGTTCCCCTCAGCGCATACTCAGGCTGGAACTGGAAGTGTTTCCAGCCCTTGTTTGCAGAGAGCAAACTCTCGCCTGGACTCACCTAAAGGCAGCTGTCTCACAGCAGGAGCTGTGAGGCTTTTTCTTTCACCTGCCCACGTTAGATTTTGCCCTCAAAAGCGGGGCTTCCATTCAGGAGATGCAGTGCCAGGTCACAGACAACTTGGGACAAACCTGGCATCTGTGGTACAAAATGTACAGGGAGGAGGGTGAAGGATCTCAATATTATTTTAAGACTTGGCAGAAATAGCCTTAGGGAAAGTGAATACAGCTGCTTCCCTCCTGTTTGTCTCTGGTATTCCTCCACTTGTTTTCTCAATGCTGAGCCTAAAACAATAGGGGGAAGAACTCATGGCCCTTTGGGAATGTTGGCTGTTCCCAGCTCTTGCAATTAGGCTGGGCAGAGCAGCACTAATTGAAACAACGCTGTCCCAGCCCAAGGGGCCATCTTGGTGTTTGGGATGGAAATTTGAAAGCCACTTGGTGGACATGAACTTTTCTTTTTAATTGGTTTTTTTGGTGCTTTGTTTTTTTCCCCCTCTCCAAGGAGGCCCATCCACATTGCTTTGGTGGCATGCAAAATTTGAGTTTTAAGTTCTCTGGCTTTAGTTATGCATTTCCTGAATTTCAAAAATCCCTCTTTGCAAAAGTTAGTATTTTTGGTTAGGGTTCTGTTTCCATTTGTCTGCTTTCAGACAACTCAACAACTCCTTCAGAATATAATGACTTTGGGCTGTGCATTCCACAAAGCTGTATCCAAAAAGTCCTTGAGAAGCACGTGGACATCTATTGAAGCCATACAGCAAAATTCCAGTTTCTCATGTACTTTCCTAATGGCACAGCCCGAGGATAAGGAAAGGAATAATGTAATAGGCTTGTGCATGTTAATGCTTTCCTTATCCAGCATTTAACTTTGTATTAAATAAGTTCTAAAGTCCTTCACCACTTAATATGGTGCCTTTGGGAACCGAGTACCTATTAGTAACCTACTGACATGTTCTGCTGTCCTCATCTAAAACTGGGGTAAGATGGCAATACCTAGTCAGCTACAAGTAATCTGTGCACACAGATAATTATTCTAGGGATGTTAGATAAAAGCAGACATGCCCTATTTCCAAAGCAAAGTGGGAGGGGTGGCAAAGGGTTGCTGCCCAGGCTGCTGGAGGTGCTGGGTAATGTGAGAATGAAAAGGCAGGAGAGACTGAGGAAGGGTGGTGCAACATCCCACCTCTTATCACAGATCCTCACTCTGGCTGGCATTGCTCCGAAGGGGCTCTGCCCCACGAGGGCGTCTGGCATTGCAGGGTGTCCCAGCTGAGTGTCTGGCTTTTTTCCCTCAAGGGCACATTGGCTGGGATACTGAAGTGACTCAGTGTTTGGATGTCTGGACATTGTTTGAGGCAGAGGATTTGCTGCATTGTCCATGACTGAGATGGTTTTGGATAACCCTGTTGTCCAGCTGTCTGGTTAAGGCTGAGATGGAGGTAGTCCTTGTTTTGTTCACCTAAGGAGGTGAAGGAAGCATTTTGAGGAGGCTGTTAAAATCACATTCTTGATTTGAGATGCTTTTTCTTCCCTTTACTTCTTCCAAAAGGAAGATGCTTATTTGGAAGTGATTTTAGTGCTTATCCTTGAAATCTCTCTTCCCTTTATTTCCCCATCTGGATGCAGTTAGGCTTTACATCCTCTTCCCTGTGACTCAGCATGCCTCTGTGGCCTCAACCCCCAAGGCTCTGCTCCAGGGCTCTCTTGGAAGCCCCATCTCCTGTAGAGTGTGTGTTCCTGGCTGCTGTGACTTGGCTTGGGAAACTGGGTCTCACCAACTTCAATAACTCTATATTATCTTCGAGGTACCTCTCAAGGTTTTAACTCAAAGCCTTGGAAATGGTCTGGCATCCACGTTATCTGCAGAACTGACCCTGCTGCCATGGCAGCTGAGCTCAGCTGGAAGGTTTAGTGGGACAGGATTTAAAAAAAAACCCACCCAGCAAAACTATTTTGGTCCTAATTAGAAACACTGGGGAAAAAATAATTGAGGAATATGTGTTAAAAACTTAACCAGCTCTGCTCATGGCCTGTCTGGGAGTCAGGGAGACATTCAGTCAGAGGGCTGTTGGCTCTCAAATTCTCTTGCTCCCTGGCAGGGGCTGTAGCACCCAGCCCAAGCTGAGTGTGGGTAGGAGGCAGAGCAGGTGAGGGGTTCTGTGGGAGAGGAAACCAGGGCACCCAAGCGAAAAGGAGTTTGCCAAGGTCAGAAGGTGGGTTAGTGGCAGACACTGAGTAATCTGGAGCCTTTTTTGGGGAGAAGGTGGGCTCAGTTCCAGAGATGTCAGAAAGCAGACACAGCATCTCGCGGTGCCTCAGTCCTGGCTCCGGAGGCAAAGAGAAGGCCGAGGCTTTGTGCCTGGCTGAGGAGGAGCTGCTGAGCACGTTTTAACAGCACCCTGATACAAGGCACTTGATTCTCAGGGAAGTTTGCCAGAATCCTGGCAGTAACTGAAGGTAGGAGTGAAAGTAGGGATGGAGTTGTTTAATACAGCTCTGCTGTTGCCTTCTGGAGAAGGTCACCAAAGGGGGTTGAAGTGGACATTTGGAAGGAATTGGATACTTGACTCCCCTTTGTGTCTTTAAAGAAAAATGTCCATCCTGGATTCATTTTTCCCCTGAAGGGGAAAGCTGTGTGCTAGACTGTCCCATCACACCGCAGCAGACACGGAGATCTAGTTAATTTGTGCCTCTTACTTCAGCTGAAACATATTTGCAATTGGAATACCATTCCTGCTCACTGAGCAAAGTCCTGGAAGCCACAGGCTTTTGTGTGAGAGATCCAATTAAAATACAAAAAGAGAGATGAGGTGAGTAAAGCTCTCCCCACAAATTCTGGGAGGGATTTCCTGCATGAGGCCAGCCTTGACCTTGAGCATTCCCAAGTCCTTTCCCTGGGATGCTGACCCAGTATTCATAAATCATTTGAAGCATGAAGTGATCTTTTTATTTAATAAATAATAAAAAAAAGTAATTGGATTGACATAAATTAAAGCTGAGTTAACCTGTCTGGAATAATTGGATTGGTAATAATGGGCAGCAGTGTGGATTGAAGTAGGTCACAGTTTAACCCGCAGGCCTGGAGAGGCTATTTTTTTTTCCACCCCTCCCCTCCCTCTCCTTTTTTTCTTTTTTTCCCTTCTGAGAGCACAAAGAAATGTGATGGGAGGGAGGGAGATAACCAGTGTGTGCCATGTGTTTGGCGCTGGTTATAGCTGGGCCATCACTTTCGGGGAACTCCAGTTCCAAACCTGGATGTTCCTGGGAATAATGTTCCCTGGTTCATTGCTGGGAAGTGACGGACAACTGGGACAGAAGCTGTATTGTACATGGTTGCAGTGAGAAATCATTTCACAGGGATTAACCCTCCACCCTTTCCATAGTGTCCTGACATACCACTGATAAAGAAAAGGCTGGAGGAACTGCTCGTGAATCGGGGCTTTCCAGTGACAATGAAATGTGTAAATCGCTGGGGCTTGGGGTTGCTCTCTTCTGTTATTAGCATATCTGTAAATGCCCCCCTAGGTATTCTATGTATTTAAGTTTGACTGGACTCTTCTTGTGTCCTTGGGTGACAGCAACAGTGATAAATAACCATAGTGTTGAATAACATCAGGAGTTCTTAACTCAACGTAGCTTAAAGCTATTTTACATTGCGCTGCTTCTGACTTGAGACCTTCAACACTCCTTAACTACTGGTGAGAAATGATGAGTACCACTGAAGTACATCCAAAAGGAGTGATTCCTCCAACCCCTTGAAAAATATCCCAGGCTTGGGAAGTAACTCTAGGATATTGCTTCAAAGCAGTTGCATGGTCCTCTCCCAAGACCTTGATTGGAAGCATTGCTGCATTTGACACCATATCCTTCATTCCAGTGAAATCCAAATCCACCAAGGCACAGATGTTATGCTAAGCACATGAGAAATCTCGGCCCCACTGGGATAAAAACATTTCCAAAGGAACCACTTCCCTCAGAGTGGCAAGAGGCCAAGAGTACCACTCAGGCAGTTGAAAAATGAGCTGTGTAGAAATCCTCTCGAGATGAAACCCTCCTCTGATCCTGGAGCAAGCAGGATATTGGGAGTATGTGCTAAGGAAAGGTTCGTGTCCCTGTGACATGCCCTGGGAGGGGCTGGAGAAGTGGACATGCTGCACACCATGCTGGAGGTGTGGAGCCAAGCAGGGATGAGGAGGCAGTGCAGGGAGACCAGCCCTTCTCCTTGCTTCTCACCAGGGCCGTTTGGGTCTTGTTTGCTTTATTCTGTAAGAAATTGATCATTGTTCTGTGGTTACAATAGTTGCTTTGTTAGGTGAAGTTAACTGGACTGTGTTCAGTTCCTGTGGCCAAATCCTGCTGCCTTTCCAAAACTGCCTAAACAGTTCTGGTTGTCATGTTAAAACCACTTGCTGCAAATGGCTTATTTGGAACAGTGGTCGGTGTAAAATGTGTCCTTAGCCACGCTGTGTCACCTGCTTGGCAGGGAAAGTGGGTTTTGAAGAATTACACTGCCACTCTAGAGCTTTCTGTCTGACCTCTGCAGCCACACCCTGATGCTGCTGGGCTCAGTGGTAAAATTCCCTGGGTTTTTGGTGGGACACTTGGTACATTTTGCAGCATTTTGCTGTGAGCAGACAAGTGCATCCGTGCCAAGGGCTGCCTGTCCGTGCTGTGCTGGGGCTGCTCCCTCTGGGGGAAGGATCATCAGTCCCTGTGCCCTTCCAGACAAGGGAGGGCTGAGGGAAAGGGAATGCTTCCGAGTCACCATCTGCTCAGGAGCAGTCCAGCTAGACGCTTTTCTTTGCCTAGAGCTTATGATAAAGTCACAGCGTGGACTTAAATAATTAGGAGATGCCTGGCTTTGGAGCAGAGAGTCACTTCTTTCCCCGCTGACCTTGGCTGATTAGCAAATATTTGGTATTATTTGTAGAATCCTATCAAAGCAGCCCAGAGGTATTCATCTGCTTAAAAGCCTCTGGGAGATCTCTCTCCCCCATGGGGGTACTGCCCATCCTGGCTCTTCAAAGCAGGTTTTTTGATTAGCTGACGGGAGATGCATGTTTAAGATCTTGTGGTTTTTTTGATGCCTTTTTTTTTCTTCCCACCCCCTTTCAAAGAAGGGAGAAACTTAACATCACACTAGTCCCTTTGTGGCAGTTTGGAAGTTAAATTTACCAGGACCATTATCTTTAACAGCTGCTGCTGTCTGACAGATTGAGTTTATAGTCGGTCTTATAGGCACTAAAATCACTTTTATCCTTGTGGGTCCAATTTCAGAGCTATTCAGTTTATTATCTCTAACAGCTTAACAGCTGTTCTCCCCGCTCCCTTGTACCCCTCTGCCCCTCACTCCCTCAGGCTCCCCAAAGCTCAAACCTAAGGGTCACCCCTTAATCCTGGAGGCAGGAGCAGGGATGTGCACATGCTCTTCCAGCAGCACCTGGAGCTTTACTGGAGACAGGCAGCCTCCACTGACGGAGGAGGCGCCTGCTCTGGCAATTTTTTCCAAGCACAGCACCAAGCCATGGCCACAGCAATCTCACAAGAGCTGTTCCCTTCTCGTTACCTTGGCAGAGCAATCTCCCAGTCCATGCCTCGGTTCCTCTCAAGCAGAGGTGTTAAAGCTTTGTCTCTTCAACTGGCGGGCCACCGTGCACCTTGGCAGCAATTAGTCAGCTGTGTTAATGGGCCAAAGGGAGGCTTGTTCTTGCTGCAGTTACTCCCTGCTCAGCAATGGCACACGTTTCCCCTACCACCTCTCCCACCCGCCCCATCCCCTCATTTTTCTCGCCGCTCTGCAGAAGCATTGATTTATTGTGTGAGTAGACACTGTGATGATGAGATACATTGTGAAAAATCGCTGAAAATTAGTAGTGAGAATTCTAAGATGGATTTCACTTATTTCCCTGTAATGGTGGTACATGATCTATTACACCTTGGCTGGGGCTAAGTTTCCCTGAAGTTAATGGGAGGCTTCCTGTTGACACATGTAGTCTTCGGATCAGACCCGTGGAGTTTTGGCACTTGTCAAGCGATAGCAAAATCTCAGCAAGTCTTGTGGCACAAAGGAGACTATTCAGACCTGTCACTGAGTGTCTGTTTCATTCTTTTCATCTTCTCCTCGGTTCTATTCAAGTTCTTATGCTGCTCTTGTTCCAGTGGTGCCCGAGTGCCCTCCAATGGTGCTAATGCTCCCACAAAGAGATGATAATGATACCCGGCTGCTTCAGAGAGTCCCTTTCTGCTCTGCTTCATTTCCCTTCCACCTTGCAGACAGTCTGATTATACCCCGTGGCTATTCCTACTCTCTTGTCAGCTTCAGAAAGGAAGAAAGAAGTCATTAGAAACCAACAAAAATGTTAATTGTATCATAAATCTCTGAACAGAGCAGCATTTCAGCAGTTTATTCTGATTTGGGTGTGTGGCACTGCAGCTAAATCTGCTTTTCTTTTTCCTGTAAGTCACTGAAAGGCTCAGAAAAGATGGAGGAGACAGCCTGCTTTGCCAAAGCCGTTTGCAACATCAAATAGGGTTGCACAGTCTCAGCATTTAAGCCTTAGACCTATTTTGGAAGCAATACTTAAAGAAGTACTGAATAAATTCTGTATGGTTTTTCTTTTTATTAGGCTGAAGTAAGTGTTTGCATGCTTTTTTTCGCTGTGTGTTTCGAGAATGGCTTTAAAGGCGTATGGGACTGAGAGCACATCCTGCACAGTAGCCTCTCTGCAGAAGAGTTGGGCTGATGCATCTTCCTAACAGAGCAAAGGCATCAGTAACAGTGTGACCGCGTGGCCACGGGAATCAGTCATTGTGCCAGAGAAACTGCAGAAATGGATTTAAAAAAAGAGGTCTGGAACTACAGCAAGGAGTGCTGGACTTGGAAGAAAGGCTCAGAGCAATGGGTGCTGCCAGGTCTCCTTGCAAAGGCTGCTGGAGCACGTCGTGGAAAGAAGCTGGTGACCTTGGAGAGACTTTAATCAATGGTGTAAGGGGTGTGTAACCAGGGTGTATTCAAGGGAAATCACTGAAGTGATTTCAAATGGATAAAATGGGTAGGTACGATCTCGGCAAGCTCAGGGAGCACTGTTTGCTGCCAGCAGTGGGATTACGGAAGTGGAGGATGCCTTTCCTTCAGGCCAGTGTCCATCCAGAGCTCCCACCCACGCTGGGACTGTCCTTCTCAGGTGTGGCTGTACTGGGGAGCCCCACGTCCAGCCTGTGCTGCCCTAACTGAAGCAAATTACTGCTGACTGATACCTTCAGCACGGATGTGGCACAGCCAGGAGGGATCTCGGGGCTCACAAGTGGCTCACACCTTGCAGGCAGGTGGGTGGCAGCTGGAGGATGGGGGACTGCAAGGTCTGTGGAGAGGCACAGCCACTGCTTTGCCTTCCCCATCAGGTTCTGATGAGTTCAGGTCCAGCTGTTCTCCACCATGTGCACGTGTCTGTGGATGTGCTTTGTGCTTCCACCCTTTTTGCTTTTCTCCCTGTTTCAATCCAGTTTGACTGTGGCCAGTGCCTGGTAGAGGGAAGGGAGGGAAGAGGAGGGTTAATCCAATCCTTTTATCTTGCCCTTTGTCTAATTAAAACCACAACAAATGGCACAGTTTAGGTTTAAATATAATTGTGTTTAATGAAACATTAAGGGCAATTAAAGGAGTTACCGTGGCAGCCTCTCTATACCCTCCAGGGCTGTAATGGTCTGATGAAGTGCTCTTACTGGCTCTCTTGGCAGGGGGCTGTTAATTGCGTTAGAAACTGATAGTGGGTTTCTTTTAATTCTGAACTTTCTCTGGGTATCCATCTCGCAGGCATTTGCTTGTGATCAGTCTCTGGAAGTTGGGAGCAGCACATGGGCACGGTGGCTGCCCAGGAGGATGGGTGGGGCACTGGGGGCTGCTGAGGCATCCCCTCTCCTTGGCTGAGCCCCTGAGCTTTGGTCTGGACAGTCACTGGAGGCACCCACTGAAGCCCTGAGGCCTGAGTTCCCTTTCTGGCCTAATATTCTGCTGGCTTTATTGTTCATGGGAGACAATGCTTTATGTTTTTTGCCTGGGAAAGGTTGTCCTGATATAGTCAAGTTAGTTTGAGAGTTTTCAGCAAAAGGGAAAACATACTGTGCAAACTGAGATGATTCATGCTTGTAAATATTATATAGTTACTATCAATCTCAGGCCTTTAAAAGAATCACCTAGAGGTCATTGCTGGAGATTTCACAAACACAAAAATTTGGCACCTTCCTCCTTAAAATGCAGCCTGAATTTAAAGCCAGTTCCTCACATTTTAAGACTTTGACTCATGCCTGACTCATGCTGTTCTTAAAAATACAGATGGGAGTTGGCAAGAGTGTGATAAACTGAGGCGTGGAGGGAGAGCAAAGGCAGCCCCAGCACTGAGGTCAGGCTTCCCCCACGCCATCCCCAAAGGTAACCCAGAGGGAACCAGGAGCAGAGCTGGGAACAGGATGCCCAGCTCTAATCGCTTTCCTGCATCTTGAAGAAATAAGCACTGCCAGGGAAGCAAAATAAATACCAGTTTAAAAAACTGGTGGTGTAAGTAGATAGCAAATCGTCCCCTTGCAGAAGAAGTGGGGCAGACCGGGCTCTTTCTTTGTCTCTGCTGCCTCTCCCTACAGAAACTGTGGCTTGAAAACAAGGTTAACTGCTGCCTCCTGAACATGGGGCAGGTTTGACAGCAGCTTTGTGGCAGCAAGGCTGCCTTTACATCCCTGACAGGATGACTGCTCTGTAAATCTTAGTAAAAGATGTCACAGCAACACGTGTCCCCCAGAGACTGGGAGGGGAAGGGAATGATATACGAGCGAAACCTGTCTCTAGAGTCCTGCCATCTATTTCTCAAGTCTTAAGGAAATGCTGCCGCTATGCTGCCTCCATTTATCTCAAGTAAATATGGAGGGAAACTTCTAAAATAAGAGGCCTTTAAATATATATTTTTTTAAGGGAGAGGTTATTTTTTAACACAAAAGACTTTTTTTTTTTCCCTCTCCTCAGCACATTTTCCAGTTGCTTTCATAAATAAATAACTTAATGCACCTCCTTGTCTCCACCTGCTTCCTGCCCCATTCAGCGGGTGCTTCCTGAGGCCGTGGGGAGAGCCAGGCAGTTATCTCAGCCTCCAACAGCTCCTCGGGATCCTCTGGCCTTTCCACAGCATGAGGGGGAACAGATGGACCCTTATCTCCATCTTGCAGCCCAGGAGCCAAAGCCGGTGGAGATCTGGGACTTAATCATTCTCACTCAGGAAACCTGTGGTTGATCAGGAGCTAAATCCTGTTCACGTTTTTTGGGGGGTAGGGAATTGTGACTTGGACAGAACAACAACTGTATTTTTGGGTCGTGGCTTCCCTTACCAGCCATTGTGGACTGACTGGGGAGGTTTGTTTTCCCGGCGTGTGTTTGTGTGGCTGTGCATACCTCAGGTGACAGGTGCCTGTGGCTTGTGACGGTGCCACACAGCTCTTGGTGAGCTGAGCGTGCTGTGGTGAGGAACTCTCAGTAACTTGCCCTGGTCCTCAGTGGTGGGATCCAAGTGAAGGATCCTTCCTCTTTTCTGGTGTTGAGATAATCAAGGAGGCATATTCGGGGCTGTCAGTGTTTTTCATTAAAAGGGTTTTTCCCCCCAAACACAAAAGTATTCTGAAAGTGTTTCTACCCGAGACTTCTGTTAATTCTTTTCTAGACTTTGTAGCTGCTGGGCGCCCAGATTTGGTATCACCCCTGGCTGCTCGTCCCTAGCAGCAGGATATCAAGGAAAACGAAAGTGTTAACCTGAGGCTTTCCTGCCATGGCCCTTGGACTGCTGTTGGGTAGCTCTGCCCATGCCCTGAGGAGGTGTTTTACATAGAATATGAAGAGTTTTTCTCCCATTCCCCCATCCTTTCATGCTTGAAGAGCTCTGTGGCAGCAGGAAACTGTTTTTAAGGAGGATTGATCTTGCCCTTCTCAGGGATTAAGGGCCTCTCCTTGGTCTGGGATGAACTACCTTGCTGCCAGGGAAACTGCAGGGACTGCTGTGTTTCACTGTGATTCTTCTTTTTCTTCCCCCTCTTGTGGATCCAGAAGGCTGCTCCACAAACTCCTCACACTTTGTGCTCCAAGATCCCTCAGTCCACCTCTCCTTGCTTCTCCTTGGACCAGTGCTCTCCTGATGATACCAGCCTGTAGAACAGTGGGCATGTGAAAAAAGGATGGGGAGGATAAATTAGCTCATCCCCACTCTGGGTACATGGATCCTCATCATCTCCCTTGCCCTGTCTCTGGCCATACACCATTTCTTCTGTGTGCTGCTGGAGTGGTGCTGCGGGAACAGGGACAGGGCATTCACACTGCTTAAGTAAAACATAATGATTTAAGTTTTATTTAATTTAAACAATAAAATGGCCATTAAACAAGTTATGCATTGACCACCTTACCATGCCCTCTAGTGCTAATCCTGATTAAGTGTCTTTATTACTTGGCTCAGTTGGCCTTTTTTAAATGACAACGGAACACTTGATAGCATGAGTGCAAACTCTTTCCCTCTTGGCAATTATCTCCCTTCCTACTGAGTTTTGCAGGAGGAAGGAGAGGGGGAGAGGGAAGGAGAAGGGAGAGCGGGTTGGCCAGGGGAGAAATCCAGCGGCACCTGATCCGTTTATCACACAGATATGCCATAGTGGAGGCTTAATGGAGATTTAAATAATTCAGAGCACTCAGCCCCGCTAAAGCTGTATAATGAGCCTTCTGCACTGTGAGCCACTGCTCGGCAGAGCATACGAGCAGGGAGGTCGTGTGGTTTTTCCATGCATAATTAAAGGGATAAAAGGGGATTTAGAGCAACAGTGTTACAATGAAGCATGCGGACCGAGGCTTCACTTTTATTTAACTTGGAAATGCCAAACTGTTTTTGACTTGCAGAATAAGCTTCCCTCTTTCCTTTTATTTTTTCTCTTATATATATAGAAAAAACCATATTTTTATATCTTTTTCTCCCGTTCCTTGCTGACCTGTCCCTGCTCCCCTCTGTCCCTTGAGCAGGGGGTTGTCTCTGAAGAGGAGTCACAGTGATTCTTGTTTCACACTGGGACAGCAGCTCTCAGCTCTGTGGCTATTCAAGGTGGAACAAGCAGGCATGAGCTGAGGAGCCTTGTCCAGCATGTTTCCTGTTCCCTTTGTTTCTGCCAAAAGGAATGGCTCTAGATGAAGAGAATGAGAAGGAAGATGGGAAGAACACTGGGGATCACTTTAACTGTGTGATTTACCATTTTGTACTGTGTTGTTTACAAAATCTGGGGCAATATGTCCTGCCTGGATGGATGGGTCTGAGACAGCTTGGTCATTCCTGGGTTTTATTGCTCCTTTCTGCTCCTCTGCCCTGTTCTTTCAGGAGCAACCAACCTTCCCAGCCCCTGAGATGCTTTGTGGGGCACTTGGGTACCTGCCTGCTGCACAGCTGGGCCAGGAATGGTGTTTCTCACGCTGCCCTTCATCAGCTTGCTGTATCTGATCTGCCCCTCAGCCCCTGCTGTTGACAGAAGGAAAGAATGGCTTTGCATTATCCTCATCCTAGGAAATGGAAGAGCATGTTTTTGTGCTGAAAGTTGCTATCAACCACGTCTGGAAAACTCTGCAGGTCTACAGTGGTGGTAGGTGATAATTAACACGTCTTTCATTAACCCCTGATCACAGGTCCAATCTGCTGTGGGAGAGCTTCTCAAAGCAAACAGGTCTGGTTTCACCACAGCTCTTCCCAGCTTGAAGGAGTCTCCCTGCACTTCTCCCTGTGGAGTGGGGGCAAACTGGAGACAGCTCCAGTGGTCTGGGGGATCCTGAGAAGGCTGGGGAAGTGAAGCATAAACTCACCTGTAGAAAGATGTTGCCCCAGGTGACCAAGGAAGGTGAGCTCAGCTTGGCATGGCTGCAAAATGAAGTTTATGTTGTGGGGGGAGGTCAAAGGGACTAAAGGGACATTCAGGCTAGCAAAGAAAAGGTTGAGAGGGGTTCCTGCTGCTCTTTGTACATAGGGTGGAGAAGCATTCTTGCAGGTCAAGATCGAGACAAAACACGGAGTGGTGAGTGCCCAGTGGGAGTGGTGAGGTCTAAAACCCAACTGGTTTTAAGGAGATAAGTGATAACTCGCAGAAAGGGATTCTATGATGTTTCTGATTGCAGGGTACATGGATCATTAAATCAGGAGGTCCTTTCTGCCCTTTGATCCTTTATAACCCCTTTGCCCAGGGCTGTGGGAAGCACTGCAGCAGCTCATGGCTGACTCCCTGCACAAGTGTGTCCGTGTTCCTCGGGTCTCTCCTGCCTTCACCACTGTCCCCAGGTAGAGCTTGTCACTGTGATGTACAGCCAGGAGCACAAGCCGCTGCCACACTTAATCCCTAGAATTAATTCATTATTTTCCTTTAGATAAAGAAAACAAGAAGGAATCTGTGGCCACTGCATTCACCCTAATGGTGTGTGTGTGTCAATTATTTGTTGCTGGGTGGGAAGCCAGGGCTGCTGTGACATCCTGCACGGTCACAGTAATGGAAACATCCATCTTGTCTCCCTCAGTGCACACTCTCCATTTAGGAATTTCGAAAACACTTCTGTCAAATATCACTCTCTGCACAATCCTGTTAGCAGGGCTGATGAATGGAGTCTCAAATTAAGACCGATCCCTCTGATAACCACAGTGCTGTAGGAGAGTCATCTGCTCAGTCAGAGCTATTTATTATATTTGATTAGCTGGGATGGCAATCTTCACAACCCACTGTAAATTCTATTAGGGGCACTCTGAGGCCCAGAAATGCAAATTAGACTTCCCAACACACATATGCATACATATCGCCTCTCTTAGCAAATGGGTAATTTCCTCACATTTATTTCAGTGTTGTTACAAGAGAGATGTTGATGCCTTCCCTTTGCCAGGAGGGAAGGGAGAGGGATGAGGGGACACTGCTGAGTGCTGAGACTGCCCCACATTCTCTTTTCTCTTCATTGTGACACCCTGCATGGCAGCAGCTCCAGCAGGTATGTTTTGTGAGCCCACGGCTTTCTCCCTCCCAGCTCCCACTAGCCCACATCCTGCAGGAATCCCCATCCAAATGGGTGCTCAGGAGCACAAGTCTGTACAATGCTGGATAAACTTCATGGGAGACTGGCCTGTGGTGAAGCTGTAAAGACAGGGCAGGCCCTTGACTCTGTTGTTGTTTCTCCCTTATTTGATGCAGACAGGCCCCAGGCAGCTCCAGCTGGCTACATGACATGGAGTCAGGTTGGGGGCTCAGGGCTGGCTCTCCTCTGGCACAGCAGTGGCCATAGGAGCACAGAGTAGGTTTGCTGAACAGCTTCATTAATAATCATTGGTCAGGTGTTCTGAGGCCTGTGCATAAAAGGCACATTTTAATCAGGTTGTTTTTCTGGATGATGTTAGTGCAGGTCACTGAGGTGCCTTTGGCTCCAGTGGAGTTGGCATTAGGTGCATCCCTGCAGGAAGGGAAGGCTCTGTCCTGTGGGCAGCTCACAGAATAGTGCATCCACAAGTTACATTTGTTTGTGGTGATTAGTTCTGCCAATAACTGAAGGAATTTATTAAGGGCAAACAAAACAAAGGTTATTTGGGAGCTAACAAGCAGCACTGCTTGTGCTGGTGGTTTGCTTTCTCTTCTGGTCATATTTTATTTTAAGGATCATTCTCATAATGGCTCATTAATGTCTGCATTACATAATCATTTACTAATACACATTATCTAGTAGTGTACTATCCATTGATCTGAGGGTTAGGTTCATCAAAACTGGTTATTCTGTGATTAATAGGTTTTTAATAAATCCCTTTTTTAAAGGGTGACTAAACCTCTTAAAGAACAACACTGACATAAATCTGATCTTTATCTTTTCCCCACCTTAAGTTCTTATACCTGTTTCAGTAGGATGCTTACAACATCTGTGTCCCTTTGATGTGCTTCCCATTGTGTGTGTTTCCCTAGGATTTTTATTAAGGCGAGCTGCTGCAATGCTGCATGGCTAAAGGAAAATCCTTATAGAGCTGGAGGTACCTGGCAGTGTATTTGAATCTTCTTAAGCAGTTAAAAAAAATAATTCCCAACACGGTGAATGAAAATCTTATCTGGGCATGATAAGGATCCCTTGGTCCCTGTAATATAATGTAGTTTGTTTCTTCCAGCCTCACAAATGCTTTTGTTATCTTTGCTTTGATTTTTTTTCTTCTCCCCTCTGTATTGCTTTGATATTTTTTTTCCCCTTCCCTTTTCTCTTTCATCATTGTTGCTTGTAAATCCTTCCCTTGGTAGAGATTAGAGTAGGAATGAGTGATAGATGCTGTCAGTAACAGGAGCTAATTTTACCCCTGATAATGGCTCTGTGGTTTGTACAGCCTTCACTGTGCCGATGCAGACACGCACCTGGGGGCCCGTCCTGTCTGTGCCCTGCTGGGCATGGGGAGGCTGAGCTGCTGGCCAGGATGGGCTCTGCTGGCAGAGCCTTGTACTGGGAAGAGTCTCTGCCAGTGCTTCTCACCAGTGAAGGATTCCCTCCAAGCTCACAAATAAGGCAACAGCGGTTTTTGAGTTCTCCTCATTTTACTTCCTGCAGAAGAGCGTGCATGTGGTTGGAGTGGGAGAGGGGGTGATCTGGGTTGGGTTCAGCCCCGTGTCTGGGGAGAGGATTTCCCTGGCACCCACACAGCTCCCAGCCCAGCAGGGAGATTTTGGGGTGTCATGGGCAGGTCCCATGGCAGTGGCACTGGAAACTCATGTAGTAACACCACCAAGCATTGCTCAGGGTGGTACTACTCACTGCTGAGACCTCCTTTTGGAGTTAGGACCTGCACATGGCTACTGTGGCATGATGCCAGCTCTCCCTGTGAGCCACTGTTTATAACACTGAGCACTGGGGGTTCAGAGGTGCTGCTGTCCCAGCCTTGTCTGCCCCACAGAGTGGCCCAGTGCTCTATGGATGAGCTCCCTGCTGTTGCTGTGTGCTCATCTTGTACTGCCAACAGAGAGGGAGTGCCAGGCCATGGATGATGGGAAATGCCATAGCCCACATGTCAGGAGGGACCAGAGCTAGGAAGGAAGAGGGCTGCAGCAGTCCTCAGCTTTGCTCTCAGTTAGACAGTGGTGAAAAAGCTCTGCTCGGCTGGCTTGACCTGCTCCTCCCTGGTCATGCCCTTCATGGAGGATGGTGTTGAATTTGGCCCTGCTCTTTGCCCACATTAAGTCAACACTCAGCAGGTCATTTTCCTGGTGTTCTTACAAGGGCCTGAGTTCTGGGAGGGGATTTGCACAGCAGATGAAAGATGACTGAAAGGATGTTGGAAGTCTGAAGAAGTCTTGGAGAACAGCTGCCACAGCCAGACCCCAGTGCAGATGGTTGTGCTCTCCTCGTTTGAAATTGCAGCTGCAGTTCCCATGAGGGTTATTCACTCCTCTGGCCTGTACTGGTGACTTTGATTGCAGTGGGTCATGTTCCAGCCCCAGAAGGGTTGCAGTGATCTTGGTTAACTGCTTGTCCTTGGATAAAGGCTGCATGAAATCTTTGCTTTATTTGGTGTGACACAGCCACATCAAGCCGCTGCACCTTTTAACACCAGTGGTAGTGACTGAGCAGACCCAGTAAGGCAGCTTGCTGTGGTGCTGACCCCTCTTTGCTGCTTATGAAGCAGAGCCAGGCCATCCCTTTATTTTCAAGTATTTCAGGTGTAGCAAGGTCTATTCTTCATGAAGCTGTTACTGGTTAGAGAGGTGGAGGAAGGATAATGGTACAAAGCTGTGACACAGCTGTTCCAGCCCTGTTCCAATATGGGCTGGGAGCAGCTGACGGCCTCTGATTGCTGGTGATTTTCTTAATTATGGTTGGAGATAAACAGGGGGTGGATAGAGAGCAGATGCCATCTGTGAGGCCAAGTCTTCTGCTACTTGCAGAGTCTGTGGTAAGGAGAGCTCTGCTATGAAATAGCTTGTGCCTGTTGGGAGTGTTTGGGTGTTAATTCAGTGTGGTTTTGCTGCCTTTTGATGGGGTAATGGTAATCTGTGTAATTACAGGGTAGTTTCTTGTTAATAACTGCTTCAGTCATTTCTCCCTCCTGCCTTCCCCACCAATTTCTTTTTTTTCTGCAACTTAGAATGATATTACTCATAGAACCATACGTATTTATTTTGTCTAATGGAAATACATGCAGGGATATGTGAATTTGGTCCAGGACTGGAATGCTCTAATGGGTCTGTCACTGGGACAGTCATCATTTACCCCTGCAGTGTGGAGTCAAATGGTGGCTGTGGGAGAGGAGCTGCAGGTGTTTTCCAAGCCACTGGTCTTACCAATTGCTCTCCTCACCCCTCTGGAGCACCACCAAAGGAAAGTGGGTATGTGCACCTTCTGGTCTTACTGTGGTTGCTTTGGACCCAAACTTAGAATCACAGAATAATTTATGTAGGAAAAGACCTGTAAGATCACCAAGTCCCACTGTTAATCCAGCACTTCCAAGTCTTTTATTAAGGGAAACCCAGTTTTTGACCTCTTTGGCTATGCAGGCTCTTTTCTCCTGTGTAATGTTCTGTCCTTCATCTCCTTTCTTTTTCTTATGCCGTCTATGCATTTTCAATCATATTTTCACAGTGAGCTAAAAAGGAAATCAAGAATCTGCCAAAACATTCATCATGTCTTTTCTTTTCAAAATAGCATTAGAAGTCAGGCCTGTTTCAGGGCCTGGGCGCTGAAAATTACGCAACCCAGAGCTGAGAAATTGAAAAGTCCTGTGAACATTGGTTTGAATTTTTAACCAAATTCCTGTCAGCTGCATTTCTTCCTTTTATATATTTTCCTTCTATTAATATTCTAGAGAATGGCTTTACAAGAAACAATGAATTTTAAACAAAGCATGGAGGGCTTTTCCAGAGAATGAATTTCAAGTCATAAATGTGCGTATTCTCGCTGGGCTCTGAGAGAAACCGCCCTCTGCAGAACAGAAATGTGACATTGATTATTACATCCAGAATCAGCCAGAATATCCCGTGGTTTGAATACACCCAGCAAACAGCTTAGGAGAAGATGGGCATCTTCTCTTGTTTTGCACCAGTAAAACCAAAAGAGGAGACAGAATTCACTGAATCATTTATGGGGAAGAGACTTTCAAGTAACTCAATTTTTGCCATGAAAAAAACTCAGTATCCTTACAGATTGTGAAAGGGCTTTCTGTTTTAGGAGGAAATGGTAGGGTGTCTTTCTTATGGAACATCTGGCCTGTATTTGTGAGCTTCTAGGTGACTTACAAAGCTAAAAACACGTCTTCAGAGGTGCTCTGCACCTGCAGCTCCTCCTGTGGAGTCGGTGTGAATCAGGCTGGTGGCACAGACTCTGCTGTCATCTTGAGGGATCTCCTTTTTTTGCTTCTTTCTGGTTGTCTCCTGACGAGCTTGGGAGTGTGTGGTTAGATTTTTCTGCTTGGTTTTCATTTCCTTTCTGCAGAGGAACAGTTTGTGGGTTCTACATCCTGCCTCTTCACCACAGGTTTGTAACAGATTGGTGTGGGGAGCCAGCATCCCCAAAGGCAGGAGTGAGCGAGCCTCAGGCTGCTGTGGTGGTCCTGGCACGGACGTGTTCCAGCCATCACCCAGGCTTTATTAATTTCCAAACATCTCTGCAGATAATTGTTTTCCCCTAAGGCAGGAGGCGTCCGAAAGGATCGAGGGTACAGCTCAGAGGAAATGAGATTTGTTAGGGAAGGGAAGAAGAGCTTCTAAAGAAGGGAAGAAGAGCTGCTAAAATCTCCTGCAGCAGGAGGGCTGAGGTCACCTGCTGGGACGCAGGGCAGTGGGGCATCCTTCCCCAGAGCTCTGTGCCCTCAGCCTGAGCTGGAGACAAAAATAAGATGCCTTTAACAGAATCATGACCTTCAGGAGTACAAACTTAGAGAGAACCAGCCGGCGGGATCCAGGGTGAAAGGGTGATGAGGAGAAGCAATTACATGCCGACACAATAACAAATGAGAGAGGCTCAGTGCCAGTATTCCAGTGCATGAGTTCACCCTGGGACTTGCAGGGCACTCGAGTTTCCTCTCAGGATCACTCGCCCCATGGTGCTCTGAGGTGCCTCTCCTGAGGCTGTGTGGTGGTTGACATTCACTGTTCAGCTCTCCCATGGAAGAGGCTGTGGGTGAACAGTCCGGATACTTCCCCAGGGCCCTCTGAGGGTCTCTGGGCTGCAGAAGGTGCAGGTTTAACCTCCTCTGCCCATTGCCTTCCCAGGCTGCTCTTGTCTTCTGGAAACCAGGCACTGCTGCTAAGGAGAGAGGGGAAAGTTGTGTGGGAGGAGACCTTTCCTCTGCTTGAGGGGTGAGGTGTCGGGAATCTCTGGGAAACCAACTCTTTCTGGCTCATGTGGGTGGATTTGGCCAACCACCCTTCCTTTCTAACCCCAGCCTGCCTCCTGCTGAGCCAGCCAGGACCAAAGGCTCCATCCCCCCTGCCAGCAGAGGCAACCTGTGCTAATGTGATGCAGGTCCCACGCTGCTGCTCCATCTGATTTGCTGGGAGTCTCCCTGCTTTGAAGGCAGCCGTTGTGTTATCGTGTCAGAAGGTAATTAAATAGACCCCAATTCTTTTAATTACTGCTCTCTCCTCGGTACATGCCTGCACACAGGGGTGAAGTGAAGGGTATGGAAATAATCGCTGACAGATCACAGCTGGAAATCCGTGGCACCTTGGATAAACACTGAAGCGAAGGCACCGCGCAGCCCAGGCGGCTCGGCTCTGCAATTACTGTGAAATCTGTCTAAAGAGATTGGGGCATGGAATTGGAAAACACGGCAGGCTCTCTTCTCCAGAGAGCAGGATGTAACAAGGGGCTGGGTGATGGCGATGAGAGGCGTATCTGATACACGGAATGGGTTTTGTTGCTGTTGGCAGGAATCTTCAGACAGAGGCGAGGTGAAATAAGCAGGTTAGTGAGATGCACCTCATTGGATGGGGCAGCAAGGTGAAGGAACACTGAGACCTGGCAGCTTATTAGAGATACAGGTCACCATTACACCCCTTGTCATTGTTGTGCTGACAGGGCTCTGATGCTGAGAAGGTGGACAAGCCTGGGTTGGGTGTCTTGGTGCTTTCTCTGCCTGGAGACCAGAGCTGGAATGAGACAGAAGTGACACCAGATCCTCCCATGTGCTGTCCTTTATGCCAAGTGGTATGAGGTAACGAAAGCATCTTTGGCTTGCACCTGTGCAGCTGTTCCTCACATAAGGTGAAAATGTTGTTGCCTTTGAACCTGTTGGAGGTTTTCCTCCTAACAGTCAGGGAGGGGGGTTCTTCAACAGTCCAGCTCCTGGTGTGGTGTGGTGTTCTGAGGTGTTGTGCCCCAGCACATTGATTTGGCAAGGCACAAATGCTCCTGAAATGTCTTGCTGCAGACAACATGGTGTGTTGCTTCTTGTTCTCTCATGTTTATGCTGCAGTCTTTAGAAAATAATCAGCTGCTGGTATCTGAATGCATTGCTATTGCAGGGCTGGTGGAGGTGAGGCAGGCAGGCAGCAGAGCCAGAGCTGGAATAAATGTTTCAAAGATAGGACCAGAAGCATCTTTCTGGGGACTAAAGCTTGGTTGTTTGAGAGCCAATTCTGCTTTATTACCTTTCCCTTTATCTGCCGTTCTGGTTCTAAAAAGGTCTCCTAATGCCTCTTGGGGTTAATAAAGCAGGAGTGGAGGCAGGAGACTTAATTTTGAGTCCTGTGCGATTTATGGGCTGGGGAAGCTGCTGCTTGCCAGGCGTCCGGAAGGCAGCAGAGCAAACGGTGCCAGCAAAGGGCTGTGTGCAGCTCGTCTGCTCTGCTGTGCTCAGTGGCACCAGCCACGGGGGGGTCTGAAGACGTGTCTGTGGTGGTTAGAGAAGGAGAGAGAGAGAGGAAAGATGGGCCTGTTTTCCCCCCACTTACCTATTGTTTTGTATAAAGGATCGGCCCTTGATAAATCCCCCCCTAATTTGTTGCCTCTCTGCCCTTCCTTTGAAAGATGAAAAAGCCTGTTCTGAGCCCTGGGGCTCATGGAGACAATAACTGAGAGCCAGTGGTGCCAGAATGGGCAGTGAGGGCAGGTTTAGCTCCTGAGCCTGCTGACCAGCCTTGCTTGCACAGCTCAGGTGGCCCAGGCCAGGGGCAGGAATCAGCTCAAGCTCTCACCTCTGGGCTGATACCAGAGCCTGGGATGGGTGGTACCAGCCTGGCTGCTGGTGGGCAGAGCTGCTGGCGTTCATGGATTGTGCTGGCAAAAGCAGGGCTCTACTCTGTGGGATGCTGGTCTGCTTCCAGGGTTTCACAGGAGATGCTTCCTTCCCTGGGCTGCAGTCACATTGCCTTTCATTCTTCTGGGACTGGCATTACTCACGTCCTCAGAATCCACTTGCAGACAAAGCACGTGGGGCAGTTATGCAGGAAATTGTTCCATTTTCTGACTTGTTTTTTGTTGATTGTATTCTCTCCAGTGTTGTTTGCTTGTGGCAAGTGAAACACAGTACCTGAGCCTAAAGGGAAGGTATCAAGGACAGAGTTGTCTAATTCCCGTGGGAAGTCAGCTGGGTACTATGCCTTGGAATCCTGCTAATCCTAATGATCTCTCTGGGTTTAACCTGAGCTGATGAGATTAGGGCTTGTGCAGATCATGTTGCTGTGTGCATAGCAGGGCCTTCCTTCACAAACTGCCCCTGCCTTTGAACCTGCGCCCACCCTGCCCCAGCACATGGTCCCTGAGGGGCCTGCTCTCTTGGTGAAGGTTCTTCCTCCTTCAGAGGACCTTCTAGGATCAGGGTGAAGAATTCTGAAGCGTCAACAGTCACAAAAGCAAAACCTATTCTCTCTCCTAATGGACACCACATATTTTTCAAAGAAGCCCTTTTTGGAACAGTACTTCTGGTTCAAAACATTTGGGGTTATACTGGTAGCTATGGCAAGAGAAGGAATCCTGCATTTTCTTTTTGTCACCCCACCCCCCCTGGTTTTCAGTCTGAAGGAAACAGCCTGATTCATGACAGTGTCACAGCTCGCTGGTACCAGCCAGGACCCTACAGGTGACCCTGAGTATCTTGGCACTATTGAAAGAACTCCACAGCATGGAAATAGAATGGAGACTACAGACAGAACATAGCTTTAGCCTGTCTGACCCCTCACCCCCTGTCTAATTTTCATGGGTGTTATTTACTGCTGCAAAATACTACATGCTTAAGTTATAAGCTGATTTTAAATCAAGGCAATTCCATGGCCATCTGTGGAACTACATCAATTTACACCTGCTGGTGATCCCAGCCAGTGTTGATATATCTTCTTGGGTTCCATAAAAAATGATTTTTTCAGAAGCTGACTTGTTAGCTAAAGAAGCAGCAATGATCTTTAAACAACGCTATTAGGCTGTTCAATGCAGCATTTTTATTGATCAATGTCCTTAATGTGGCAGAAGGATGGCTCCATTTTTCCATTACTTCTCTGTATCCAGCCTGGCCAGCCAAGCACTTCTGTGCGTGGCAAGCACTCCTGCTTGCCAAAACCTGTTGTTATGGCACAGACTGGTGTGCCCAAGGCAATTGTAGGTCGAGGGTGGGGATTTCCAGTTGTGACTGCATTTGTGCAGGAGCACTGAAGTAAAAGTAGCCATGGTGTGATGACCCACCCAAAAGGGGAAGAGGTGCTTCCTTCTGCACACATGGTAACTCTTTTGCTTCTGCTGTCTTAAAACAGACAGGGATGAAGAGTGAGTGAGGATGGAGAGGGAAACATTTGCAATAATGTCCCCACCAGTGAAATGGAAAAATGTTTGGGATAAGTAAAGAAAATGAGAGTTGTAATTGTTTTGGGCTGCCATTTCAGAGGTGATCAGTTTTCAGCAGAAAGATTGTTTATCCTGTCTGGGCCTTCATCTACACACCAGCTAAATGAGTTTAATAATGGCTCCAGCAAGGCCCTTACAACACTGTGATATTTTCAAAGAGCTTTGAGGTCTTCAAAAGAACGCACAGCATGGGAACGAAGTGCTGCTGCCTTACAGCTGCTAAGTCACTTCTGCGTTTGGCTCCAAGGACTCTCAATTATTTCAAGATGCTGAGATGGGAGTGTGTTCCGGTTCAGTGCAGTGCACGTGGACGTCAAATACCCTCTTGTGTCAGAGCAAGAGGTTGTAGACAGCAAGTGTCTCTGAAAGGAAGTGTTGCCTATCCTCTCCAGGTACAAATCTCAGGGAAGCACCTCTGTGCTTTGGGTTAGAGGCTGTGATTAGAGAGCAATGAGGCCTTCCACACTGGCAATGCGTTGTGGTGATGCTGAATTTAATGGATTCCTTGGGGTCTCTGCACTCTTTCTGCAAACATTTCCTCCTCAGCCAGACATTCAGAAAGCACTATATGTTTCCTCCACCCCTTTCCTGCTCTGCAGACATGATTTTTATATGGTTTTGATGGGTTTTGCTTAATGGTTTCTTCATGCTGGTTAAAGGATTTATGTGCCATGGGTTAATATATGTTAGTGGTGTCATGGATTTATACCAAAAGGCCTTTGTTCTCAGCCCTGGACTTTAGGAAGCCTCTTTGAGTAGCTTTCAAATGGTCTCTTGTATCTTGTTGGCAAACAAGCTCTTCTGACTCCTTCAGCTCTGAGGTTAGACCCAAAAGTAACAGCACCTCATGGTGACGCTGGGGTCCTGTTATGGGCAGCATGTCCTTAGGTGGGAGCTTAACTCTCCAGTTAGTGAAATGCTGGCAGCCCACAGTGACTGCAGAGAAGCCAGGTAACTTAGGAAAGTGAGTGTGTGCTCACCAGGTACAGCAGCCAAGTTCTTGAGGCCTGAACCTGTGGTAACACGTCCTTTCTCGGGCAGAGAGAAGTTGGCTGCCCACTTGCCAGCACATCTTGCAATGCTGGCAGACTCCATCTATTTTTCTTCTCTTCTGTCTCATCTCATTTTTCTTTTTCCTCCCCTCCCAAGTTTTCATCTCTTTGCAGGGAAAGCATTGGCTGGTGTGAGAAGTGCCAGCGATACTCCAAAGGGTGTCCTTCCTTTAATAGCCCTGCCCTAATGCAGAGGAACATTTGCCTGCAGGTTGGGTGGTGATGTGCAGACCCATTAAGACTTGTCTGTTAGCTCATGACAGCACTTTACGCTGTTTCTTCATGTAGAAAAGGAATACTGAGTGCTGGAGGGACTGAGACAAAAACAGTGAACCCAAAAGTTAGAGACAGCTTTCAGAAAAGCTTGTATCTGCAGGAGTCATCCATGGTCTCCTTGCCTCCGGCAGCAGAGCTGAGATTCTCTCTCCCGTGCCACCTGCTGACAGATGCAAATGGCAACTGTGTAGAAATAGCCTGGGGAATAGTAATTTTATATTTCTGCTCCAGATCTTGCAGAAAAGCTCTTGGATGGTGATCAGGGATTAGCTACCCTTATCATCCATCTGTCCTTAGTGCAATAACAAATCAGAGCCTTGCTCTGACCAACCTTGTTCGTAAACTGCACGAGTGGCACTGCTCTGTAGTGGGACAGCCCCAGGGATCCAGATGAAGAAGATCTTCTGGGAAGATGATTGTTGTTCTTGGTGCTAGAGATTCAGTCTGAGCCACTTCAGAGGGATCCTGTTGGATTCTGTCTTCCTCCACTGGGATACACATGGAGATGGGATTTACTTTGCACTTGTGATCTGAGAGTTGTTAGACAACTTCTGCTACAGCTTGTACTCTTGGGTAAATCAGAAGGCAAATGTCCCTCTTTCCTTGGTGACTCAGTTATTGCTACTGGAAGGCAAACAAAGCAGGAGCAGGTAAAGTGGCAGACCTGCCCCTGTCTGTGTGTATCCATGCCCATGTCCTGAGTGTGGGGCCATCTCCTGTCAGCTGATACTGATGGTGAGGAGAGGTGCCTTGCTCCAATGATAAATCCAGACCTGTGTCTTTTGGGTTATTTGATTTTAATTCAAAGGATGTAAGACTGTATCTCCAAACCTTCCCCAAATTTTACACCTACAACTCCTCTTCACCTGCTCTGCAGAGGAACCCTGTGAAACTGGGTCCTCCTCTCCCAGTTCTTGGTCATTCATGGTCTAATTTTGCAGCCTGGCTTCATTCATGGTCTAATTTTGCAGCCTGGCTTAGTTAGAAGATCTGAGATCCAGAGATGTGCCATGAAATCAGGAGCCCCTCTGAAGCCAGAGACTGACCAGGGCTGTGCAAATGGATGGAAAAAGGCTTGCAAAGTGGAGACAGTTTCTAGACAAAGGCGGCATGCAGTAATCCCTGAAGAGTAAATGGAAAACAGATTACGTTTGTTCTCAGATCTGTTCAATAATGGAGCAGCAGGCAGCTGCTGGCCTGCCTCCCCCGGGTCCCTGGCAGGAGCAGACAGCCACTACATTATTAATTGTCTGCCTCTGGCAGTCCAGCGGGACGCAGCGGGGCTTCTGGAGAGGAGCCTGGTGCTTTGGGAAGCAGCCCCTTCCTCCTGCCTCCAGGGCTCTTTTAATAAATGTGTCTTTTCCCCTGAAAACTCCTCCTCACAGCATGGTGTCCACGTGGCCGTGGTCACAAGCACTGCTGTAGCCACAAGGCAGGGAGGGTCACCCAGGATTCTTCATTTACTGTGGCACTGAGCACCTGCTCTGGGCACCGGGTGCCACAGCCCGCAGTGAGAGAGACTGCCTCAGAGAGCAGCTGGACAAAGCCAAGCCTGTAGCCTCGTCCTGTGGGGGGGAAACTGAGGCACAGCTACGCTGTCACGTGGATACAAACACCACGGATGTGCAACACACATCTTCTCATAGTGTTTCTTCTTGTTAGAGCTTATCCTGGTCATTGGGAGGAAGTCTGGGGATGGTCACTGTCTCAGGTGGTTTTTTAGCAGGGATGCAGCAAGTTCCCTTTTTTTTCACTGTTCCAGTTTTAAACTGGGAAGTGTTTCCCTGCTCGTGCTCCAGGCCTCTGCCAGCCAATAGTTTGCCTAAAGAGCTCTTTCTCGGGCCACTGTTTTCCCTCTTGTCACCAAGTGTTTCTGCTTCATCTTTTGCTCCCATGCCCAGTATTTAGTCAATCACTTTTGGCTGCACAGGTGATTCTTGGTCTGACCTGCAAATGTGGTTGTGTCTTGGGTGAAGGACAATTTATTTCAAATGTCCAGTCTGTAATGAACATTAATTGCTTTGTCTGTTTATCTTGAAACAATCCCTGCTGATCTTCTAGCCAAGGAGTGTGCCTTGGCCTCTGCCCTGACCTTGGTGGGAGCACCATGGACTCACCTGATTTAAAAGCTCTCTGTTTTAACCAAGTACATAAGTCACACAGGGGAGTCTGTGACCCCAACATGAGCTTAATTATTGAATTAAAGGTCAAAAGACACATTTGGCGACTTTCACATTGTGCCCCCCCAAAAAGAAAAAGCTTTACTAGGAAATGTCCAAACAGAACAATGAAAAATTGTTGTAGAAACTCAGAGCATTTTTTGGCTTTTTCTTTTCTTGAGTCCCTTTTTGCTTTTGCACAGTCCCCAAGCTGGTAACTGTGGTATATTTGTGTGAGGAATTCTTAATTTCCTTTCCACAAAACTTCACCTGCTAGTGCTGCTTTCTTTTTTTTTTTTT
>VZRQ01002109.1:1915986-2039072 GCA_013397975.1 Machaerirhynchus nigripectus
TTTTTTTTTTTTTTTTTGTACTTTTTCAATATAACATCGCCTCACAGTGGCTTGCTCGATAATTTTTGCATGAAATGCTGGAAGGTGCCTCCTGTGAAAGTTGGCCTTTGTTCAAGAAACTGCCTTGTTCTGGTTTTTTTTGTTTGTTTTGTTTAGGTTTTTTTTAAAGTGAAACCAACAAAAGAAAGTGTTATCTTTTCTTCTAGCACTTGGTGTAATTGGAATGTTGCTGTGCTCATAGTGGGATGTGGACTGCCTTGGATTACAAATATACCCACACGTATTCTTGACTGCTTCTCACCTAAGCAGTAGCTCACATTTAGAAAGCCACCCATGGATTTTTTCCAGCTGGAAAAAAATAGTTTTCTTCTTCAGTCTTTTTAAATGGAGAACGTTTTCCCTCGGGACAGGGATTTTCTTTCATTGTTGTGCTCTTCTCTCATCGTGAAGTGACAGAACATATCCTGCTGCCTGTAGCAGAACTGCAGCCAGAGAGGAATCTGCTGGGAGCAGGTATCCAAGGAGAAAGGATTACCCCAAGGAAAGGTGGTGGAGACCAAGTTATTGATGCCACCCTGGCAGACTCAGAGGGGCAGTGTTTTGTCATCTGCAGTGTCTCAGGGCTAAACCCCGAGGTGCAGGACACGTCCCACCAGAATAGGACAGGCCAATATCCACGTGTCCTTGTACACCTACAGGAGGGGCTGTGGCAGCCTCAGGAGAAAATCACAGAGAGGCTACTCAGCACTCCACACCTCGGGAGCCTGGGACTTACCAGACAAGATTTTACCTGCTCTTTAGTTGTGTAGGTGGGGTTTTTTTCCCCGTTTCCTTGTTTCTTCCTTTTCCCTCCAGCCTGCCATCAGTCTCTTGTGTCTGCAGCTTCCCTGCAATGGAAGGGGAGGCAGAGTCAGGCTCTTTTGTTGGAAAGGGGAAAGAGGATCCCTGGATACCACAAGGATGCTTGTGTGCTTGAAAGGGGTGTGCAAACCCACGAATGTCCCTGGACCTGAAGGCTGGATGATCCATACTCCTTTTTATTTACTGGAAGGGTGCAGAGTACAGAGAAGTCAGAGAAGTTATACCCACTGAACAAAAACAATCTGCTGTTATGATAAGCACTACATTAATGATATGGTAAGAAAGCATGGGCCACTCATTATTTTCAGCTCTGCTCCCACCCTGGACAGATTACTGGGTCCAAGCAGGGACTTTTTAGGAGCAGATGAGATTTTTACACAGCTCCCAGTTAACCCAGTGATGGGGAAGGGAAGGAGGCAGCTCAAACGCTCAGCTTTCTGCTGTGCACCTCCAGGGAGAAACAGTTAAATGGAGATGTGAGGGCTTGCCTTGCTTCACAAGGAAATAGTCTCTTTTATGTGTATCTTGCCTGTGTTGATATTTGAAAGCTATTTTGGGCCACAACAGCAAATTTAATCCACAGTTTGTTCTCTCTCTAAAGTATTGTACCATAAAAACTCAGATCAGTTTTGACAGCTCCAACTATTTAGATTGGAGAGGAAAGCCAAACAATGAATCACTCTGAATATTTACAGTTGAATTCATCCCAGGGTACCTGTACCCACCTCACTGGAATGAAAGCATTATCTGAGAGATGAGCAAAGGCTTGGAGGCTCCCACCTATTTTCCCAGCTTGCATGGAGTGGTGTATCCAGGGCTGGGATGTGAGGGGCAATCCAGGGCTAATGTTGCAGAGGAGTCGATGAGTTCAGAGTGGTCCACACACTCCCTCTGGGAGGCTTGGGGATTTATGCTACGCTCGCTCTGCTGAGAGTCAAAGCACTTGAACCAGAGCAAATACAGCTTTCTCACTTCCCTGGAGCTGGCTGAAAATGTGGGAAAGACGTGTTCACAAATAATTATACAGTAGTCAATTTTCAACGGTCCACAGGAAAAAGAAAAGTCACAATGAAACAAAAGCCCTCACAGTAAGTTATTGAATGAATTCCCTTGGATATCTTACCATGTTATAGCCTATGGCTATGACTAGATTTGCAGGAATCAGTGTTCAGTTCTCAGCTCTGGTCCCTTCCTCCTGTGGTCTTTACCAGAGATGCTTCATTTCCTTCCTGTCTCAGCTGGAAAATCTCTTTTCAGGTTTTTGCGTGTCGCCCATGACTGCAGCATCTTCCCTGTTAAATTGATGGCAATTGCAAAGTCCTTTGCAGCTTTTATGGGCTTCATAATACTTCCTCACAGGGAACTCAACAGTCTATATTGGCTATCACTGTCATCCTCTGAAATATTGCTGTCATTCACATATGTAATGTCCCCAGTCCCAGAGGGCCTGCAGCCACCGTGCTAACTACAAATAAGTGCAGGGATTGCTTTGCTGTTAAAATGCAGCTCTGTCCCGAGTGTAGAGAGGGACCTGCATGGCCAAGTTACCATCAAACAGCTTTTTGCTCATTTCTTGGAAGAGATGACCAGCCATTGGTCAGAGACAGAAGAAACAAATCTTTTTACAGGCTTTCTACACCTAATGAGAGCGGGATGTGCTGATTTTTGGCCAGGCTCTCAGGGCCGTGTTAGGTATTGTACCCCTAGTTAGGTGTTGTGGTTTGCTGTGTGAATTTTCTCCCCTCCTCATTTTTCTGCTTCTGTTTCCTCTCCCAGCTTGTCCCCGTGTGAGCCTCTCTGGGGTTACCTCTGCTTGTGTCCATCAGTGTCTCAGAGTGTGGCCCTCTGAGGTCCCTGATACCTGAGTACTTCTAAGCTCTGGCTTGAAGCAGTCGTGTAGGACCTTTCCACTTGTCTCCTGTGTGGCTGAAGACACGTCTGACCCCAAAGCAGGGATTATAATGGGTACACTGTGAACAGACAGACTGTGAGATGGACAATAGTAGCAAAGCTCCTGGCGTGCTTTTCCCATAATCCAGTGCCTGCCTGCAAATGCCATGGATAGCACAGGCGGGACAAGGGGGAGTGGGGCACTGGGAGGGAGAGCGAGAGTGGCAGCTCAGATGAAAGGAAAAGGTGGGGGCGAATCCCTGCAAGCATGGGTGAGTTACTGCTCTGCTTATTCTGCACTGTTTATGTGGGGAGAGGGACTTGTTCAACTTCCTGGTGGTGGTGGTTTATAGGAGTTCAAGTCTCACCTCTGCTCTAAAGTGCCAAAAGGGAGACATATACACGTTACCAGGAAATCATAAAAAGCGCCAGTAAAGGTCTCGTCTCTCACACATTGTGGGGGTGGGAGCGAGGGGAAGCATCAATGCACTGTGGGCTGGACAGGGCTGAAGGTGTTTGGATGGGGAACGGGCAGGGTGTGATCCCACTCTGCAGACAGAGGGTCTGTGGCAGTGCCAGCTGGAGGGCCAGGCTCACTGGTACCAGTATTAGGGATGGTGGGGGTGGATGTTGCACAGGTGAATCCCTCCCTGGGGAGGGAGTGCCTCATGCCAACCAGTGTGCCCCTGACAGCTGAGTGTGGAGGCAGTGGGAGATGCAGCCTCTGTGTCTCCTCTTTTTCATGCTTGGAGCATCCCCACTTCTTCTAATGGGGTTGGGGTGGTGATGAGAGAGTTTCTTGTCTGTCACAGCCTCAGCACAGACAGCAAGGGAGCCTGGGACTCGATGGCAGAAGCTTGTCCCCTTACACCTTTCCACTTGCCCCGCTGCTGCATTCATGGGGATCCCGTGTGCTTTCCTGTGCCCTCCCAAAGGCAGCTGGAGAGAGGCAGACAAGGGACAGACTTCCCAGTGTCCCTGGGAGCCTTCCATGATGCACATGCCATCACAAAAGGGCTAATTGCCTGGAGCAGGAGCAGAGCAGGATGAGAGCAGTCCTGTGGGTGGATGTCCCCATGCCACAGTGCCTCGCAGGGCGGCACAGCTCCCTCACCAGCTCAGTGTGCCACGCAGCTACTCTGGGCAGTGCTCACTGATGCTGGCATTGCATCCAGGGAAGAGCCTTGCTGTGTGGAGAGTAAACAAAATGCTTAATTTACAGCCATTGATTTATTGTGCTGTTTGCTGAAATGATATTACAGTTGGCTGCAAACTGTTTTTCATCCTCTCATAGCGAGCTCCCATCACAACAGTGCTGCAGAAGCTTTCGCTGCCCACCGAGAGCGATGCCAGCAGGAGGCTGGGAAATGCCAGCTGCAGCTGGAGAGGAGGGGTCACAGCCTCAGCTGGCACAAGCCAAGGTAGCACTGCACCAGCTGGCATTTGCCCACGCCTGGTGTGCTGCAGTGGAGGGACCCAGTCCTTGCACTAGCACAGCACACTCGCAGGCTGTGGGCTGAGAAAATTCAGTGTAGCTCCTTTCTGTTGATGGATATTGAAGGAAAATAATAGTCCTAAGTGCAAAGAAACCTGGAGGAAAAGGTACCTGCATTTCTTTTGTTCAGGAGAGGTTCTCTTTCTAAGGTTCATGAAGGGACCTGCTTAGCCCATGCCTGTTCCTTGCTCTGTGTTTCCAGTGCAGCCTGTCTATCATTGAGGGAAGGACTCCATGGGCAGTGCTTTTTTGTTTCTGGTGCCCTCATCACTGTGGAATCCTAAACCTCTCATCCACCCTGTGCATACAAATTAAATAAAGAAAAAAACCCAACCCACTGTGTGTGGTTGGTGATCAAAGGTAGGGAGCTTGCAGCCCAACAGGCATTTAAAACAACAATTGAAATCCTCATTGATCTTTTATCATTGCTGGCTGAGCCTGCCAGCTCTCTGGAAAGCTGTGGTCTGTGTATTACATTTATTGTGGCTCCATTTGTGACAGCTTCTTGGAGACAGACAGGGAGCTCGTGGGGCAAACACTGGATGGTGGCCAGAGAAAGGCAATACACACCAGGAAGATGCTACAACTCATTCAGTGTAATTGTAGCAGCAGAAAAACAGTGGCAGTGGGAGAAAAGCTTGCTGAGGTCGGTGATGAGAGATGACTTGGCAAACAAGGTCCAATTTGGAGGCTTTTTCTTCTCCCCCTCCCTGTGTGGGCACTGCCCAGGTGTGTGGATCTCTGAAACGTGCTCTTCCATAACATGACGGATTTGCCTTGAATGGCTCTGTAATGGGATACCTTGGAGAAGAATGGCATTATCCTTTGAAGCACACAAGGCTGGATTGCTCAGGGGAAGTCCTTGAGTTGCAGCTGCTCTCGGTGAGCATCCTCCAGGCAGGTGGGCAGAGGCTGCCCTCCTGCGAGTGAAACTGGGGGGCTGGCTAGGCAGAACCCCTGCCAGCAGTGCAAACTGGTGACAGCTCAGGGCTGGCAACCCCAGCCCAGGGGCAACTGTGTTCTGCTGCCTTTTTACGAGTCTGCTGAAACTGGGCTTCACCCAGGAACTGATGGAGAATAACACCTGAGCATTAGGGTGTCCTTGTGAATGGAGCGGGGCTGGAGGGCAGGCAGACCCCTTCCCGTGCTGCCTGCTTGTTGCCTGCAGCCTGCACAGTGTGCTGAATCCAAGTGTGGGTGGATTTATCATCTGGGCAGGATGCTACCTTGGCATTTAGTCCTGCAAACCTCAAGGAGATAAATTACCTCATGGCCTGTCCCTGTCGGTCGCTGTCCTGGTCGCTGCGTGGGGGACCACAGAGGCAGCAAATGTCTCCTTGCCTGTCAGAACGGGCTGCTGCGAGCCAGCACCAGCAGGCCGCCAGAAAGCCACTCTCCCCTTGATGCCTCTCCCTCCCTGGGAGGCAGGTTCATTAAGTGAAGAAGCTTTGTGGCAGCGGGGAGCCTGGCTGCTGCAGCGAGAGGATTGCCTGGCACTCGGCTGTGCCGTGCAGGCTGCTGCTCTTAAATCTCTGCCCTGTTAAACGGGATTGGCTTGTCTGAGAGCAGGCAAAATGCCCTCCTAGCACATGGGCATTAGTGAGAGAGGGTGAGGCTGCCAAGACATCATTGCTGATCATTAAGTGTGTTTATAAAGGCACGGCCAGGAGCCAGGCAGGCCCTGCTGATCCAGCCCTGCTGCTGCAGCAGAGCCAGTGGCAGGGGATGCAGCCTGGGTAGTTCTTCCCCCAGCTAGATTAATTTATAAACTAAAAAAGGCTGAAGTGGGTCAGGTCTTAGCACTGGCTGTGCTGGCAGCACTCCTCGCTGAGCTCCTGGAGAGCGCTGGCCATCACCGAAGCGGGGACAATGTCCTGGTGTCCTCACAGGGACAAGGCCGTACTCACAGCATCAGTGCCGTGGCACAGGGCAGCAGAGAGGTGCCTTTAGCCAGCGCAGAGATCCTCTGCCTGCCCACTGTGATGCGCGTGCCAAGTGCAAAGTTATTTCTTATCTCGTTGCAAAAACGGGGGGAAAAGCAGTTGTTTCCCTCTGTGACTGGCAGTGGAAATCAAAAGCTCCTTGGTGAGGAGGTAGCGTGGCTCTGTGCTAACATCTGTGAGTGATGGATGGCACTCGGAGAAAAGGTGTCACAACCCATCACATGCCTGAATCGTGACAGCAAAGGGGTTGTTCTTCCATGCCTGTCTTCTCTGCTCTGGCAGTGCTTGCACACATCGTTCCTGAGGTTGAGATCACTCATGCTGGAATAACTTATAAAGCATCAGTGTACCACTGGGATTTAAACTTCTCTTTCTCTGCAGCCTTAAAAGGAAGGAGCTAAAGGCAGGATACACAAACTGATGAAAATTACTAATTTTATTCACTATTTTTACCACACTTTTTTTCCAGAATAAAATTGTATCTCAGTGATTTAATAATCTTGAAGTATTCTGGGCGGGAATGCAGAGCTGAAATGCAGTCAGCACTCAACACTTTAGAGAACTGAGCTGTATTTCTGGTGTCTAGGGACTGGTTTAGGATTGTAACTATAGATGATGAGACAACTGGCTCCAACACATTGCTCCTACCTCATTTTCTTCACATTTTTCACAGCAATTTTTTTTTCTGCAAGCAATGTAATGTAAGCAGGTTGTATTCTGCTGGTTTCTAAGAAGTGAACTTGCAGAAATGAGACTGGGGCACAGTGATCTTTCCCCATCCCTGCCTGAGCGGACAGTGTTTCCTCTGCTTAGAACATCTGGGGATGGAATGGGGCCAAACACATTTCCTGGCAAAGCAAATTTCTTGTGGTAGAGCCTTGTGGGATGCCAGGATCTAACTAAAGCTTCAGCTCTCCTCATTTGTGTTAAAAGAAACAGGACAGTAAACTCAGAGACTGGTGTTGTCTTAGGCTGGGCTGGATGGTAGAGTTCGGGCAAGTGGGCTAGCAAGTCAGGAATCCAAGGAAGGTGACCAGCCCACCTTCATGGGCTCCCAGCCCAAACCCAAGCTGTCATTTCCTTGTTCGTCTGCATGTGCTGTGTTTTGTCACTGCCACCAGTGCTGAGTGGTGTTAAATGCTGCTGCTTCAGAGTGAGTGGCTTGGCCTCTGCGGGGGGCAGGCAAAATATATGTTCTTCAAGACACACTTGCTGCCAGCCACCTTCCCTGAAGGTGGACATTTGTTATTATCCCAGGAAGGTGAAGGATGTGCTGCTGTGGGATGTAATTCTCCCCAGCAGAAGCCTCCTGCCAGAGCCCTCATCCCTGTGCCGGGGCAGAGGAGGGAGCACAGTCCTCGCTGTAAATGAGACTGAACCCTCAGCCTCTTCTGGGTGCCATGGAAACAGGGCAGTGCCCCCTTTGTGCCCACTGTGGCTGAGCTGATAGGAACCAGGGGTGTGCCTCCATCTGCCTGGCATGGCTGGTTCCCAGAGCCACCCTGCTGCCACTGGAGCGGAGACTTGCCAAGGTTGATGGCAACTGATAACCTTAAAGTCAGGTTTCATTGGCATGACCATTCCTGTATGTCTGAATAGCATTTTAAAGTGTGGCTTAAGTGAATAGCTAACGTCAGCACTCTCGCTCCACGATAATCCCTGTGTCTGCTTGATTAGTGGATAGGAAAATGATTAACTAGGAGATAATTTCCCATCATATTGGGGGTTTTTTTGGGTTTGGTTTTTTCTTTCAGAAGTCTGGGCCTGTGGATTATCCTGGCTCTCTCAAGGGCAAGCAGTTTCTCATGTCCTTGAGAGTAAATGCCAAACTGCTTGGGCTTGGCTGCAGCATTGGCTGTATTTGCCAAGGACTTCAGAGCATGCCTGAAGAACAGAGCAAGAGGGAAGAGGGAAAACAGACAAGTAATTCTGACACACTTTAGTATTCCTGGCGGTGCTGCTGCCATCAGCTGTTCTATCAGCTTTCACAGCCCATGCTATAATTAAGATCTGTCAACACTGATAAAAAGGAGAACATTCAGTCAACTAATTAAGTATCGCTTTAATACTCTAATATTTAAATTCAGGTTCCTAAATCAGCAGAATAATAAAATGTTTGATGTCTGCTTAAATGGCAAGGGAACAGAATGCGAATATCTCAGTAGTGGATTTAATTCAATCTGCCTTTCCCCCCATGGAGCAGAGTGGGCCTCGGTGATCGGAACCAGGATCCCTGGCAGCTGTGGGAGGAGAGTGCAGAGCAGGCCCTGAGCTGGAGGGAGCTGGGGAACCCCTGCAGCCTGGCCGGGGTACCCCTGCAGCCTGGCTGGGGTGGCCAGGGCTTAGGAGCAGCCTGGATGGGATGCACTGTAGTGTTGAGAGAGGTCCTTCGCAAACGCGCCCTGGCTGGCGCTGGCCGTGCACGCTGAGGAGGGGGCAGCGAGGCACAGACACGGGTCAGGGCGTCGAGGGGAGCGGCTGGGAGTCGGGATGCTTTGGTGTATTGTCCCTGGCCCCAGACGAGGGGAAAGAGCTGAGCAGGGAGCAGGTATTAAGTTGAGCAAATGCTTCAGCAGGCCTGGCTTCAAGATTACCTTTCCTTTGTCCTTTTTGTGTTAGCTTGCTGTGAATATTTTAGTGAGCACGTTTACTGGCAGGAGTGTGTTCATGTGGAAGGGAAATATTTGTTCAATTAATCTCCAAGAGGACTGCAAACTGAGATATTTGAAGTATTTGCAGTAGAAACTTGATGGTGACTGCTGCACTCGTCCTGGCAAGGAACACAGGCAGCCAAGCAGCTCATGAGCACCATTAAACCGAGTAGGGGAGTCGGGGTTGTAGTGAGGGGGCTGCTGCTAATGATGGCTCAGGTCTGGTGGGGAGCTCTGGCCAGGCAAGGATGCAGGGCCTGGAGTTCTTTTAAGACTTCAAGTTGTTCTCAGAAATTACATGGGATGGGAAAAGGCTTGGGGGGAAAAAAAAAATCAATTTGGAAAATCCAGCTCTGTTCACACATAATTTGCAAACTGGAAAAGAGGTGAAATTCATCAAGGAAATGAATCGTTACAAATGATTTGTTCAGCTGTTGTAAGGAGACGATTTATGAATATTGATCTATTTGTAATTGTGAATAACTCCCTGTAGAAGCTGTGTGCTGTAGAAGTGTTGGGTATCTGAAATCGACTGAGAAAGTGCATTTTTTTTTAACACTGCAGTTACTCCAAAAGGTTTTCGTCAAGACTGCAGCTTCCTTGTGCTGCTCTTTGTAGAGGTTACTGTCAAAATGAATGCTTGGCCAAAGAGTTTTCAGAAAATACCCTGATTTCTATTTTCCAGAAGGACCCCTGGAATACAAAATGACTTGCCCAAAGTCAGTTAAAGTCTGTAGCAGACTTTGGGAAATAATCATAGTTTATTTTGGTTTGCCTTGGTTTGTGGGAAATTGTCCCAGAGCAGGAATTATTGGCATGTCTGCTGCAGAAAGCCAGCTTTGCAAAATCGAGGATTTTTGTCGGAATGCTTGAGTTTTGAGGAGGTGGTGTGAAATCCTGTGTAATTCCCTTGCTCCGTAGGAAACGGAGTGCGGGTCACCCCAACAGGCAGCTCAGCTTCCAGGGGAATGTGGGAAGGTGGGATGGATGCATCTCACCCGGAGGGTGGGCATGGGCACCTGCGGGAGTTATTTTGAACTGAGCAGCGAAGGAGAAAGCACCTCTGGAGCAGAAATACCACAGAGTATTCCCAGCACAGCACTGGTGTGCAGCTCGAGGGTTGCTACCCTTCCTCCTCCTGGAAGCTTCATTTCAGAGTTATTCTGTGGGTGCTGTTACTGTGTGACTCTGGCATGGTGCTTCATAGCAGGTGATTTTCTGTGCTGCCCAGTGTTTCAGCCCTGAGCATGCCACTTGCTAAGTGGAAAGGATGACCAGCAGAAGCGTGGATTGTTTGTTTTAAAATAGAGAAATGTGGCAATTTCATACCCTGCAGTTCCTTCCTGACAACTCATCCTCCTGCATCACACTGCAGTGAGTGACAGCAACCAGAGGCTATTCATAAGGGTGGCATCTCAGCATGTAATAATCATAATTACATGAAATAATAACTATCTAAAGGGCAGCACAGTGAGTGACAAGCCAGAGAATATACCTTGACACCTGCCAAAGATGTACTAAACACACAGAGAAATTTTCCCCAGGATCCTGTCACTTTGTCAACTAAGAGAACCAGCCAGAGTTAATAAAATTACTCCAACAAAGTCAGGCAGGGCTTCTTCCCTTGCTGTCAGAGCCTCAGGTTCACAGGTTCGCAGAATCATTGAGGAGCCTGATCTGGGTCTGGCAATGATCTTGTCATTACTATTTCTGGCTGTAATTAATTGGAGAAGTTTCTCTGCATGGAGTTTAATCTGATAATTACTAAAGATAATAATTGATAAAGTGCAGGTGACAGCAGGCTTGAGGGACCTGGCTAACAAAAAAAAAACCCTGGAAAGGTTTGACATTTCCTTTGCTACCATTGCTTCTGATATTTAATTCTACCTGTGTGTAAGGGCTAGACCCCGGGATGTGGAGCCCTGCGTGGCAGCTGATAACACTTACAGACTTTATCCTGAGGTGCAGCAGCAGGTGATCTTATATTGTGCAGTGTCTAATCCTTTGTGTAAAGTGAACATGGAAATTGTTTGGACAGACCCCCTTCCCTGAAAAAATGGTTATGGAAAGACAGGAAGGGGGGATAGGAGTCGGAGAAGATATTGGATGTAGATAAAACCTGGACCACTCCAACTAGAGTTAAGGGTATTGTGTGTCCCCCATAGGACCTGACTTTTTAAAAATCAGCTGCAAGTTATCCAAATTAAAATGAAACAAAAACTGTTGGCTGAGTGCTGGCCTTCCTGCCCAAGCTCCCTGGCTTGTGTTGTGGGTGGGGTTGGAACAGATATTCCCAATCACAAATACCTAACAGGAGTCATAACCCTGGAGGTGGGACTGTGCTTCCCTTCCAGAGCGTGGGGAGCACCGCAGGAATGGAAGATGCAAGGCTAGTTTTTGCAGGGCTCATTATAATTAGATTATGTGCATTCTGAGTGTCTCTTCAGTGCTGTTCTTTGGCACTTAAATAACAACTAGAATTGGTGGCGGGGCTGTTTTTGTTCAGTGTGGTTGTGAGATGTGGTGTTTGACCACGCGGTCCCTCATTTCCCTGGGTTCCTGTGTGCCCAGCCTTGGCCTGTTTTTAGGTACAAGGGGGAGCAGCAGTGTCCATGCACGACAAAGAGAGAGGCTCCTGTGTCCCTAATGTGGGTGTCAGACATCACAGCTGTGAAACAGCACACGGGATGAAGTCCATGCGAGAGGTTTATTTATACTCCTGGCGGGATGCACCGGTGGTTTCCATGGGAATGGGAAGGGCTGCACAGTAGGATGGCTGCTCTTACTGCACATGATAGAGAGCTAATGGGGAGGGCTGCGGCCTCCCCGTGCCCTCATTAATCCAGCCCCCTGCCAGCTTCCCAGCTCTCCATACCCTGCACCAGCCCTTATGGGCAGGTCATGGGGCATGAGGTGAGAGGTGCAATTTTTAGGAAACAAATGCATGTTCCTGTGACAGTGAAGGGGTAAAAATAAATTTTCTGTGCAGCCTTTTCGGGGGTTATTATTTTGGAGAGTAGAGGGTTTATTTGTTAAGTTTTATTCCCGTAGTGAAAGTTCTGTGGGGAAAAGCAGAACCGTAGGTGCAGTTTGCTTTGTGATCATGGGGTCTGGCTGCTGTGTGGCTGCAGAAAACCTCCAGGAGAGCACAGGTGAATTTGGCATCAGCTGCCGTGTGCTGGTGGAAGTTGTTTGTCCTCTAGAGGAACAGCTTCTGGGCAAATCCTGCTCCTGGGAACATTCCCTGCGGGCATTTTCCAAGTCTGTAGCACAATCTGCCCCATGCCTGGTTTTACAGGGAAAGCATCCTAGAGGGAAGAAGTGGTCCTAGGTGGCCACAAGCTGGACTGTTCCCACATCCCTCCTCTCCGTGCAGTGGCTGTAACACCTCCCCTCTTGGTTGCCTTGGAGCTTTTGAAGAAAAGTGCAAAATTCGCCTTTCCTTGCAGTCAGACACCATCCCACAGCTCAGGCTGGGCTCTGTGGAAGGACTGGGGTGACTGCACTTCACTCACCCAGGACCAGCAGCCCTCCTGACAAGGGGGAGCTGCAACCTCAGCTTTCCTTGGATAGCCTTGGGGGGCTCCCAGGCTTAGCATCCCCGAGATGTGTCAGCCAGAAACAAAATCTCAATTACCCCACCATTTGCTCGGAGGGCAGGGATTTCTGGGAGTGTGTGGGTTTCCTGGAGCCTCTGAGTGCCATCTGCTGGGCGAGGGGATTTGGTCTGGGGGCTGTGGCTGCAGAAGAAACATCCACGGGGAAACCGAGATTGGCAGGGAGAGGCCAAGGGCTGTTAATAATACAGTAGGTAGGGGAAAGCAGAGGATAGAAGACACCAAAAATTGCATTCAGACAACACAGATGACAGTTATTTTGATTTGTAAATGTCTACCTAGTTGGAAAAGCTGCCATAAATAATACCCAGCTGTCAGGCTGTCCTGATCCGCAGGCTGCGCGCTCAGGCGTGGCACTGATGGGGGGGCTATATTTTTCTCAGTGTACGTACAGGATAAACACACACTCTGCCTGCACATGTTTGTCATTGAGAAATCCCTGCTGCACCTGCCGTGTTCAGTCACTTGAGTCTTCAGACGCAGAGCGTTGTTGAATTTAATTTTTTTCCTTATATAATTTTCCTTCTTGTCCCTCATCTAAGGCAAGAAAATCCCTCATCCCACAGCTCTGTTTCTGTTGTGACACAAATTGGCTGCTCGCTTTGGATTTGCTGGAGCAGGCAGCAGCAGCAGCAGGGCCAGGTGGCAGTCTCTGGGTACCCAGTGCTGCACTGCACCACGTTTCTTTTCCCCGGGCTGGGGAAGCACATAAACCTGAGCCATTTGCAGGGAGGCACTTGGCTCTTGCCAAGATTTCACCTGGTTTTTGGATAAACAGAGCACTTCAGGGCTATCAATATTTATGGATTAATCTGTTTGAAGGCCGAGAGGGAGCGTTTATCATTATCCACTCTGCCCAGCGTAGGCTGTGGAACAGCACCAGCCCACCTGCAGCCCGGCCTCTCCGCCAGTGCCTGTAGGCAGTGCAAACAAAGCCGCACTTGCTGTCGATCTCAACTGCAGTTTGGGGTATTGGGATCGATTTCTGGATTGGAGCAGGAAACAGCAACAAGGACAAGCATCTCCTTGGTGGGGTTTGCCTAAATTTAAGGTGTCTGCTGGCCCTTGATGTGACGAAGGCAAGCTGTCTCCCTCCAGGAGCTCCCCACGCCAGCACCACAACCACCCATCAAACGCTGCTTGGAGCTTTTTCCCAGGAAGCAGCAGCAACCTGCAAACAAAACAAGGCCTCTGTCCAACAGCATCAAGGGGTTCCTGAAATTGCCTCCTGAAGGCACTGGTCAGTGAGCTGGATTTATGTTCAGATAGTTGGTGAGAAGGAAGAGAGAGTGAGGAGGATTTTTGCTTTTCCCCATCAGCTCTGAAAATGGCTCAGGAACAAGCCCAGCACCCTGAGAGAGTCACCTTAGCTCAGCTGTGTCCTGTGTTTAGAATCCCATAAATAAATAGCTGAAAAGTCACCTGAAGGTTTGGGAAACCTTTGGGGGCAACCCTGGATGGATTTATAGCTTCCCGTCAAGAACCACATGAGATTCATGGCTGTGTGTGGCTTTGCCTGAAGATTTGGCTGAATTCTGCTTTGCATTCTGGGCTCAGACAGAATTGCAAGAGAAATCGGGGGGAGACAAAGTCTGCAGCTTGAACTAAGCACAGTGTTCACATACCCTGGGGAAGCAAAGCTCCTGGGTGTTTTGCACAGCTGTGACCTCCAGACTTAGATGGAAATTTCCCTGTTGAAGATGCACAAATCCTTTAACAGCCCCTTCGTTCAAGGTGCAAACTGCTACCAGTAAATGCCACATCCTGAAAATGCATTTTGCACTGTGGTTGTCTTTTGTGCCCTGTTTCAGCTGGCCAGCCTTCCTAGGATCACCAAGCAGAATTTGCTGTTAAATCATAGTGTCTTTGTATTTTCTTTGCCCCGTGATTGATCTGTCTCATCGTGTCACAGAACTATATATAGCTTCTCCCTCCCAGCCGATGGAGTGGCTGCTTCTGGCCGTGTCACCTCAGGTCGGATTAATTAACCCTGACATCATCCATTTTCATGGACAGAGATCCCATTCCCTGCTGCTTGTCAACAGAAGCAGCTTAGGGGTGAGTGCGGGCAGGAGGCGATGGGGAGGCTGTGTAAACACCATCGCTCTGCACTGAGCCAAGGCATTTCCAGTGCCTACTTAAAAGAGCAGAAGCCAACTTTTCATCTCCTTGTTTTTCTTAGGGCTTAGCAAGGAACCAGTAAGTTTGCAGCAGCTCTGATTACAAATATTTGCTCTTTTCTTTGGCCCCCGATGACTCTGCTGTTGGCTTGGTGACAGCGTTTATCCAGTGCTGGTGCTGCAGCCGTCCCAGAGCACTTGGCTGCGCTCTCCCAGAGCCAAGCCTTGTAGGAACAGCTGGGATTTCCTTTGTAGGGGCTGTTTTGGGTGCAGTGTCAGCCGGGGAACAGGGTGAGGAGCCCAGTGCAAGTCCATCCTCCATCTCTGATGGGCTGTAATTACTCTCCCAAACCTTCTGCCAGGGTGAAGGCCGCAGGGCAGGACAGGGCAGGGGCAGCTCCGGGTCTGTAACACCCCTTTGTCAGTAGGATCCCTCCCGTGCAGATGGAGCCTGCAGCACTGCTGCTGAGCCTCGTGGGTCACAGTTGTTCAAACCCGTGCTGCTCATCTGTACTGGCACTGAGCAGCCTCTTTTCAGAGTGAACGAAAACCTGTGCAGTTGCAGGGGGAGCCCAGGCAGCTGGGGCTGGGGTTTAGATCTGGGTTGTTTTGCTGAGTTGGCCCTTGCTTGCCTGCTTGACCTTGGGATAACTCCTGTAGCTGACCCTGCTCTGGCATTAATAAGCTGTGGCTTCACACTTTCAAAAATAAGTTGGTTTTTTTTTTTAAATTTGGAGCACTTATTAATGGAAGCACAAGTGCTCCCTTTTTATTAGAAAATACTGCAGAAGGGTGGCAGGGGGAGAGAGCATGAGAGATTAAGTCTACTCATGGGCTGGATCAGAGTATGATACTGTGTCTCCCACTGTGTTACCAGCTGTAAGAGACGAAAATGTCAGAAATCCTGCAGCAGGCAATTACAGTCCAATGTGGGCTGCTGCTGCCTGACCTCGGGTAGCCTGTGCGTGGTTTCTATCCTGAAACAAGGAGTCTTTCTCCCAAAGCTCTCTGCCTTATGCTGTCTCATTAAAAGTCTGCACTGCCTTCGTGTCCCTCAGTGTGACCCGTGGAAAAGCTGGGGGTGGTGGGAGGAAGGGGAGAGCTGAGCAGTGGTTCTGTGCTGGCCCTTGGAGAACACGGGCTTGTGTCAGCTCGGAGCACTCCCCTTTCTGTGCCTCACCAGCATCTTCCTTCTCCTCAGACTGCTGCACGTGAGATTTATTCCTCCAACCTGCACGGTATGCATTAGCTCTGCATTTTTTTGGCTGGAGTATCATTTTGCTACTTCATGCTAATATTTTGTGAACTTCACCAGGCCTGCTATTTTTCTTCGATTTCTCTTTGCAACACTTTCCATTCTGGAATGATCTGAACTTAATTCGTGTGCCGTTTGCTCTGTGCTCTATTTTCAGCACATTAATAAAAATAATTTAAATTGTATTAGGCTCCAGACAAATCCCTGTAGTATCCCTTGGGTATCTCCCTTCAAGCTGATGCATTTCTGGTCCTTATTTTTCATTTGTTCCTTGTGCTTGAGGCAGCTTTATACAGGGATGGAAGTTTGTGTAGCTGAGCCAAACTGGAAGCTGATGTGTAATAAAAAAATTGCTCTGCATTTTTTAAGTGAGGAGTAGAGTAAAATAGCCTAAGGTGAAAACAGCCATGAGGAGAAAGGATGGCTCATGCTGGTCGCTGGGTAGTGAAGGTATTGAAGGTATTGAAGGTCCTGCCCGTTCCAGTCCAGCACAGTTCTGTCCCTTTCATTTCTGGCTCCATGTCCATGTGGCCTTGCAGGAGGGCAGGGAACCCCGCTGAGCCTGCGCCACCACCAGCCCCGAGTGTGGAGAAGTGTATTTTTCAATCAGCATGTTTTCCTTATTTTTACAATGTACTTCACGGAAAACTATTACACCTAATTTGTTCTGGATTACTACACAAACAGCATCCAGATATCACTTGTCACCTTGGGAATAGCAGATGATACACAACGAACCAGCAGCAGCAAGCTCGGGCTGAAGGGCCTAATGTGCTTGTATGTTTTGTCTTCCTTTTGTTTCTAAATGTAACTTGCAGAATAAAAACACACAGATTTTGAGGAAGCACTTCCTCCCACAGATCTGTTTTGGTTTAAAACATTTAGTGTGTTCCTTCAGTGGATCAATGTTATTTCGCTGCTCTTCTGATGCACTGCCAGTAGTGTTTATTTTCTTAGCTGAAATTCTTTCCTCAGCAGATTTGCTTTTGAAAGGACACTGCTCTGTGTATCTTGTTTAAACCTAAGCTCATCCAGCTACTGTTCTCTTCTGATAGATTTGTTGCAGATAGGGAACAATATTATTGGAAGGCAAATGCTCATTTCCAAGCCATCTTAGAAGTACATCAAAATCTGTATGAATCAGACTTGAAGCAAATGAACTTTAAAATCCTGGGCTTGATTATCTCAGAGAATCCCTGCTGAAACTAATAAGGCAGCATCATGCAAAAGACATTGCGGGCTCAATGTTACCAAGTATTAATTATTGTTATCTCTTTGCTAGCTGATAGCAGTGGCTGCAGCCCTGCAATTTAGCTCTCCATCAGAAAGAATGGTATTGGAACAAAACTAAAAAATAAAGCTCAATATAAACATAGTGGACCTGAAACAAAAGCTGTCGTGGTGCACTGTGGTTCCTTCCCCAAACCACAGCCTGGGGTGCCTCTGCTTTAAAGTGGATTTAAACCCAGCCAGGGAGCAAACTGCTGCTGCTCCCCTTGTAGAACCTTCTCTAGGGCTGCTGAGGGCGAGAGGCCAGAGGGTGGGCAACTGCAAAGTTTGTGGTGTCTCTCAAGTCTACCATGCGCATCTTGGATGTCTTTGTACAACAGTGACATCTGGTGATACCCATCAATATTTACTGTTTCACTCTGCTTTTTAAGAGAGTGGAGTTAAAGTCTGCAAATTCCTTATTGCTTGAGAAGTAAGTTAGAGCAAAGCACTTGGCTGGGCTGCTCCTGGCAGCCAGCTGGCCCTGTTTGGCCCAGGAATGTGGGTGCTTCTTGGGCAAGGGCTGGATGCAGAGCCATAGGAGGTGATAACATATCTTTCCTCTTTCCTAACTCAGTATGGTCTTGACTTGCTGCTTGGTTTGCATGCTGGATGTGACCTGGGGAAAAGAATGCATTTCCACTAAAGGGTGGTGGAGAATGTTTGCTGACCCATCTGTCCTCATCTGGAGCTCTGTGTGCCACAGAGGTGTGTATTTCCTCTTTTCCTCCTTCCTTACCAGTATTTGTGCAAATTAAAACAATTTTAAAAAAAGGTTTCTATGGGTTGATTCAAATGTGTGAATTGCTGGAAAGAAATCAGGTTATTCTCCCCTTCAAGGGATTCTAAGTGGTGTCTGGACCACCTCCCAGGATCAGCGCTTACCTGAACACTTGATGCCTGCTGCTACATCTCTTGAAAAATGAGAGAGCTGTGCTCCTCAGGGCAGGGGCTGGGTACTCTCCTGTGCTGCATCAAGCACTTAAATGAAGCTTAACAAGAACTAATAAGAAAAACGATGGTTTGGATGTGCACACATGGGGGACAGCAGGAGAGGTCTGTGGTGAGGCTGAACTCAATTTCTTTATTATTAGATATTATACATGCACAATAAGCAGCCTTGGTGTGATTATTCCATACCTATTTCTTTCCAAAGAACTAAATCACCCCTTGGAGAGCAATAGGAAGATAATGTTTTCACACCATTAGTCAGATGCTAAAATACCAATGCAGTTTTTCTTTTCCCTGGTAACATAAAACTAGAAACAACAATTAAGCCTAAAGGTAACACCTCGTATGCTGCCCGAGGAGGTTTTTTTCAGTTTTGGGAACTTTGCTGTAGTTGAGAGCCGCAGCCACTGTATGTTTGTTTCCAGAAGTCCTGATTCTTCAAAGGAACCTAGTTATGGTGGGGCTCCTCACAGGGATTCCCTGTAGAGGCTTTTCTGTGAGTTTTCAGCAAGGACCAGAAACCTTGAGGCTTGCTTGGGGGCAGATGGGGAGAAAATTGATGCAACTTCTTCCAAGAAACTCCTCATTTATGAGAAGTCTATCCTGCTGCGAGCTCTCGAGCATCCCCTTGACTCCAGTTTATCTCACTGGCCCCAGGCCAGCTTTCCTGAGCTGGGGTCGAGGTGCTTTGGCAGGGCTGCCCTGAAGAGCTCACACCCCCTGGGCCCCTCTGCCATCTGCAGCACCAAGGGACAGCGACTTTTTGTACGAGTAACCCTTGTACCTGGATTTCCTCGGGAGCCTCCAGGAGCTGCTGCTGCTCCCGGGCCTATCCCACAGCCTGTGCCTCCCTGTATTTCATCTCTGTAAACCCACTGCTATGCTGGAAACCAAAAGTTCCCTCATGGTCCCTCAGGGATCCTTATTGACTTTTATGGTCTTTGAAAGACCTCTGCATGGATTTGTAATCATTCTACGTGTACGCCGAGAAACACTAACATAACTGGTAATTAATTTGTTTTAATTGTTTTTATATAATCCCCGCGAGCGACCTCATGTTTTGTTTTGCATCTGTTATGTTTCTGACTCAAATTTTAATGCCTTAATGGGAACAGTGCCAACTGCTGTTACTCTGAGCTATGAGCAATCTCCTGGCACACTTCCAGTCCTTTATTGTGGAACTAACTATACAGCACTGTAATTTAACTAGCAAAATGTGGCAAATCACTATTATTAATAACAATAAATCTATTTCTGCAGGTTGACAGCATTAAAATAACAAATTATTCTGCAAGGAAAGCTGGTAATTTTGGGTGCTTTCCACTGTGATCATTGCAGAAGTATAATATCCATTATTAAGAGCCTTTTGGTGTCTCATGAAGAAGCTGTTTGCACATGACAGTGCATCACAGCACTTACTGTGGGGGAGGATACAGAGGCCGTGACCACGGCTATTTCAGTAATTCATCATTTTAATTTAAATGTTAACGGCAGGATGGGGCAGGTTAGGGAAAATTGCTTGCCTCCCCTGCTTACCATTCCCACTTTTTTAATAACCTTGTCTCATTCAGTTAGTCAAATCTTAAAGCCCGAGATCTTAATTTCTCCTCCTCTCTTCCCTTCACTCTCTCCTGCTCTCTCCATTCTTGACTCCCCAGTGCCCTGCAGTCCCCCAGGTTTAGGTCAGTGCTTGGTTTGGGCAAGGTTTCCACTGTGAGAGCAATGCCCAGCAGACACTGGTGGGATGGGCACTCTAGTGAGCTTAAACAGGAGATAAAGGACGCTGGAAATGAATACCTGCCTAGTAAGTTGCAGGCACCAAAGTGTCCTTGTAGAGTCTGTTTGCAAAGTTACTCTTTGTCCAAGAATTTCTAACACACCCAGGGGTTTTATTCACTTTCTGGTTGTTATTTCAGGGCAGTTTTTATCCAAACCCATGGCAAGTCATGGAGAGGTTGTTACTGGCCAGTGGCTCAGCCCCTTTGCTCACGTGTAGAAAGCTTCCAGGTGTCGTTAGTGAGGAGGGAATGGGAGACAGGAGTTCTGCCAGCTGATGTGTGTTCCCTTGCTCTGTGAGCTCTCCCAGCCCAAGTAGGCAGGTGTCCACAGGGGCTGGACCTGCCCAGTGTCTTCTGCAGTCTGTCACCTGCTGTCAGCTACTCTCTCGGTGACACCAATAAACTCCTCTGCAGCTTCAGCAGGGGTTGCTGTTAGTGGGTAACACGGGTGAGCTGTAACTCACAGCTCTTTAAAATCCAGCCTCAGGCAGGGCAGCACATGCTCAGAACAATGTCAAGAAGAAAGGGGGCAAGGGGCAGGGTCAGTAAGAATAAATATGTGATGTGGAGATAACTGAATGCAGAAAAATAGGAAGGGAATAGAAGCAAAAATACATGTAGGGAGTGAAATGAAGAAGGCACATGCTAAGTTGGTTGGTAGAACTACTAGAAATGTCAGGAGCAGGGAATCAGGGAAGAGACCAGGGTCCAGAATTTGGTCACCAGGTGTTTCCCTGCGTGCCAGAGTCCATGAGTGTGGAGCTGGGGTGCTGGAGAGTCTTGGGTGAGCAGGTGGCCGGCGCAGCTTGTGAGGTGGTGTTTGAACAGAGCAGTCGTGAGCGTGAAGAAGGAGCTGAAGACACCTGAAAACATTGGTGCAGCTGCAGAAGTCTCCATGGGGTGGTTTGCAGTGAGCTGCCGTGTTCCTGCTTAACTCCTGGCATGTGAAAGTGGCTTAGAGCTGCAGCAGCAGGGGATTGCTGCAGTGTTTTGGTCAGAGGTTTTCCTTATTTTTCTAGTTTCAGTTTTTCAGGGGGAACGAGGAAGTGGGGAGATTGGCAGTCTGACTCTTTATGCTTGTTAAAGGTGGAGGGGATTCATTTCCTCACCCAGCTGGCTTGCAGCAGGATGGAGCCTGCTTGCTTGTCCACGGAAACCCGTGTCTGTGTTTGGATGTCTGTGTTTGGATATCTGTGTCTGGATGGTGGCTGAAGGCTCCCTTTGCAGGCTCCTCGCGGTCGCTCCGAGTGCTCAGTCCGTTTGCTCAGAGATTAAAGTCTCTCCTGGTATCTGAGTGGGCTGTGCAGGGTTTACTCTGCAGCCAGGGCACCCGCCGTGCCATACGGAGCTGTTTGCAGAGGGGCAGCCCCCTGAGAGCACCTAGAGTCCAACAGGGCTCCGAGCTGTAATCCAGCCTAAACTGCCAAGCAGACTGTGGTAATTCTAGTTTAGCGAGTTTGGCACCAGCTGCTGCTCTCCCAGGCAGCTCCAAGGGTGGCAGTAGGAATGGGTTTCTGAAGGGGGTCGTGGTCCCCCATTCTGCTTAAAAAAAATTAAAATCCTAGTTTATTCTCTGCTATTTTTGTTCTTTGCATCCCACCCTTTGCTTTCAGCCAAAGATCCTGTGGCACTTGACCAACAAGAGGAAGGCACTTGACCTTTCTGAGTGTTTTCATCCTGTTGATTTGCAAGGCAGCCAAATTCTTGGTCCAGCGTGGCGGGCAGTGCTGAGCATCCCCAAGCCTTGCTCCACCACTGGAGCACATTTTCTGTGAGGGTTTTTTCACTTGTTCAGCTTACTTTCTGTTGCAAGTGATCAGAACAAAAAAGGCCGCTGAAAATTGTCCTTTTTAACTTTGTTAGAAACGGCTCTGAGAGTGCAGGACATGGTCATAAACAGACACAGAGCACAAAGGTGCAGTGGTGAGAAATGAACCACTGATCTGCACTTGTCTGGGAGTCGTTGCCGTGGGTTGAAGCAGCCTAGTTGAAAGTGGAGGGGTGAGATAGCAATCGAAGTGATTAAAGGCTGGACTCTTTCATCTGTAGATGCTTGAATAACTTTCCATTACTTTAAATTGGGTTGCAAATGAACATCCCCTTTGATCTATAATGGGACTTTCCAATCAGTGAGGCCTGAGCTCAAAACATGAAAAGCAGTTTACACTGATGAGAGCAGTAGGAAAGATCTGAACCCTGAAGAACAACCTGCTCCAGCCCTGCTGGAGATAAAAGAAAAGTGGAGGTGGCTCTTTGGGAGGCAGGAGGGTCAGAGGAGTGACCGGGACTGCCCAGGGGCAGAGACACCGCTGTGGTCATTCAAGCTCTGAATGACCCTCATTGCAGGTTTAAGTCACTAGTGCGAGAGTCTCAGCCAGTCTCTTAATTTGAATGCTGAGAGTATTTTGGTTGGATAGAATGACTGTTTTGTGGGTGGGGTCGGAACATTGGGTGGGTGTTTACTGCTCCTGTTTTCATGGGGAACTACTCATGCAGAACCAAAACAGGAAAAAAATTAACCTATTTCTGCAGAAACTGATATTGGCTTTATTTAAAAACATTTTAAAAATACTGGCTTTATTTAAAAAATCCGAGTACCTAAATAGTGTGGTTTATTTTATTGGTTGGTTAATATCTAGGTGATATTCCTTATCAGGTTTGACAGGTCAGCTTCTTGGCCTGAGTTACTTAAAAGCATCTCTTTATTGCTGAGTTCCCAGCTTTTGCTGGTCTGTCTCCTAGCCAGGGTGTTATCTAGCGTATGGAATTTGATTTATTTCTGTGCTGGCATGTCCAGAAGAATCCGTGTAAAGAAAACAAACTGCATGTTCCCTTCACGGGAGATCTTGGCTGCTCTTTCTCTACCCACTAAAAGCTTTATCACTCAGCCTTGTTATTACCATACTAAACGGAACACTTCAGAGCTTAGCGGCTTAACAAGATAAAAACATGCTTTGTGGTTAATGTGGTTACTGCAGGCATGCACCGGGGCCGGGAGGGGAGCTGCTCCCTTCCTGCCGGGGCAGCTGCGCAGCGCCGGGAAGCGCCTGGCCCGATAAAGCCTGTGCGAGCCGGCAGTTCCAGGCAGATAGTGCGGCTTTATCGGGCCGGCGTGCTGCAGGCTGACCCGAGGGACAGGCAGGGATCCCTCCTCCCCCGCCGCCCGGCCGCGTCATTGCATCCAAACCACATCTGGGGCTGGTTCTGTAGTTCTTTATCTAGTCAGTGCTGCTGAGTGCAACGGGGTTTTCCAGGACACAGGGACAGACTGAGATTCCCCTCCTGATACCAAGTCTTGAAAATAATCCAAAAGGCCTTTTTCCCCTCTGAGTAGTGGTTCTTGTGTTGTCTGAAATGTGCAAATTTTGGAAACTTCCCTATATGACTTGCTTTTGGGCAAGCTGCGACTTTGGGTACGAGGTGAAGGGAGATATCTGGGTTCCCTATTGCTAGAACTTCAGGAGTACTTAATTTCTGGTATTTCCTCTTCCCAGAGATCCAGTTTTACTTCTCAGGATAACATCAAAACACACACAGTCTCCTGAAATACTTCTGAACTAAATTTGCCAGTGTAACTCTAAGAAACTTTTCATGTACCTTCCAGTGTATCTTGGTTTTATTTAAAGCATAAAAAGACAATAATTAGACAAATCTGCAGATGATTGCCAAAGTCAGCTTTCTAGCTTAAACCCAGGAAGCAGGACACCCTACATTTTGTCTCTTCTGGTGCTGTTTGATCCAGTGTTCAGGAGGGATCTGATTGCTTCTTACAAGAGCACAGTCAGTCCTTCTTTCTCCTTCCCAAAACTTCTTGGACCTGGGTCCCTCCTGAGATCTTTTTCAACCCTCCTTGTCTTTTCATTGTTGTTGCTGTTAATTTTCCACTTTTATTGCCTCCTTTCTCATCCCTACACTCTGTTCTCTCTTTTTTTGTACTGAAGGATGAGCTGTCCTCCCACAGTGCAAACAAATTTACTATGCTGAGGCTCTTTGCTTAGACAAGGACCCATTTTTAACCAAATGTTTTGTAAGCAAAAAGAATATTCGTTTTCCAGGACACTGCTAACAAGGACATTTTTGTGGTTGTCGTTGCTTAGTGACTTTATATCAGCTGGCATTGCTGTGAGCCCAAAGGGAGTCCAGACTGTTCGTGGACTGCAGAGCATTGCTGCTCTGCTCGTGCCACCCCTTCTCAACCTGGATACAGGAAAAGCAAAAATCCTGAGCGTGAGGATGGGAGGGGTGGTGACAAATTATGTCACGTTGTGCAATCACCTCATTTCATGTGGATATACCAACACCTTCCCTTACCAGCCCTCGTATCGGACACTGTTGCTCCTGCTGACAGCAGCAGTGGGTTAAATATTACACAGAAGTGATGTTTAAGTGTATGAATTAGTACTTGGAGCTATAGTTCAGTTTGCTGTGGAACGTGTTTTTCATGCACGCAGCATGCAATAAAAAAAGCAGTTCAGCAGTTCCAGAGCACAGTTCCATCCCAGTGGTCAGGGCAGTCTTTCACTCACCAAATGCTCAGGCTCATTCCTAAAGCTTCCATTGTGGAAGGAGTAATAAGCAATTAACAAATATTATTGATGTTTACAGAGAAGGCAGTGTGTGTGCTCTAAGCATCAGGAGCAGGTGTTGCAGGTAGGAGGAAAGGAATATTGATGAGCAGCCTCTTGAATCTTCTCTGCCTTGTGACCTGTCTGGAAGCTTTAACTAAATTTGATTAGTGCAGCCATTAATCATCTGTTAGTGCTTTTGATTACACTCCCTTATATAAACAGTTTAGGAAGTGTATTCAGGTGTTTCATTATAGCTGCCATGCAGTGCCACGATCCTCCCCAGCCTCTTCTCCTGTGGTGTGGCCTCGGTGGGCTGGCTCAAGCCCTGTGTGTGATGGCCAGAGGTGCATCCCAATCCCTTGGGTGGTTACAGGACAGCATTGTCCATGTGGGAGATCCTGGGAGTTACCCTGTGTTAGGTGTCAGACTGCCTCTCTGGCCACTCACCTTTGTACAGCTGGTGTGGCCTGAGCTTTGGGGTCCCAAAACCACTGTTGGGTACGTTGTGAAGGAAGACATGCCTGCATAATCATGAGCCAGTTTGAGAGGGAGCCCCCATTCTCATTCTGGGAGCTCCATAGCACCCATTCCTTCCTAGGGGTGTAGGTGAGGAAGTGGTGAAGTGCTGGTGTTCCCCAAACCTGCCCATAACCTTTCTCCAGCTCTGTCATGCTCACCCAGAGCTCTGCAGAGCTATTCCAGGCCTGGTGGCATCACACGGGAGGAGCAGGGGTGGTTTGGGGAGGGACAAGCTCTGCTCACTGCTTGTGGCTCCAGCATTCACTTTCACAGGTGAGTCCTGCCAGGGACGTGCTCACCACATCAATATCTCCAGTTCATGCATTATGCAAATTGTTTGCGATAGAGAAGTGCTTAAACAGCTGAAAAGATTTGGGTTTTGTGCACAATGTACACTTTGCTTTACCTATACTGATTGCAGTGTAGCGTATTTTAATTAAATAAGTATGGAATGCAAATTGTAATACTAGTTGATTTGCAATATTTATGTAGGCCTCACATTTTGTAAGTATTTGAATTTTGTATTAATTTTGCTTTGGGCACATTTTTCTGTATACTCAACGAATTTTGTCTCACTGGTTGAAAACAGAGCTGGTCTCTGTCTGCATTTAGCTACAGAAAAATTATTTTGGTATCTGTGGAACACCTTGCAGAGAATGTGGTGCAGGAGTCAGATGCTATCCTCTGCTCACACAGGGTAGCATCCCAGTTAAGCATGCAGGAGGGTGGTCTTGGGCTGGGCACTGGCCTGATATTGCAGGGGCTGAGGTTCAATTATCAAACCTGCATTTGAGACCTTAACTGTGTCCCTTGTGCTGTGCTAAAATTTCCATTTCGAGGCGCAGTCAGCTCAATAGGCTAAGCCAAGTGTGACTGTGAATTCTGTGATTGATCTGAGCCCACCCCAGCTCCCATCTCCTGCCCACTGGAGGAGCACTCCAGGAGCCCCTCAAGGCACCATCTTTCCCTTTGCTTCACTCCCAGCTCACTCAGGGCCTCTGGGAGCTCCTGCAGAGAGCAGTGTGATGCATTCAGGTGGCACTGAAGGTCTGGAAGTGGTTGGTGGGGTGCCAAAAGGAGTTTTGAGTCAGAATCTGAATGTTTAATAAAATAGATTTCTCAGGACGGGGAAGGAAAGAAAAAAAAGGCAGCCAAAAATAATATAGGGAAATAATTGCTATCTCTGGAAGTTTCAATTATCAGTCAAAATATCCTGAAATCAAAACCTTACTGACATTCAGCCTCAATTATATAAAAACCATTGGGGATATGGAATATGTTCATATAAATGAGGTCTCTGATAACTGAGGGAATTTTCAATGTACTTAATGGATGTCAAGAGACTTGACCCTGTTTTGAATACCAAGGAGTTTTGGATAATTGAAGTTTGGATAATCTAGGTTGAACTGTAGAATTTAGCAAATTAAGATAACGTTGAGAATCTGTGTGAGTTAATTTTAGTTCTGACAAATGAAACCAGTTTAACTAGCTCGGAGACTGGAGCCAGCAGACAACACACAGTGTGCCACAAGCTGCAATTATCCCAGGCATCGCATGCAGCCTCGTTAACGCTCTCCTGCCCAGCCCCTGGAAGGATCCCTGCGCACAGATGAAGGATGGTTTAATTTCTCTGGGCTGTGTTTATCACACGCTGTCAGGAGGGCTTTGGGTTGGTACGAGCGTGGCTTCTCTGATGAGGATTTGTGTCTGCTTGGAGGTGAGCAGGGCTCAGTGAATGCCAGCAGAACGGGGGGGTGTGCAGGGGCTGGTGGTGGTGGTTTGGCTGATGAGACCCCAGTGCAAGGCAGGGAAGTGCAATCCTCCCAGCAGTGCTGTCTGATGTCCCCAGTGCACACGTGCTCGCCCTGCTCTCCTCTCTTCCCTCCCGTTCCTCAACATGCATATTTTAAATTAATATTTTAATGTATTTCTAGGTTTCCAGGAAGGGGGAGGAATAAATTATTAAAAATGAATTGCAGTGGTTTAAGGATCTAAGAGCTGTAAGGTTTGTGGGGAAACAGCCCGTCCTGCATTAAATCAGCTGACAGCGCTTACCCAGCTCTGATAAGCTGGTAGAAATGTCTTTATCTGACAGGTCTGAACAGACTCAGTGCCTGGAAGTTTATTTTCTCCTGTCTTGCAATAACAAGAAGCAGTACCTTCCTCTCCTTAACACCTTTGGCTGGAGGACTAGACCCTGGAATATTTCAAGAGAGAAATGCCTGGGGGCAGGAGGGATGTCCATGAAGTGACAGTCCAGGAACTCCTGGGAGCTGTTACTGATTTCTTCCTTAGCTGCAGCTCTTGTGCAAGACAGTTGACATCAGCAGGAGTTGTCCCCTAAACTTTTTAGCAATCCGGGTCTGAACTGTGCCTTTGACTGTAATATTGAGGTGTTAATTCTTCCTTTACTGGCTGTGGAGGGAAAAACATCAGGCAGTGTAGCGTATAGAGACTACTTAAATGAAGATTATATGAGAGGCAGTGGAGGAATTTTTGACACAGTCATGTATTAAGTATTTGGCCAGTACATTGTGGATCACAAAACCTCATCTTTCAAAAATATATTCTGATTTTTAATGTAAGCCCCTTTGGCAGTAGGAGAGTGGTGACTGTCTGGTAAGCAGTTGTTCCTTGTGAACCTTTTCACTTGTCACGGGCTCCGTGAGTCTGCAGGAGTGTTTACCAGAGAGCACAGCTGCCACACAGCATCACTGAGGGATGCTCTGCAAGTGCTCTGTGTTGGTTTTATCACACTGGCAGCAGGAAACCCCAGATTACCTGGGGTTCCACTGTGCTGGGCTGTGTGTAACCCCTGCCACCTTTAAAAAAAAACAACCTAGAATAAACGAAAGGATTGTCCTCTTTTATAGATGGGAGTGAAAGCCATGGTGCTGTCAACTGACACAAATAAGGTTTAACAAGAAACTGTAGAGAAAATTAATCTCCCCAGCTCTGGTCTAGGGTTTTAAAGTTGTTACTGTCCTCTCTTGGATCTCAATTTGAAACCCGTTGCATTAGAGTGGATGGAAAATTAGCCAAGAAGGTTAATCCTACACTGAAGGAGCAAAAACTGCTCAGTTATGGAGAGACTGAAAGATAAGACACAGCAAAACTTCAAACAAGTGCTCTAGAGGATACTATCCAGATACCAGAGACTTATTGGAGAGCTGATAGGAGAGCAGCGTGTATCAAAGCACAGAGGGGAAACACCAGGGGTAGTTCAGATCAAATGTCAGGGGGGGCTGTTTGAAAGAAGAAAAGTGGAAATAAAAGAAGCTGCATTAATCTGCAGGGGTGTGATAGCTGGGCAGATATTCTCACCCTTAGAGCTTTATTAGAGATAGCTTTCCTTGCAGACAACACCAGAAAAGGAGACCAGACAATGTCAGCTCTTTCCTACTGCAAAATTGCCATGCAGAGAACCACAGGGAAAATGCCTGAGACCGCGAACTGTAAACAAGCTGAGCCACTGTCAGGCTTAAAAATCAATGTTTTTTTAAAGTGTATGTTAAAACCAACTTTGTTTACTTAATTGCAATAGAACATTGTATTTTCCTTAAGAGAAAATTGAGAAAACCTGGAGGGTGATTCAGTGGTTTGCAATAAATAAACACAAATGTGAAATCGAACACTACCCAAATTACAAAAGCTAAGTACATGAAACACCCCCAGTGCAGACTTGTCACTCAAGTGCTAACTGTCAAGGGTTGGATACTTTTCATAAAGCATAGTTTTAGCCTTTATCTTCATGTCAGTACTTTGTTATGATTGACCTTCTTCTGGCTGGAAGCCCACTTAAACTAAACAATGCTATTCTGTTCTGAAGAGGGTGAATAGAGAAAGCATTGTTACTTGGTAAAACGCCTTTGGACTGAATCCCAGATGGGAAGGAAGTGCTGTAATTACTGTACTCAATACACAGCACTGTAGGGGCACGTAAGGCAACCGGTCTGCAGCAGGCGAGGAGCAATCCTACACCTCTGCTGGCTGGGAGGCTCCACTAACCCAGCAATTTTCATATTACTGTTTTATTTGTTCTGCTTAAGCAAAAAAATCTGCACTTGATCACTGGAAATTAAAAATTCAAACCAGGCTCCCTAAGCAAATAGGAGAAAAAACTTAAGGGCCTGCTCATCCCCCAGTGCCTGTTTGGCAATGGTGAGCACAGTCAGACTAAGCTGGTTTATGTTCTTCTGTACCTGTGGAGGGTTATCCATGTTCTGTTCCAAATCCCAGAAAATTTTCTGGTGATTACAGCTCCATTAACTATAGTCTGTGCTATGAAATGTGTCTGGTCCCAATGCTAGAATCTCTGCTTTTGAACTTGTCACAAAGTAACATATAAATGGCATTTTAACATGTGTATTTATCACCATACGCATTTCCCAGAACGCTGTTTTTCTAAAATAGCACAGGAAGCACATTCATTACAAAGCTTTGCAGTATTGTGATGAGAGACTTCTCTTTTAAGTGGAAAATGAACTCAGTTACACTATTGTCATTCAGTTTTATCTTAAAAGCATCTCAGCAGACAAGTGGGGAAGGTGAATTATTCCAGCTGCTGTATCTGCTACCCATTGTGAGAGATGCTCTTTGCCATGCACAGCTCAGTCTTAATAGAAATGGGCAAAGGAGATGGGAGGAATTACTATTGCTGTTTTACAGAGGGGGAGCACAGACATGCAATTGCTCACAGTTGTTTGGGAGGCTTGACATAACCAGGAACTGAATGCAGCCTCCTGAGATGCAATCCAGGTGCTTTCCTGCCCAGGGAACACCTAAAACATGCCTTTGCCTTGTCTTATGGGGCTTGATTCCATTGAAAAGCTAGAACAGGCTTCCTTCTACTCACATATTTAGGTTTTTTGATACTCTGGTTGATATTTTTGCTGCTGGTTTGTAGCAGCCCTCTGATGTCTTACATTGGTGTGCTTGGGGTGGCTGATGGATTGGGCAGTTCTGCTGATCATATGCATTAACATTTATCTTATGTTAGCACCAGGGTCTAGCTATCCTTTGAAAAAAATATAAAGGGTGATTTGTAAGCCTCATCTGTCCCTGGAATCAGGTGCATCCCCTGGCTCTGTAAGTTACTCACACCCTTCTGGTTGGAAATGTGCAGCAAAACCTGGAGGGGCTTTGCCCCACTTTTATGCAAAGTGCAGCTTGAATGGGTTAACTGCAAAGAGCATTGTGACCCAGCTGAAAAGAGCTTCCCAACCAAAATAGTTTTGACTGCAAAAATGTTGGGATCTAGTGACCACCTAGAGCCTTTCCTAGGGAAGAACACGGAGTGGTCACAGCTCAGGAGAAAGGTACTCTGCCATGTGTGACATCTTCTGTCCTTTCTTATGCTGAATCCTTTGGCCTTTGCAGAGGAAAATCATAAGTTCCTCATTAAAAAAAAAAAAATCTCCCTGATTCCCATTTCTTTTTCATGCAACTTTATCCTCTAGAAGTAAAGTGGAAAAACGGAAAATACCATGTTTTGAATGGACGCTTTGTTTCAATGTGAAAGAGGCAACTCCAGCAGTTTTCTGGATCCCTGATGTGTTTTTGAATGGCATCCAAAGTTTGGGTCAGGATAGACAGGAAGCCAGATGGGGACGTTTCTGTATTTTCTGAGTCAAATTGCTTCCCATGCTATAAGGAGTTTTAGTCTCCAGAGAACCCAGCTGTGATGGAGTCGGAGCTCTTAATTCCTGTGATGCTGACAGATCTACCAGGCGCTGTGATGGAGCCGTGCTCTTGCCTGGAGGAGCAGGCAGTGCTATCCCGTGTGTCTGGATGGGAGCTCATTCCTGGAAAACTCGTGTGAAGACAAATGTGTGGTCCAGCAGGAGTGAAGGGTTTGGTGCCATGTGCAGAAAGATGTATGTTTTCATGCATATGGTGATTATTTGAGGCAATCACTGGCTTAGTGCTTAGCTTTCCTTGGGGACCATTTTTTCATGATATCTGGTGTTTTCCAAAGGCTCCTGCACTTAGGCAGAGGGGCTGGAAGTCAGCCATGGTGATCAACATGAAATGGAAAAAGATGCAGGTTTTTCAGGTTTATTTTTTTTAAGGGTATTTATTTAAGCGTAGCAGTTTCCCAGAGGTCATCACTGATGTGCACAGGGGCATTTTAGCAGGGAAGCATTCCACCAGCATGGCTGTGTTTTATTGCTGGTGGGATTTTTATTAGATTAGGGAGAAGATTGCAGCTGAGGGAGGGGGGAGTTCGGTGGGATCTGGAATTTGGACAGATCTGAAGGGGGACAACTCACTGCTTGAATTGCTGCTGGTAATGAAATTGCTCTTGGCAAGTCAGAGTGTGCTGAAGTATCTGCAGTGCTCAGGTTGCTGTTGGAGGAAGATGAGGAAAATCCAAAAGGCTTCATTGTTTTTGCTGAGGCTGCAGGTGGGTTAAACTCGAGCAGCAACGTGCAGAAAGGATGCTCCTGACAGCAACGCTGGGGGCATTCAACGCTTCACTGGCAAATCCTGTCAGCCAAAACGAAGATGAAATTCATTGAAAACACTACAGAGAGTGAGGATTTGGTGCATTTCATGCCTGTCCTTTGCATTTGCATGGTGGGTGGCCTGCTGCCAGCTCTGCTCCTGCCACCCTGCTCCCACCAGGGCCTGCTTCCCCTGGCCCAGCCCAGCACGGGCGGTTCCCTGTGGCTGCTGGCTCTGGGGGCTTTGGTGGGCAGTGCTGGACTGGGCAGGAGTCCCCAGCTGGGGCTGCTGGGGGTGAGAGGAGCAGCCAAGGACTCTCCCTCCTTCAGGTGCTGAGGGTTCTGGCAAAAATCTTCAGAATTCTGAAGGCCGAAAGCACCAATTCAGTGAAGACTTTGCAGAGCTTTGGAACACCTCCTCCTGCTCCCTGACTGTGACTTGTGAGGGCTTTGAGCTCTCAAAGCAGGGTGGATCCTCAGAGAAAGAGGCTAACACTGCCCCGTCCCTGAGCCAGTGCTGCAGCTATGGGCAGCAGATTTCCAGGTGCTTTCTTGGAGGGAGAGCCAGGCAGAGCTCTGGGTGCCCTACTCCAGCCCAAGGTACAGGATTTGCCATACATGTTCCAGGAGGCAAACACCCTGCATTTTGGGCAAGAAGCTGCAGGGTTGGGTCCAACAACTTGCAAAATATTCTCTCTCTTGCTAACAGAGTCTCATGCAAAAAAAGATGAGGTTTTAATTACTGCTCCCTCTTCCCATGCTGGCCCCTTACAAGCAGCTAACTCCTTTCAAATGGAGAGCATTGCAATGTGAGTATTTTTTTTCCTTCTCTTTTTTCCCCCCTAACCTACTTTAACTAATTTTCAGGATGCTGGCAATTGACATGCATTATTTATACTGTTGCAAACCTTGTATTTGGGATGAGAAATCCTACTGTCAGGCTTCCTGCTTCTAATAAGCATTCCTTTCACTGCATTATCTCCTCGCACAGCCCAGGGCTGCTCTTGCCAGGGACCCAGCTGGTGTTACTCGATGACTTTGTGGCATGGGGAGCCTGCCTGGTGCAGCGGATCCTCTGGCTCGTGTGCTGCTCATCAGTGCACAGACACAGGCTCCTGCTCCAGCAGAGGGAGGGGGATGAGGCAGAGGCAGAAACCACCGTGGGATTGAGTGACAGAAGTCCTGATTTTCCGTGACCCACTGTCTTGTGTTGCGACTCGAACCTGTGCAATCTGAATTTAAAATGCTTCAGTCTTCCTCCCCTGCCACCCAGTGTGGATGGAAACAGAAGGTGAAACAGGAGGACAGCCAGTGCAGCTCCTGGAACAAAATGCTTTGAGGTTCTCAAATCTGTCTCTGTCACACTGGATCAGTTGCCAGGGCCTGTGCCGCCACCTCTTTTTGTTCATTTGAAAGATAACTCATTCCTTAACAGCTGAAATGGCTTCTGACAAACCTCCCCTTTGAAAACTGTGCTCAAGGACACTGCTCTTCCACTGTTTGCACAGTCAAAATATTCTGGGGAGGATTTTTTCCCCCCTCTCTTTTATCTGAGGCAGCATAATAAAATACCTTAGATAAACAAATTTATTCTTGGAGGGATGTTTATTAGGCACTGGCAATCCCTATGATAAATAATTTCTCTGGGAGGAAAAAAAAAAACCTAAATAGAAAGTAGGCCAAGGAAATGATGTGAGTGCAGGGGATAAGGCAGGGAGTGGAGGATGCAGAGGCTCCTGTCGGCTCTGGGGGTCTCAGATGCTCCCGCAGTGCCATCTGCAGGGAAGCCCATGGAGAGGGGCACAGGGGCCTGGGGCAGGAGTAGGACTCCCATATTTGCAAGCTCTTTTTCTGAGGATTTGGGAAAAGCAGAGACACAGCGTGTGGCACCAAATCCCACCATGGGAGAGATGTTACAGACACCTGGTAGAGGGTCACACGCAGCTTGGGCTGTGCATTGCCAGCTGGGGGAGTGGTGCAAGAAACCACGCAGCAATGTGTGAGAATTGCTGACCTTTTAGTGCAGAAACCAGAGGCAAGTTCCAAGGTGGAGTGGGTGGGGGGGAAATCGTTCATGTCAGTTTGAGACAGGTATTTTTTGTTTCCAGTTTTTTCAGTGAAATTTAAACCACGAAACTTCCATTTCAGGTCAACCTGAAATGTCAATTAGGTCAAAAATGAAGCAGTCTGTTTTGATTTGGGGTTATTTAGCTCCTGCTTTTCCTCTTAATTTAGGTGACTTAGTGTGAGGAAAAAAACCACTTCAAACTGAGAAGCCAAAAAAGTTTATTTTTGAAAATATTATCACAGAATCACGGAATATTCTGAGTTGGAAGGGACCCACAATGATCACTGAGTCCAACTCTTCAGTGAATGGCCCATACGAGCCCATGACCTTGGCATTATCAGCACCATGCTTTAATCAGCTGAGCTAATATCAGGGATACATTTCATCCTTCCCAAAATGAGGCCTTTGATTTTAACAGTCCTGTCCTGAAATGCAGTGTCTTGAACTCTTTTTTTAGATTTCCTTCCCAGGAGCAACCTCACAGCCCCTCACCCTCTTTGCTAACAGCAACAGCCATCCCCCAAGTTCATCTGCCATTTAATTGCATCTCTACAAATCAGTTCCTCAGCAATTTGGTGTCAAACCTCTGCTTGCTTGAACGAATACAACATTTTACTGCTAAAGAAGTGAGTTACAAAGTGAAATATTGCGGATAATGTGGAGAAGTGGGTGGCAGTCCCCCTGAGACTTGGTCCTTCGTTGTGCCTTCCCACAGCCCCTCTTTCCCCAAGAGCTGTCGACAGCAGTTCCTCAGTGAGCTGATGTGCAATAAAAACCAGCTCTCATGTGCCAGGGCTGCACGAGGATGTGATGCTCTGATTGTGGGAGGAAACTGGGTGAATTGTTTCTTCTCTGAGAGGCGACTCTGCTAAATGGTACGTGCTGCACAGCAGAGGTCAGCTCTGGCCACCGAGCACAGCCAGGCTCCAGGGAATGCGGGAGGTGAAGAAGGTCCTTTCAGTTTTACTGTTAATGACCGCTCTGGGGGTTTCTGTATAGTCTGTGGTCAGAGAGAGCTCCAGGCAGGTATTTTGGCATAGCAGAGATGGGTTAGATTTGATACAGAAGCTGTGAACTCCAAAAAGACTTAGATGAGCAGAAGCATGGCAGCACTAGGTCGTGGTTTCTCTATGCATTTTGGGATTTTCAGAGAGGCTGATGGGATACCAAAATCACACTGACTCTGGTTAAAGCTGTGCCTTAGCTTAAAGTACAAGAGGGAAGCGGCTTTGGCCGGAGGGAAAATTCAACTTTTCAGGAAAAAAAGATGAAATTAGAATGCTTGTAACTGAGTGGAACAGGAACATGGACGGACTTCCTGTGAGTGGATTTCAAATGCAGAGCAATTTGCCTTATTGCAAACGTTATCTGGGGTTTCCTGTGGGTCAGGCTGGCACAGGTCCTCAGTGAAGGTGCAGCAGCAGCTCCTGCTGGTGAGCAGGCACCAGCTCAGGAGGCAGCTCGGGATGCTGAAATGCTGCTGGTGATGCCAGCACTTTTGGAAGAAGGTTTTCTGCCTCCATGTGTATGAGGAGCAGTGGGAGGCTGTTATTGCTGCTGAGAGATTTCAGGCAAGCTTAGTTCTGGGAGTGTTTTGAACCTTCAGGTATTGAGGTGGAGAGGGAAAGGAGAGAATCAGAAATGGAAGGAGATTAATTCTTGAAGCCTGTCTGCATTTTTTTACATAAATTCTGCTCTGCATCCAGACGTGTAAGGCACAGGCTACAAAAATCCCTGCTTCTGCTGTAGGCAGAGCAGAGGATAAATATATATGGATGAATAAACAAGGCAAGTAATCCAATCTCATTGCTAGTATTCAGTTCCTGCACTGTTGCTCTAGGCAACCAGCTTGAGTGGGGATATTGTCTATAACCTTAAAAACTGATTATAGGCTACTTCACTGCCTCATACGGTCTTAAAGAGGATTAGAAGAGAGTGTAAAGCTGGCTTAGGCACTATGTTAACAAAGCCTCAAAGGCATCTGCAGATTTCCTTGTTCATGAAGTGATTAACTTATTTAGTAACTGTGAAAAAATGTGCACATTCGGGGAGCCAGGCTGGCAATAATTAAGAGATGTGACTGTGCCGCCGCGAGCCGCGCTCGGGCCGACAGCTGCGTGTGACAGCAGCGCGGCCGGCCGCCTTCCGGAGCCGTGCGGCTGCTCCGGGGTCAGCCTCCGACAGCTTTCCCCCGTGGGTTTTCAGCTGGAGGGGAAGGAGTGTGCACAGCGAGGAGGAGGAGGGCTCCTCCTGGGCCTTTCAGGGCTCTGCTGGGCTGTCCTGCGTCCTGCCAGGCTGTGTTTGGGTTCTGCCTGGCAGCGCAGCCAGTGCTGGGCCTTTGGTGACCTGTGCCCACGGGAGGAAGCACACACCAGCGCTTGGCTTCCTCCTTCAGCTGCTTTGAAACTAAAGAATAAAAACTACGCTGAAAAAATGACACCCTTATCCTAGGCTGAAGCGTGCTGGTTGGGGCAAACACCAAGCAGCCACAGCCAGGGTGTCAGGTGATTGTAAGTGCAAGGTGAAGCCACTCCTGGTTTTGCTTCTTCACGGTTCGACAGCAAATGCTTTTCTTTGGTGATTATAAAGCCAGCAAGCCCAGCAGAGAGGGCTGTGATGCGGCCCCCATCTCAGAGGATGCCCCACAGGATCTCTCACCAGGGTTGGGTGTCACAAGTGTCGAGCACCCTGTTTCTGACAAATGAAGCTTTTTAAACCTGAGAACATGCAAAATTGTTTGGTACGGGGGGCTTGCTTGGCTTGTATCCATCCTGAAAGTAAAACAAGTAGAAGTGGTTTGAAATAATGACAAAACCGAGCCTTTGATTTCAGTGTGTTCTCTCTTTATGAAAATCCTCAGACATCACAGAGGTGACAGACATTCAGAGGTGCTGAAAGCACAGATAAACACCATCACCAGTGTGTGGTGGATCTGATATGGATCCTTCATTTTTTCAGACCTGATCTGGATGTGCTGGAAGAACTCTTCTACTGATGTACACCCAATATTTCACTTAATGCTTCTAATTTTCATTTTTCCCCCCAGATCAATGTGTTGTTGTTTAGTGAGATGATTTCATAAATTTATACAGAATCCATGAAAATCTGGATTAATAACGGAAAAAAGATGAGGAGATAAGAGAATACCCTGTGTCTTTATAACACACCATTGTTAAAACTCAAGCTCTTTTCCATCCCAAGCTTCCATGTGTGTAAAGTGACAGGGGGATGAGAATTACGCCTTCAGCAGGGAAAGCAGACACTCTGAAGGAGTATCATAAGAACAGTTTCAAGTCAGGAGTAATTTAAATATGGGAAGATCCAAGAGGCTTGTTAATAGTCCACCAGCTTTCTGCTAGTGGATGGAGATACGTTTTGATCTCGGAAGAGTGGAATGGCACTGTGTGTCTTCCATCTCTCCTCTTGTTTTCCTGTCATTGCTTCAGCCCCAGATAATGGATGGGATTTTCAAAGTCACACAGCCTTGACCTGTTTGCTTTGTCACCAAACTCAGCTCACAAGCTGAAAATTCTGCCTGCCTTTCTATTTCTGGCTTTCCCAGGAGAGGGGAATTCATGAGAGTGAGTGGAAAGAACTATCAGTTTAAGGAAAACAATTACAGACCTGTGCGTGCTTCCCCACTTAGCTTCTCCCAGGAAAATAGGTGCTTTCAAATGCTGCTCTCGTGTTAACAGCTCTTCTGAATCTGTCACTGTAGCTACCTGGGTTTCATTCAGCACCTTAGGAAGAGACCAAAATAGCATCTCATGGATGAAGAATCTCCATTTTAACCTCTACAAGTGTCAATTGTTCTAAATGTATATGCAGCATTTGGCATCAGGGCTTACTTACTGTTATTGACAGCATCCCTTGCTACACTTGAAAATACATTCTTAATACATGATGGCTGGAAAACAGCTTAAGTACTTAGTTGTTCCAGTCCTATTTGCTTTTTCCCCCTCCTCTCCTGTTCCTTGAACCACTGTGCATTAACAGTTTTCCTATAATGATGCAATTTTATCCACTTTCCATCTGACCAGAAATACTGGATATGTTTAGTGGCTCCCAGGGTATGGCACGAACTCATCTGGATTCGTTGATCTTCATGTTTAAAGACCTTGTGGCAGGCAAAGGGTCAGATTTTTCTATCTTGTTTCACAGGAGCTGTATTTTTGTGCAGCAAAGACCAGTCTGCTCCTTTCACACGTGTCTGGACAATGTCAAAAGGCAGTTTCTATTTAGATTTGGTCTAAGAGGTGATGAGGCCAAGAGAGATTTCATATCTCATGATCTGCTTGTGTAAGTCATGTCTCTTAAGTTAATTGAGTTAGGATGCTGCTGGCAGTGTCCTGGCATGGGAGTTGGTGGGAGGAAGGCTCACATCAGGTAAGGTCCTCCCATGTCGCCTGAGGAAGTGGCTTCATACAGAATGTCTGGCTTTGCATTGCTGAGCTGCTCAGCAGTGAGAAAGCTGCAAGTGGCCCTTATGTGTTTCATTATGAGGGTCCTGGAATAACACGTTAGGCCTGGTGCAAAGCCACATTTTTAATGAATGAGTAATCTTCTCTCTTCCTCTCTTTCTGAACTGTTAGCTCCTCAGCACATGATGAGGAGAGGCAGGGAAGTTACTTCTCTTCCAGCTGGAGGGCTGACCAGTGGATCCAGAGGAGCAGGTTGGATATGTCACCAGCCACTTGAGCAGGGAGAGAGACCCTGCTCCTTCCCTTAGAGAAAAACAGATGTGCTCCCTCCACCTGCGAGGAGAATAGCACTGTGAATCACTTCATCCAGTGCTCCTCCTGAGGGTCATTTACGCTGAGTTTTAAAGCCATTCCATGGCTGAAACTCAACCAACCATCCATGCTCTCCTTTGGCTGTGGCTGGAGCTGTGGGGGAACTGGATACCCTCCAAAACAAACCCATCCCCGTGGTCCAGCCAGGCTGCAGCAGCTGTGGCGGGACGGGGGGAATGTTAAACAGCGAGCTGGGGTTTGATTGAGCACTGCCAGCTCCTCTTTGGGGGTGAGCTGGTGCTCCCCAGGCACAGCCCTCGATCCGTGCATGGCACAGCATGTGGGAAACGCTTCCTTCGCCGCTGTGCAAAATTGCTCTTATGAAACTCACTCAAAAGTGAATTCCAGCACTTCCCGTGAATGTTCCTTGGGAAGGAGCTGCAGCAGGAATATTTAGTTGGTGTACTCTCTGTTAGCCATACTTCCACCTCACGTGCATGCTCTGTCTATTCGGTATTACTGGAAATCCTTATGTTAGCTCACTCGTTAGCTGTGGCACCTCCCCAAGGAAAAAAGTTATTTCAGTAGCTGGGGTGTGCTTTGTGCCTGCGTTCAGTAACACTGAGGCTCAGGCTCTTCAGGCTGGGAGAGTTGCCCATCCTCTGTGAGCAGGTAGAAAAATCTACTTTTATGCCCCAAGTGTGTAGGGAAGGAGGTCTGGATTCTTTCCATCTGTAACAGGCTTTTCACGTGTCATTGGGCAAGTCATTCAATCTCCCTTTACAACACTTCTCTGCTCTGCAGTGTCTATTACAATCTTTATCTGTTTTTGTCAGCTAAGAACATGTTCTTCAGGACAGGGGATTTCTTCCTATGTTTATGTGTAGTTGTGTCACAATTAGGCTCTCTGGGTATTGCCTTAATTCCCATTATAACATCACCAAATTATACTTGAATAAATTACACATCATGGATATTAAATGCTCAGCTCTGTTTCAGTGCAAAATAAAAAGCTCAAATGATGGTAACTTAAACTGGCAATAAAATAGCCAGCATTACGCCCGTAAATACTTAATTTGCAAATGTTTAGAGAATTAGGCACCTGCTATAAATCTTTATTGTGGGCTTTGCACCCTGTTGGCAATCGGTGAGCTATATCTCACTTCATTATGCATGAATGTGTAATTTTCCAAAAGCATAAACGTGGCCTCCAAGGGCAGGCACATTAATAGCATTCGAATGAACCAATTTGTTTCCTCCCCAACGTGTTTATCTCCCAGCTCTTGGTTGCGAGTGCCAGTGGAAAGGTTAATGGCTCACAGCTCCCTGGCAAATGATGCACTGGTTTAACCTCTGCCAGGGCTGGATTTTTCACTGTCTTTAGCCCTCAGCGCGTTGAAAGTCAACAGCTGCACCCCGTGTGCTGGCTGGGATGGAAGAGGGGCTTCTTTAAACCATTGCATGTGTCCAGGATTAAATGGGTTCCTGTTTCCCTCTTGCTCGCTGTGGCCCTGATTCATCGGGTACACGATGCTCTGGGAGCACTCGTGCCTGCTTCAGCAGAGCCTTTGTGCCACTTTAAACACACACCCGAGCAGCTGGGTCCGCTCACATGCCAAAAGTCAAGCAGCTTTGAGCTGAATTCATGCACAGCATTCCCAAGAGGAAATACCTGGGCAGGCGTGAAAGGAATATACATCCTGAAGGGTAATATGGGCTAATGAAATGCTGGACGTGCTTTCAGTGCTGTCAGAGCCACCGGGTAGCACAAGTTTATGCTAAAGTTTGCGTGTTTCAATATTAACGAGGCTCAGTTTTGGCAAACGGGGGGCCAAACCAAGTAGGGAAAAAAAAATTGTACGAATTTTGCTCAATTTGGATGAAAAATCAAATGAAACGTGCTTTTTTCTTCCTGTGAAGAGGTCTCAGACCTAAGCTCTACTGAGATTTGTTTTCAGCCTGTCCAAAAAAGGAAGATATTTCTTTAGGTGCTTAAATATGACTGGAAGTGTGGCATTTTCAAGGCAACCTGAGTGAATCAGGGGCAGAGCCATGCTCAAGGATAATGCATCTCCTCAGGCACTCAAATTAAAAAACTACAGCCCAATTAGAAATGCTCCAATTATTACTATTATTTGCTACTTAACAGCTGTCATTGGAGGCTCAGGACAGCTTTGTGCTGGATGCTATGAATACATAGAAGAAGAAAGAAAAAATAACCTGGAGGTGCTTAAAATCTCTGCCTGAGAGACAACGAATAGATGCAACTGGCTGGGAGGCCAGAGGTGGTGGGAAATAGCTGTGGAACATTTCATCAAGTCTGAAAAGAATCCACTGTTGTCTAAATCTGGACTCCGAGCTCTTACATGGAGTAAGTAGCATTAAGCAGGCAGGAATGGCTGTCTCTGAGCAGACGGAATATTTATTTCTAAGCTTGAGTAATAATTACCATGGTGAAGTCAATGAGTTTAAAAGGAAATAATTAGGCCACAATTACAGGGGTGGGGTGAAAAGCCAAACCACGCAGACTCCCTCTTCCTCCACTAACCTCTCCCTTTCTTTCCCTGTTGTCCACTTGCCGCGTTACCCTGGCATTCCAGTGAAAATTTAAGTGTATCCTAATGTAGCCTTGCCCCTGGGAGAGGGAGTGGATCTGTCATCAGGGATCTGTCAGAGTCAATAACATTTCCCCTGCAGCCCCGAGCCGTGCCTCGAGATCTAACATTTCTGTCTGAATTATCAGCTAATGCTCTGACAAATTGCCTGTGATTTTCTTTTTTTCTCCCTGAGTGGATGTGCCTGGTCTGCAGATTAGGTAAAGGCGGCCGGGCTCTGGTGTGGAGCAGCGGCTGATGATTTCCAGCCAGACATCCCTGTCAAGGCAGGGAGCGGGCGGGTGGCAGGGCTGGACACGGCTCTGGGGCTCCCACGGCCACAAACCTGGCCTGGGAGGAAGCCACTCACCCTGCCAGAGAGAGATGATGGAGCTGGAAGGGCAGGACCTGACAGAGACTGGCTGCGAGGGAGGCTTTGCTCTAGCTGTACAGCATGGGGTGAGTTGTATCATAAACTGTGCTGCTAAAATGGGCGGCATCGGTGGATTTCTTTTTCTGGCAGAAGGAAACAGCTGCCGGTGGCTTAGTCCTTAGGCACCGAGGTCATCAGAACTGCCACGCGTGTGATTTTGTGCTTGTGAAATGAAATCATCTTTGAGAGGAAAAGCTATGGAAAATGCCCCAGAGAGGCACCCATGGGGTTTGTTTCTCTGGCCACAAGATTCCAACACCTCTTGGACGAAGGAAACCATCACCATCGCCTGCCTCTGCTCCGACTGCGTGAGATCCAAGCGTTTGTGTGCGCCTGCTGGAGAAGTGATTTTCCTTGGAGCATGAGCTGGTTTTTAAGCACTGTTGGTGCAGTGGCAGCCTGAAATGCTGATGATGAAGTAAGATCGTGAATGAGGGAGAGGCAGGAGCAATTCTCGTCTGAGCTGTCATCGTCAGGATTTACATTGGCTGTTGCAAGTCTCTTGTCTGTAAGTCAGGTGGATACACATTCCCTCCCTGGCCTTCTCCCGATTCCTCTGGCACCATAAACACCCTTTTCTCCTGCCTGGAGCAGCCACCCAGCCCCTCTGCAAAGGGCTTTCCAATGCATTTCAAATTCCAGCTGCAAACGTGCTTTGCCCAGCCTTTCCCCTTGCTGGTTATTAAGTAACATGACGTAATTATTGTAATTATTGGCTCTGCTGTGAAATACTTGGGAATTGATCAACACTGCAATCTTCCTGTAGGAGAGTACTGCTCCCCCAAACCATCAGTGGGATTTGGGTGTTGAATTCCCTTAGGCTCCCTTTGCACATTTCAGTGTTTCACAGGACTGTGGAGTAGTAGAGGCACTTTGGGATATGTGACATTTTCTGCTGCCTTCTTTAGGAGTGCATCTAAAGGAAAATAAAACCTCTGGGAGGACAAGAGTTGTGGGACTAGAGACACACACACTGTAAAGTCACCGCAGTGCTTGACAGATGAGCAGTGGCACCAACTAGAAATATTCCTGTATAGTTCTAGGAAGCCAAATAACTAAAAGGTGGAGACATTTATAATCTTTCTCAGATGTCCACATAAACATGCACGGCAGCCAGGAAAAGAAATGCAGTTCTGGCTTCTTTCTGAGGAATCTCAGGCTGGGCACGCTGCTCTTTTATTACAGGCACTGCAAAGATTTAAAGAGCAAGGGGTTGAAGAGGAAGGAGAGACAAAGGCCTTTGCAATCTAGAGTATCCCTCTTAAAATAAGTATTAGTCATAAGTCATTAAAACAAAGATACTGGTCAACAATGTTTGGTAATTGATGAATAATATACATCAATGAAATTATTAAAATGGAAAATAATTGCAGAACTACCATTCCTTTGTAAAAAACATTTTTTGCCTGAAGTGCCAGATGTTCTATATGTAACATTTGAAGTGCCCAGAATGAAATCCCTTCCCTTTTCACATAGCAGTGTGTGCTGAGGCACAGAGATAAAATTTTTAATGTCGTGGAAGATAGATTGCATTTTCGATAGGCTGGAGATTTGGTAGTTAATAGACACAGCAAAGGCCACCTGAACGGGTGAAGGGGAATGAACGGGTCATTCATTTTGAGAGGCCCTGTGTGTGTGTGTGTGTGCCCAAGGTTTTTCTAAATATAGAAATAGTGGATGGCTTGGGCTTGAGCCTTCTATCCCATAGGGAAGCTGCATCCTTGATGAACCCCACTAGCTGGGAAGCTCGTGCAGGGGCAGACCCTTGGTGGGTGCCACGGCGGGTCACTGTGGGGGGAGAAGGCTCTGAGCTGAGTTGCTTGGGGTTTTTTTTCTCTAAATAAAATACTGCCTTTTGCTTGGCTTGAGTGTCCGATCATCCCTGATCTAGGGGCAGGCAGAGGTGCTTGCATAAGGATGGGAACAGCAGGTAGCTGCAGTCTTGGGAAGCAGGGCTGTTGCTGTCCCCAAATCCAGGCATGGACCCAGAGGGGTAACACAGGACCAGTACCCAGCCTTTTGGGTAGACAAGCCTTAAGGAAACAGAGCTGTGAACACGTAAGAGAAATCTCTTCTTGATTCTGCTACCTACTTTCACATTAAGTTAGTGCAGGCAGGAAGGCAATAAAGAATTTGCCAAGTGCTATTTCTCTTGCCATTAAAGTTTCATGAAAAAGTTCCACAGACAGGTCTTGGTCCTATTTATAGGAATCTTTCTTGCCTTCAACATTATTATTAAACTCTTTTGTTATAGAAAGCTAGTCTGAAAATGAGCTGGCCTGGTAAATAAAACACTTGCTTTTGCCAGCATACTCATCTCCGCACAGCAATATACCCAGGAATATTTTCCTCATATGTTTTTGTCAACACATTATTGCATATGCCTATTTAAGCAGTTTCAGTACATTCCCAGAGCTCTTGCTTTTCCTGTCGATTTGAGGTGAAGTCATGAGCAGGCACTGCGCAATTCCTGACCCCAAAATCCAGGAGGAACGTGCAAGGGAGAGAAGGGGAGTTTATTCCCCAAATATTCATAGGCAGCCCAAGTGTCTGCTTGGGGTCTTGTGCCTTGGAAATGCCTCAGAGCAGGTGCTTCAACCATACCTCAATTGTTCCTCCACTTCTGAGAACCAGCCTACAGGATTCACTAGAATGAAGCATGCTACCAAAAAAAATTGCTTTAAATGCTTGTTAATTATTTTGTTAAACAGGGTGTTCTGCTCTGTGTTATTAACAAGGCAAATTAAAGCAGGGGTCTGTGATGCCCAGAAAACATCTGCTCAATGAAAATGAAACACTAAACCCAAAAGCTCCCCTCTGTGGCTTGTTTTCATCCAGCTGTGCCTCTTTCAGGATGCCTCTGCTCCCCCACGGTGTACCCAGGACAGTTGTGGAGAATATCTTAAGTCTGTCTATAACAAGAGTGAAAAGATCCCTGTGCAGAAAATCCCAGTAATCCTGGGTACTTGGGACCCTAATTTCTGTACTCTTCTGAAAGTTTTTCCACAAATATGCATGAAAATGTATCTTTAGTCAAGTCCATAGCCCTTAAAAGACAGACATTTATCAGCTCATCCAGCTTTTTTACCAGGAAAGCATTTTGGATACTTTTGACCATTAAGAACCATTAAGAGTTTTGGACATTTTTCTGTGTTTATATATGTATTTAGTAGCTACCTCCAAGATGTTTGAAAACAAAATTCTTTCTCTGTTTGCTTATTAAGCTCTTTCCTTACCTGGCGAAGGGTGGATGCTCTACCACTGATTCTCTCCTAGCAGCCTCAGGAAGCCTGATGGGGTGTGCTGACTCTGGAGTTTGTGGAATGGCACCAGATGCAGTAGATAAGGTATCTGATCTCCCAGAGGAGGATGTAAGCAGCCTGGCTGCAGGGCATGCTCCATCTGGGGGTCAGGGTGGGAGCTGGGCAGGAGTGGCTTTTCTCTGCAGGTTTAGTGTTTTAATTTGAGTTACTTCCATTCCTTACACCTGTGTGTTTCAGAGATGAGACAGGAATTTTCACAGGACCCTCCTACCCCCTGTCCTTTTTGGCAAGGCCTTGCACTGGGTACTGGCTGATGGTTTGTTGGGTTGGGCCTGGGAAAGGGTGATGCAAAACTTTAGTGATTTAATATTCTGTGTAGAAACAGCATTTTCTTAATAGAAGAAAGTGTGTGAGGATGTGAGGAGCTCAAACTTGGCACCAGAGAGATCCAGAGGAAGTAACTCTGTGGCTCAGCTGGAAGTATTTCTGGATTTTCAGCTTTTCACAGCCCCCTCTGCTTGATGGGATGAAGCAAGAACCAAAGAGCAACTCGCTCTGTTCTGCAATAGCTCAATTGCTGCAGCAAGTGCACTTCCAGATGTGGGTAGAGCAAACTTACAACCATTAGAATCATAAAAAGAGCCTATGACAGCATCTAATCTAAATCAGTTCGTGAAAGATCAATCAGTGGCTGTCATCAGTGATAACATTGTCTCACTCTCAGTTGCTTTGATGCCGGGGATAATCTTGACATAAGAACCACAGATCTGAATTCAAACGGAGTCAAGAGGTTATTTCTAGCTTGATTTTCTCCCTCAATCTGAACCATGGATATGTTTATTAGAAACTTGTTCCTGCCTTCCTTGATGGCAGCTCAGAACTCCCAGTAACCCACACTGGTGTGCTCTGTGCCTGTTGCTAGAATTCACCAACCAAGCTGAGAAGGTTAAAACAACAACAAAAAAACCCCACATCAGAGGTCCTTGGGCTGTCTGCCCACACTGGCCCAGCCTCCCTGTCTGAAAGGAGCCCCTTTCCAGGCCTTTTGCTGCTCTCTTGTCCTGAGTCCAGGCTGCAGGACCAGCAGCCCTGGACACCCTCCACAGCCCCTTGCACCCAGCCGGGCTCTCCAGGGGTGCAAGGGCCCCTGGCTCAGCTGGTCACAAGCTGTACCAGCTGCCAGCAGCATCCTCAGGGGGTCCTCAGAGAGGAAAAGGGAATATATAGCCACTAGCACAAAAAAGTTACCGCGTGCCTGCGCCGTTGTTTATACATTTAGATACTGTGATTAAATTACATACATAATGCATAGTGTTTGTAATACATTATTAATAATAATAACACTGTCTTGTGTTATTCGGCTAGAAGAGACATGCTCTGAGTGATGGTTCATTGGTCTATTCACACACAATTTTCATACATCTCTAAAGATTACCATTTTAACAGCTTTCTGTATGGATACTGCCAGGCAGTTACATTTAACAGTGCATAAATCTAATTCCCTCCGCACTCAATTTTCTCAGGCAGCAGAATCAATTTGAATCTGTCAGGATTTTATTCTAAAGTCTATTAATGCCTCCTGCCTTTTTCTGTATTTCCTCCTCTGTCTCTCTCTCTCACTTAACAATCTCAGTCTTTCATGAATTCATTCAGCTGCAGAAAAAGATGCCCCACTGATACAAACACTCTTTTATCTCTTTACAACAGAAACCTAATTAGGTGTGAAGGAGACACAAGAAAGGTCACAATTAGCCCTCCAGCAATAAAGGTTAGCAGTTGTAAAATCCTATAATAATGCTGTTGAACTTTGTTATTATCAATAATGACGGCCTTTGACAAGGTCGGGTTCATTATTCTTAGCAGCTATCACCGAGCTGCTGAACATCACTTAACATCCCACCTCAGCAGCCCCATCCCTTCCCCTGCTTGCTCCCGCCCTGGCTCCTGCCACAGGACCTCTCACACCTCATGTGGCAGCTCGGCCCTTTGGGCACATTTCAAGACATGCTTTAATATTTTTTGTATTGAGCTGTGCCGAAGGATCACTGCTGAGCCTTTTAATTATTAGTTAAGAAAAAGTCGCCTGTGGGGTTGTTTTTTTTTTCTTTTTTTTTTCCTCTATGCATGGGTGGAATGATTCTGCCTAATTAAGAACATAAATGGAGATGGTAACAAGAAAGTAATAGGAAACGTGGCCCGGTAACAGCATTTTGGAATGGAGAAGAGACAATTACATGCTTTGCCATTAAAAGCCAGTGGATCTCTGACTTCTTCAGATGCTTGGGTTTTGGGTTGCTTTTATGCCGGTTGAAGAGGGCTTCCCAGGAACCAGACTCCACCAGAGATGTTCCTTTTTAGTAGGGCTCTTGAAGAAGCAGGATGAGGATCCTTCAATCTTTCACCTACTTGTTCTGGAGCTTTTCAGGGTCAGGAATCATATTTAACCTTTATTTTCCAGTTCACCTGGAATGAACAAATAATCAGTGATGTGTAAGTTGGGAGACTCCTGTCCTAGGCTACTCCTAGACTCAGTGAAGGGACAAAGGGAGGTAGAGAGAGCAGCAATTCAGATCTCAGATGGGCTGAGCAGTCCTTGGAAGCTGTCTCTCTCTTTCCCTGACCTTGAGGGAGTTTTGAATAATTACACTTTTAACTTAGGCACCTTGGGAAAATAGTGCTGCTTAACAGTAAGTGTTAAGCTTAAATTGCAAAGTAAAACCGAAAGAATAATTATTAAAGGTAAAGGGCTAAAAATACCAAATATTTGATCTACATATTAAAAAAGAAGTTACAGATGAACATGGATGTTTAGTTCTCTCACTTTTACCACCTCTCAAGGCAGATTCTTGTCTTCTCCAGGCAGAGCACTATATCATGCTGCCTCCTGCTAGGTCTCAAGATAATGCTGCATTTGGACTTTTACTGGCATTAAGCCGTATCTCATCTGGTATTTAAAAAAACATTACATTTTCAAAACACTGTATCTAACCAGCCTGCAGGGAAAATACCAACAAACTAGGATATTCTTGAGATAATTCGTGCTTTATGGAGAGGACTGGGTGCTGGCACATAAAACTCTGTACCATTTCAAAAGGCAGTGCGAGCAGCAAGCTCAAGTGCAGAAGCGGAGCAGCGTTTGTGCTGCCCACAAACTCCAGGGCTGGGGCAGGGCTTGACAGGGAAAAACGTGCTGAGAATAGTCCTTAATTCACGGCTCAGGGCTGGAGTTCACACAGTGTTTTCAGCGAGTGCAGACACAGATCTCTGGACTCCTTACGGATGTTCCTCCTTACCTTGCTTCATCGCCTCGCTGCTCCCCGGTGCCCTCCCCGGTGCCCGAGCGCTCAGGAGCCCATTCCAGGCTGCCCTAAGCTGGCTCTGCTCCTCTGAGTTCTGCTGACTGACTCCAGGGGAGGCTCTGGCTGGCTAAACACCACACAACTGATAAAAGAAAAACGTAGGAAAAGCGGATAATAGAGGCCAAAGCTGCAGAATAACTGAGACAAATGCCAACATCTGCCCTACTTCTGAATTTCAAAAAGGAATTAACAGCTGCCAGGAAAACATAGAAAGTCGTATTGCTTGGATGTAAGATTTGGTAATATGGTTCCTGATACTTTTAACTTCCAGTTCTGAGAATGGCAGAAGGTTGCACCCCAAGCTCATTAAGTGATGAGATTCCTGCTGCCCCCTCAGGCATCCCTGTGAGATGTACCTTACACACCGCTGCTCCCTCCTGCCCTCCTCTCCCCGGCAGAGCATACAGCATGCAAAAACTTGCAGGAAGGACGTGTTACAGCAGAAAATTGTGACTTCTATTTGTTAAGTGATTCAGCTCTAGGAGGAAGATTAAGCTCTTTAGCTTCCCTGTTGTCCTCGTGGCACTCACTGGGCATTTATCTTGCTAATGTTTCTGTGTTGCTATTACTGCCTGGTTGGTAGGAGCTTCTATTTGCATAAGGCAGCAGATTATTTTTTTTATTTATAAAGCCAAGGATGCGTCCTTGTACTTCAGCAAGAAGTTTATTGGCTGATTGACATTAAATGCCAATTTTATCAAAATATTGATTGGAAAAATCCTTGTGCTTCCATCGTGTCCTATAGCTATATCTAATCTCAGCTTCATCCAGCCAGTGCAATATGTTGCTTGCCAGACTAGAAAATGATGTATGAGCCATCTGGGCAATGGGCCCAACCCTGGGCAAGATTAGTGCTTCAATTAGCTGCTGATAGCATTCCATTAGAATATTGGTTTCAAAGAGCACTAAACAAGAATGTTGTGCTTTGATTTTCAGATTTAATTACTTCCATCAGGGCTATAAATGAACTCATTAGTCTTAGTGGCTCTAAAACCTAGAGACAATGGAATGTTATTGCTATTGTTCTTCCGGGCTGTGCAAACACTGCTTTCCAGAGGCTCTCAGCAATGGCCATCAACCTTCCCCCATTCCTAGCAGGGCTGACCCTGTGGGGCTGCTCTGCAATCAGCTCTGGTGATCCGTGGGGGGAACCAGGGGGATCCAGGGCCTGCTCCCAGGTGGCAGCTTTGTTTGGGGGCTTGTTACACACTGAGAAAGGTACTGTGGAGTAAACTCACACCTTGGCACTGCTTGGCTGCTTTTCTTTTCAAAGTTCTTTCTGTGTTCTCGGTTTCTTCCTCTATTTTAAGGTTGCCCAGAGCTTCTAAAATTCCTTGAGGCTTTTTTTCTTTTTTTAAATCCACTGCATCAGGATTTCATGACACCTTTTTCCCTAATTTTGCAGAAAAATTTCTTTTTGTTTAATTTTATGGCCCTTGCCTTTTCCTCTTGATCTAACCGGGCAGTGCACTGTGTTCCACAAGCACTAGGTTTCTCTTTGAACATTATTCTGGCCCTGTTCCTCCTGAAATAGAAGGGAAAGAAATGAATGGAGAAGGGGAATGCAGATGCTGACAGTCACCCCCAGCGGCTGGAAGCCCCTGAGCCGAGCAGTTTGTCCCTGGTGAAGAAACCCTGTCCCAAGCAACTCAGGCTGTCACTGAAGTCAGCACTGCTTTGGGCCAGACCAGAAAGTCCCAAAGGCCTCCCTAACTAAATTGTACAATAACTGTGTGAGGAAAAGGGCAAAATGAACAGTCAGCTCAGATGGGGAAGGGGCACTGCAGGATTGCTGAATCAGAACCTTGGTATGTGTTGAAATTAAACCCCCCCATTAGTTCAGCAGCACATGGTGTTGTTTATTAAAACCTTAAATTTTGCAGAGCTTTCTTTAATCTGAGGTGAATTTCACTTGGTCAAAGTCCCTTTGTTTTTTCTGGTTTCCTTCTGCAGAGGAAGGATGCCATGTGTAAATAAAGGATATGATGCTCTGCACCACTGACTTTTATTAAATTAAAGCTATAATCAGTACAGTATGTCTTAACCATAATATTAATGTGGCTAAACCAGTAAATGCTCTCGTGTTTAAAGCCCAACACCTGCTTTCTATTAGTGTCTGGATAGTTACTTGATTTTTCATTTTTCATTTCAATAGAAAATTCTTTGATGAAATCCATAACTCAGCTGTAATTTTTAGCTCCCAACCCTGCATAAATCCCAGAATATGATTGGAAAAGCCTACTCTCACATCTTAAATACATTTCTCCTAAATTTTGCCAGACTGTTGTGATAATGTTGGGAGTTGAGGGGAGTGAGTAAAAATGCTGAATCCTTTGGCATCGCTCAGAATTTTGCCCTTGGCTTCCAGTGAACACATCCTTTGCAGTTCAGAACAGTGCAAGTCCATCCTTTTGAGGCTTCTGCTGGTCACGCACCTCTTCCCCCTCTTCTGCTCTGCCCTGCAGCTGGCTGGGAATCTGCAGCAGGAATGCCAATGTCCACAGGGCTTGGAGGCAAAGTGAAGAAGGGGACAGCAGCTGTGGCAAACAGAGCTGTGCTGCTGTGTGAGGTGAGGGGATGGGGAGGGGTAGGTGCCAGGCTGGGCAGTGCAGCAGCCTCCTCTGAGGTCTCAGCTCCTTCCTCAGTTGTGCCTGGCTGAGGACATGAGCCAGCCCATGGAGAGGGAAAGAAAACATCCCTGCCTAGTTTGGTCGAGGGCAAAGCCCCTGGTGGAGTCAGTTGGAGTTTGGATGTGTACTTGGGTGATTTTTTTTTCCTATCTGAGTGCTTTCAATGCCATTAGCAGTAGTTCTGGAGCCATTCTCAAGTGTTTAAAAATAGAACAAAATCTCTCTCTCTGTCTCCCTTATTTCATTTCCCATCTTTGGGGGAATGGTCTGCTGGATGTGTTTGTTTTTCTGGTTCTGCTGTGCTGGAGAGATGGGAGGAATGAGGGTGAGGAGTCTTCCTCCATGGTCACTGTTTTGTCTAGTCAAATTTCTGTTCTCTAGTGCCAACTCCTGTGAAAGCTAAACTACTTCTATTTTAAAGACTATTTGGGCTAGAGAAAATCAGGCAGATTATACACAGTTGTCAGAGTTTCTGTCAGCAGATGAAAGCAAGATCACTGTTGGCTTCTGGCAAGTATTTCTGACTCAATTCTGTTCTGCTGCTGCTTTCCTGTGTACCCTGCCCCAGCAGTGCTCCTGCAGTCAAACCTCACAAGTTTCCCATCTCCCACCATGGCCATGCCCTGGGGTGAGTGGTGCAAAAGTGGAGAACAGAGAATGCCCACACTGGGATGGCAGGAGGGACTTGCTTTGCTTGTGACCCCAAGCCTGATGGCTGGTGCTGACAGCAGATTTCGTGTCTGGCACGTACCAAGCAGGAGGGAGATGTTGTGCCAGCAGTGTTTAAAGTGTGACCCTGCCAAGAAAGGGAGAGGACCATGGCCACAATGCAAATACCCAAGTCCTGTGCTCAGGCTTTCCTAACATTAATGGTGGCAATGGGACATCCCTCTGCTCAGCCTGGCTGCAAATCCTGGCCTTGGAGGAGGACACAAGTTAAACTGAGGGAATGAATGAGCAGAGCTCCTGCATAACTCATCAAACACCTCAGATTTAGCGTTACCAACCCGAGGCTGGGCCACGTTATCCTAAAAACCCTGTAATAAATCGGAACAGACCCGAATTCCAATGGGCTGTCAGGTCTGAGATGCAGATCCCCCAAACAGCTCCTGCTCTCAGTTTGCCACCGAGCAGGCGAGACTGAGGAGCCAACAGCAGATGTTGGCAGTGGGAGGTTTCTCCCGCCCGCTGTTGCCTCCAGCCGGCGGCTGCTGCTCCCGGTCACGTTCAGCCCCAGGGCCGAGCCCCAGCACCGACTGCGGCCCCGAGACCTCTCCCCGAAATCACTCAGGAGCTCCTGTTTCCTAATGACAATACAGCAGTGGTTTATTTGAAGGCTGAGCCAAATTTGTATCAAAGCCAAGTATGTCTGGCTTGGCACCACGAGCTCACACCGGAGCCAAGCAGCTGGAGCAGACTGTATGTGTATTTAAAGAGAACAAAAACAGAGAGACTCTTGAGTTATCTCCTCCAAGAGGTCACTCAGAGTGTCAGATTGCAGTGCCAGGTTTTGCATCAGGCTTTCTCTGGTCTATCCCTGCACACCTACAGGCCCGTCTCCCAGGCTAAGGCTCGATTCTCCTCTGATTTTCCACCTCTTCCTGACTTTCTTCTTGCAGTCCACTAATTGCAGGAATTGCAGCCCTGTTGGTATCTTGCCCCTGTGCTCACCTCTTTCCTTCTTGGGGACAGGTCCAGTTCATGTTCTTTGCAGTCCACACCACCACAATGAAAAGCACTCCAAGGGTTTTCTGGATGGGCTTGTCTCAAATCTGTGTCCATCTGGGCACTAAGGAGGAAACCCTTCCCATCACACAGAGAAGCAGCAATAAATCTTTGGCTTGAGGATTCCAGACATATTCTGTGAGTCAGGGATCTGCTGCTAGTCCACTGGCTCCACTAAATGATGGTTTATGGGATAACTAACGATTATTAAGGCTGTGGCTGCCCCAGCTGACTGCATGGGCAAGGCTGTGTTTGAATGAATATAAAAAGGCTTGCTTTCATTAAGGGTGTAATTCATCTCTAATTTAATCCCTCCTCCTTGAACTAAGATGTGTTCAGATGCTGGGCAAGATGGATCCTCTTCCCCCTCGCTTCAGAAATGCTTCAGGTCTGTCTGAACCATGGGCTGAGAACGAGAAGGAATCACACTGAATCACAAGATACTATGAACTCAAGGCAGACCTCTTCTTGTCTAATTAACAATTTTACCCATGATATTAAGTCCACGTGTGCTCACAGCTCACCACAAATGAGAAATCTGGAAACCCATTTTCAAAGCATTTTCCACTATGTAGCAGGTTTTTCATAGTTTTTCAGTAAATTGGTTGGTAAATTGTTTTCGCTCTCATCTTTACTGCTATAACAAAGAAAAATAATTAAGTTTAGGTCTCTAGGGTTTTTTTCGGGGGGTATTTGTTTGCTTATTTGTGATCCTACCCATTACCTTGAATCAAGGAAGTAACACAGATGAACATGCTTGACCTGCAAACAACTGCATGAATAAAGGGAAAAGCCTGTTTACTGGAGTAAATCTTGACAAGATTCTGGCGGCGAGGTAAATTGTCACATCCAGTGGTCACTCATAATCTTGCTTCAACGTGTGAGTGCTGAAACTGCCCTTGATTTCATCCAAAATGTCCTGGGGAGGTGCTCAGCAGCCGACTGATTCCTTGGCCTGAATTCCCCAGGGAACTGAGGTGCAACCCAGTAAAAGGTAATTACCTCCGACCGGTTTCTGTGCTCTCTGGATTGCCTGGGAGATTCACAGCCCCTGAAATGAGAAATCGGAGACCTTTACATAAAGTGTTTGTTCAAGACTCTTTATAAATGAGGGAATGTGATTGAATTGGAGCCCCGGTGAGGGTGGGCTGATTCCAGTGGCACTGCATTAATTCTGCATCAGATGAAGCCTTCACTCTGCCCTGCTGCTGGAAAGCTGATGCCCTTGCACCTGAGGGATGGAGGATGGGTTTGGGGAGCACCTCCTGGGGGTTATCCCTGGTGTTTGTAAAGCCTGAGCTGTTGGAATGATCCTGTGTAATCCTTGGTTTGCTCTGGCACTTTGTTCACACCGCGTCCTGCGTTGGTTTGTGCCAGCTCAGGTTTTTTAACAAATTCCCAGGAAATCATCAGCGTGGGGAGATGGAGCTGTGGGGCTGGGGGAGCGGCTGAGCCTGCACCTCTCACTCTGCTGCTCCTGGCGCGGGTCTTGAGGTTGTTTCCTTGGAAGAGAAATGGAAATGTCCCCAGCGCCACGGTGCTTAGGAGGTGAAATACCCTTTCAAGGTTCCTCATTCTGGCGACAGGGGGCTTTTAATGATCAGGTAGATCTGCCCGGGAAAATCGAGGAAGAACGTGTGTTTAGTGGGTGTTGGGCCTGTTATCTAAATATAGGTAGCATTGTGTGTATTATCTCTGTTTGTTTAGCCAAAGTAAGATGGGCATTAACATTCTGTTTCAGTCTTAATTAGTGGCTGATAAAAGCACAAGGTGATACTTAACAGTCTTGACAGTGTAATTCATCTAAAATTTCCTAATAATATGGTTGCGGCAGTCTTGGAATTAACTCTGATTTAATGACTTTCACACACTTAAGGTTTGGTACCCACAATATCCAATATGTTGGTTGCTTAGGAGACAAAATTAAACAAAGCTGAACACATTCATTTTCTCCTTTTTTACTGCACAGAGGATTAACTTATTGCAATATTTTTCTCTATGAAATGCCTAAGCTTTGGGTGTTTAAACAAATGAAAAATAACCAACAACCAAACCCAACCTAACAATCCACATCCCCTATTAAATCAGCAGATGGCTCCTAGAGCCAAATTAGGGACCTGTGATAGAACCATAAAAGCTCTGCTTTATACGGTGCACATGTTCAGAGCTGGCAGTGCTAAATGAGACCTCCACGCAATCTGCTCTGAGAAATAGCCTGACTGGCATTGACCCCTTCCTTTGTATAATTCAACACTGTGTCATCAATTGCAATTGCACAGACGGCTCTGCAATTTAGCAGACCTTGTAAGGACTGACTTTCCCAATATTTGTTTAAGATGAACTGTATAAACTTGTTATTAGTAGTCTGCCGGAGTAAGGGAGATAAGAGTGTTTGCATTAGGCTGCAGAAAACACAGCACCTGGGCAAGGTGCACCGAGCCTGTTCCCAGCCAGTGCTCTTGTTTCAGGGTCTGCTGCTGATCCTGATGAAGGCAAAAGTGAAGTTCCCAGCAGCATGTCAGGGCAAGACCGTGCCTCTTCTATGCTGGGCAGAGGTTCTGAGCTTGTATGGCTGAGTAATTAAATTTACTAATTTTAAAAAAGTCTCTGAATTCACCTGAGCAATGCAGGCAGCAGAACGAGGCTGCAGTGGGGTCTGATTGATCTCATCTCAGTTTTATGTCTGTACAGACCTACTGATTTCCCCCACAGACCCTGGCACTGCTCATCCCTCCGCTCATCCCTGGCTTCCCCACGAACGTCTGTGCTCATCCTCTCCCCCTCTGCTCTGAAATGGGGTGTGGGATCCCAGTGTCCACCCCGGGCCATGAGCAGTGACCACTGCAGCTCAGAGCTCCAGCCTGGAATCATTTGTAGAACTCTCAAACCATCTCTGAGTTTCTAAACTTAATCTTAGCTCAAGGAAGGAGAGAAAACACTCCTGTTATTAAAACCACATTGTTTGTTGCAGTTGATCAGAACAAAATGCCTGCTTTTTGCCTCCTGCACAGAAAGCCTGGGATAGGGAGGAGTGAGGAAAAAGCCCTGGGACAGCAAGGCTGATGGTAGCAAATATATGGGCACTATTTCATTTTTCATTGAGTTTGTCTTCCCTCTCCTTCTATCTCTTCCTCCCCACAGTATCTCTGCATTGATTTTTCACTCTGCCTGTTTATAAATGTTTATAAAGCATTTAGGGAGCCTAGGGAAGGAAAGGTCTCCAAGTACTTAGTGGAGGAAGAACTTAAACACTGGGCTGCTGTGTTCCTGCTGACACTGGGCAGTATTTCAAGCCAGCCAGAGTCCTGCTTCAGGGATGTGGTGCTGCTTGGGTGGGGGTGGCTAAAGCAGGCAAAATCTCAGCTCAGCCTGTCTGCAGCCACTGCAGAGCATCCGCTGGTGCTGAGAGCAGGAGGGCTTGGAACAGCAGTGCCATTTACAGCTTGGGTGAAACCAACACAGCATCAGATGATCAGGGAAACAAGCACATCTCATTCCACATTTGCTGTTTGCTTTGGGCAGTGAACTTTTTTCACATGAAATATTAAATGACCTTCTTGTCTTCCCACCCTCCGAGTGAAGTCTTGATGAAATAGGAATGGAGATGTTATTAGGCCGATAAATACATTTATTGATCCTATCATGCTGTTCGTTAAAGAAATGAAACAGGTCAGGATCTTCATGTAACTCACAGGAAAGACACCGGAATTCATCTCCCAGGCATCCCCACATTTCTGATACCTGGGGTGTTAGTGTGGCTGCAGTCCTACTTCCACACTAGCCTTTCTCTCTGCTTCTTGTTGTGCATTTCTAGTTCCACATCCACTGTGGCAACCTTACAGCACCCACGCTCTTAATGCTGTTGGAAAACTGCATTTGTGAAGGTGGAAATCAGCTCTGCCTGGCACAGGTGCAGGAGGTTCCACAAAGTGCTGGAGGAGCTGGGTCATCTGTTGTGCATCACACACTAGTTGCAGTGTGAGCTTTTAGCATTGCTGAAAGGTAAAATATTCACTGTTTCCAAAGCGCTGGGGAATGAGGGAAATCATGAAAGGTTATTTAAAAAAATTTATATCCCTGTTTCCCCCTCATCATCCTTCTTAAGGATGATACCAAGCTGGGCATTTTTGAAACTACTGAGGCTTGGTTTAATGCTCCATTCCCCACCCCCTTCCACACAGCTTCATCCAATTCCTCCTTGACTGGCCCAGCAGCTCATTAGGGGTTCCTGCCTCTCCCTTCTGCTTGCTGCTGCTGCCCTGGCCTGTGCTTACCTGAGCCCTCTGCTTATGGATTTTGCTGGGGTAGGAATCAGGAAAACAGCTAGACATCCGTGCTGGAGTTGAGTGGAGTGAAGGACTGCGACTTCAAGTTCCTGCTGCTTCTCTAAGCCAGCTTGGAGCATGCTCCCTTACAGGAGATGCTCACACGACCACAACAGGGTAAGTGGAGAGGCAGAGTGCCATCCGTGTGTTTTGAATGCCACAGCCAGGGTGGTATTTCAGAGGGGTTGGGGTTGTTTTAATAAGGCAATGAAATCTACAGCAGTCTCCTTCTGTTGCTCTGTGTTGAATGCTCGTTGTTTTATTTCTTGAGGGTTTGCTTTTAGCAAAGAGTTACTTGTCTGACTTCTGTTTGGTCCCTCTGCTTTCACATTCTGAAGTTCCAGTTTTTGCAGTACTGTGTTTTATTGGAGGCCTGGATGCCGAAGGTGCCCAGATAATGACACTGTTCCAGCTGAGGGGTGACAGGGAAGGCCCGACTTCTGAGCCGCAGTGGATGACTGCGTGCCATGGATCTGCTTACAACTGTTCTGTGGGGGAAGCTGGCAGAGTTAGTGTCTTTCATAAAGCAGTTTTCTAAAGGAAGCTCTTTTTCTTCTGCAGCTGAAATGTTTTGCATGAAGGTGTCTGTTTCAAAGATGTTTTGACAGAAGACTTTGGAAAGGAGTGTTTGTTTTGACTCCTTTGTTTTGTTTGAACTGTTTTTTCAGTGTTTCAGTGAAGTGGTTGCTTGTTTCTAAACAGAAGCATTTGGAAATTCCTGTTCTGCAGAATGACTTGAGATTTTAAGGTTTTGTTCTAATTCAGAGTAGCAGCAACCTTGGAAGTGTCAGGATACCCAGTAAGTTCAGGATTCATCCACCATCAGGTAGGATACAACACTGTTTTGTGTAAACTTTGTTTGTAATTGCCTCTGCTCTCACTTCTGGAGGTCTTTAGCTGGGGAGTTGGTCTCTCAGTTGTGAGAATATGGTTGCCAGAATGCCTACAGAAAGGGTCTTCTGGCCTGAGAATTGCATGGGTTTAGTTATTTATGCAGTTAAGAGTTTTGCTTGCAAAAGAACAAGGTTTATCAAATGCAACACCCAAAGGATTTTGATAGAGTAGTGCTGGGAGAGGAGACAGCTGCATGGGAATGGACTGGGTTGGGTTCCATTCAGTTCAGGGTATTCCCCTGTTTTCTGCTCTTTTCTCATAGCAACCAGCACTGTCACTGTGCACAAGTCCTTCTTTTCGTGACAGAAGTGACAACTTTGGTGGGCATGCTGGTGGGTGGGATTGGGAAAACCCTGTGGCAGGAGGCAGAGAAGGGGCTGCTGTCCCAGGCCACTGGCACCAGGCATTCAGGGCTCCTGAATGGCAGGATGCAGCCCCTCTGAGATCCCAGGTGTTCCTTAGGCTTTCATATCTTTACTGTATTTTGATAAACCAATAAAGCTCGGAATTATTTTGATTTAGACAGTCCAAAACTTGAAAACAGCTAGACTTACACAGTCAATAAACCAAAACTGTCTCTTCAGCACTGCACTGACAAGGCTCAGAAGAAAGACACACAGAGAACCTCTCCACTAATATTAAACTGATTTGGCCATTTTTATTCTATAAAGGAGGCTGGTTATGAGATTTAAAAAGACTCATATATCATGCTGCCTCATTAATTTTCCATTTGGGCTCAGCTGTCAGAGGATACCATATTAAACTGCTGCCTGGAGTAGTCTTCGGTGGCAGAGAAATGATGTTTGATACCCTTTGCATCTCACACAGTCTGTATAAAAGGTCTCCTTGATTTGCCATCCCTATTATTTTCTGTCAGAGAGCCCTGCACGGCCTCTCCAAAATAATATCACCTCTCCAAAACCCTGAAGGTCTATTTGTGGTTTCCATGGTGACAAAATGACCCATAATATTCTTTGACTACTTCAGTAAATGAAGGACACAACTGGGCCTTTGAAGAATAATAGATTTTTTCTGTTTCTTAAGAAAAGATGTACTTGTGAGCTCAGAGAGGGGAGGGGGGAAAAGATGAAAAAGATATTAAGGGAAGAGATTTGGCTTGTAACTCAAAGGACTTGCTGCAAGTGTAGCAGACAGCACTTGTTGAAAAATAGACCTTGAGCCATCTGGTACCAAAACAGGAGTCGGGTATAGCCCTTGTGATGACTGAGATGAAGGAGCTTTTGCTGTTACTCATTTTTACAATAGCTGTGCTGCTTAATTCTGAATTCTGTGACACGCGGGGCCAGGCGCTGCAGGTGCAAGTGTGTGGTTAAAACATTTTCTTCCAGGAACCCTCAAAGCCCTGCTCTGTGCTGTGTGGGAGGGAGGATGGGATTTTCCAGCAGAGCTGGCCTGGGGGACAAGTGGGTGGGACGGAAGCAGCGAGGCTTTTCTCAGGGTATCTGCAGAGCTCGTGCAGGTGTGCAGTGTGAGCACTGTTAATGACCTGCCCTCATGGCAGAGCTGGGGAGGAGAATGTCAGGCTGGTGGTTCCTTCCCCCAGGTACTTTGGAATGATGCTCTTTGCCCAGATGAGCTGCAGTTCAGCTTTCCTTAGCACACATTCCCAGCTTGCCCCGTGATGCTGTCCATGACCTTTAGCTGCTGGGCCAGACCTGGTGTGTTGGGTCCAGGTTGCATTAGGGCAGACGGGGAGAAAGGGTGGTGGAAGTGCCCTGGGGTAATAACTGTGAGATTCCTGGGCTGCAGGAGCAGGCAATTCCAGGTGGTTCAGGTTAGCCAGGGCAGGTAAAATCCAAACAGCCGAATTATCGGAGCACTGAGGGGGCTGCACTGCAAAGCAGAGAAGTTCAGGGTGTTCCCAGGAGCCTGTCAGTAACTCCTGCTTCTGGAGTTATCAGGCTTTCCTTGTGTTTTCTTTTGGGTGTATTCTAGCATTTTACCTCCCAGTTCTGGAACAGGGAGGGAAGGGAAGTACAAAGATGACTAAAACTTGAAATTTAATTCCAGAATGTGCTGGTGTTTTGCAGATGTCCCTGAGATGACTTTAACAGCTCTTCCCACCTCTGAGTATGCTAGAGCTGCAAGAGGGGACCAAAGTCTGGTGTAATTAGTTACTCACTATTTATCCCACATTTTGGTGGATTTTTTTTTTTTTAGCTTGGGTGTATTTTTTGGCCTTAAAATAAACTGGCAACATTAAAAAACCCCAACTAAACAAAAACATTCGCATGACTGACTGCAAAACCAATACACTTGCTTAATACAGGACTGTAATTGAGGCAACTTAATACAAACAAAGGAAGAAATGAGGGCAAGATTAAGCCAGTAACCAGTCTAAAACCACATTTACCACCAACCTTGAAAATCTGAGGCTAAATCTTGCCTGGTTCCTCTGTTCCTCACGTGTGCATGCCTTTGGCAAGGATGATTAAAGTCTGTGCTTCTTCCCCTCTAATGTGAACAAAGCCCTTCAGAACCCTATTCTAGTTTCCTCTTAGCATCGTGTTTGGCTTCCTCTGGGACTGACCTTTTACTGCCCACAGCCCACCTCCATCCTGTTAGAGAGCCTGCAGAGAGTTACTAAGTTAAACATCATAAATCCCACTATAAATGATTACACAGAGCTTTTCACTAACAATCTTCTGTGGGGATATCAAGCTTGATAGAAGCATAAATCATTTAAAGAACATCTGCCTAATGAGGGGTAACCTGGAACTGCTTCCCTGAGCCGGAATGTACCAAGGGAAAAAAAACTGTAGGCAATTGGCCTATTTCAGCTGGTGCCTGCTGGATGCAGGTTGGTCTCTCTTGTCACAACTGGCTCTGCTGGACACATGGGACTTGCCCACATTCCCTGACAGCAACATCTGCTTTGCCTGCAGCCCATGGCACCAGGAATGAGGGATGTAGGCTCAGTTTAGTGCTCGTTGTTGTAAAGAGAGACTGATAATGTGTCTAGACACGAAGTTCTACAGAGGCAGATGAGTCAGAAGAGGAAATGCAAGCAGGTGGTTTAGAGGCAGCCTGAGCAAGGACATGCTGTGGTCTGGGAGCCCTGTTTTGTGACATGGCAGCAGACCTGGGGAGGCTGAGACCAGGAGCTGTGGTTTAGGAGGTGGGTGGAGAACGCAGATGGACTTAGCTTGCCAAGGCCTTGCTTGGAACACCGTGGCAGGACAGGTAACATCTGTGCTGGGAATATGGGAGGGTGTTGCACAGAGGACTCAGCATCAGTGCAAGGGTTGGATTTGTCAGGCAAAGAAAAAGCTGAATTTGAGGGTGAAGTCTGATAAAGTTAGGAATCAAATCATGACTAATAGATAGGAAATCGTTGATAAATACAAGGGTTGAATTTCCAAGAGAGCCTGATGCATTCCTTAGGATCCACCACGTGTGAATCAAGGCTAACATGTCTGTTTGCAGGTAATCCTACAGGCAGAGAATAAACTTGGCACTGGAAGGCTCTGCCTGCTCATTAGGTGTGATGGGAAGAGTTTGAGTTTCCCGTTGACAGTCACAGCTGAGCCAACCTGTGACTTTGACCATCTGAGAGACACCTGACTGCCAAGCTGATGATGGAAAGCCCATGGGGTGAGGAGAAGCACATGGAGGCTTTTCCATTTAAAATCACTGGATCATCAGGAAAGGTGTAAATAAACAGCAGCAGTAACCTTGGAATGCAGTTGAATCACTCCTGCTGTGCAAATTTGACTGCCAGATGCTCGTGGCAAGTCTTCATCTCATGCTTTAAAGCTGCTGCTGCCTGATGATAGATTTAGCAGACGTGACTAGCCAGGAGCAGGATCATTTTTTTTTCCAAACTGAAGTTCTTGTCACACAGAAGTGGTCATGAGATTGCAGGAAATCCATTGCCTCTCTGCATAAATAAACCTGCTGGATGTGTGAGTTGTCCGTGACCTCACGGTGGGGTCATTGCTGGCTCTTACTTCTCTCTCTGACCTGCAGAGATGGTGCCTTGGGTCTCACCTCTGTGATTAGAGCTGAGACAGGGGGTCATGAATAGTTCAGTCTTCTCCTTGTGCTGTTGAGGATGAAGTCAATAGGAAGTAAATATTATTGACTGCTGTTTTCATTCAAAAAATCAAGATTCATTGAGGTGACTCTGAGGTCAATAGAAGCTCTCAGGGGGAGGAGACCAGTAAATCAAGACACTGGATAAAACAATATTTGTAATGCAGTTAATTTTGGATACTGAATGTTATTTGATCTAGTGGGGCTTTTTGTAGTTTCTTTTTTTTTTAATTGTCCTGTCTACCAGATTGGTAGGTTGTTCCATTTAAAAAGACTAGGTGATGGGGCAGTGGGGCTAATTAATCTTGGATGACATACTTCCCTGGGTGGAGCTCTTTCTCTGCTTGAACCTTACCTGGGTGTAATTGAGTTCTGTTTATGGAACTGCTTTGTGCCATGTGAGCATTTGCGAGTAGGACACATGTACCTGAGATAAGATTTATTTTGGGGAAGGGGGCACAAGCAGAGATGGAGGGAGAATTACTTTAAGTACAATCCTTGGCAAGTGTGAAGCTTTTATAGCATCTTTTTAATTGAACTGACTCAGACAATGAGGTGGACAGTATTGTCACTAAAGATTTGACAGTTTCTTTTGGAGAGAGTTTGCTTTTTTTCCTCTGTGTGTGTTCATGGCCTTGACCGATGTGGCTGCGCCCTGTGGTTGGGAGCCATGTACCTTCTCTCAGGCCAAAGCAGGGCAATAGGATCACACTGTCAGCTGGTCTGAATAGCTGTTGCTCCACAGAAGTCAGTGGAGTAAGGCCAGGTTATACCAGCTGAGAGCATGGCCATCATTTTTACCGAGTCACATTCCTAACGCTGCTGTGCTCTCGGATTCCTGAGCTGGAGCCAGCCTCCGTGGTAGCTGCAGGGCAGGATTGCCAGAAGCATCCAGCCTTGGCCTGGCTCCACTGCCTCGGCAGCAAAGGGCTGTTTGTTGTGTTACTGCATCCAGCCCCAAAGTCCAGTGGCTTGGATTCAATTAGGCTGCTGCTGGAACGCGGAGGAGCTGCTCCTCCAGTGGAGTGTGTCGGCTTCAGTCCGCAGGAATCAGCGGGGCTGGGCTGGTGTGCAGCTGCTGGGGAGCAGGCATGGCATCAGCTGCTGGTTCTGCTCACAAGGAGGGTGAGCAGTGGCAGGGAAAGCCTTCTCCTTTGTGTCAGTGCATCTCCTGCCCTACCTGGAGATGCTGTGTTGGTGCCCAGCTCCCCCGGGGTGGCTGTCGAGAAGCAGCAATGCCGAAGGGGTGGCATTGCCTCCTGGCTGCTGTCCCCATGTCCTGGAGGGTGTTTCCGTGGCCCTGACACGTGCTGCCGGAGCTCTTGGGCGCGCACAGATCCGTCTGTGGGCGCAGAGCAGCCATTCAGTGCCTGGTTTGCTGTTAAAGAGCATTTCAGCCCTTCTGCAGATGGTCAGCTGCCCACTGCTGCCTTGTGTCCGTGTGGGAGAGCAGTGCAGGCTGCCCTTGCAGCTGGGAGCCAGGCTCTCAAAACAGATACTGCGCTTCTAGGAGTGCAGGTTCTGTTTCTTTTTGGTTTTTTTTCTTTCAGCCAGGGGTTGTTTAGGGTTTGAATGTGTTATTGCCAGTCACTCAAAGCAGGAAGACCAAAGAAGGGATGGCCTCTGGTTGGCTCCCTCTGAGGCGTTTGCTGCAGGATTGCCAAATCCAGCAGGGATTTCAGAGGAAATAATTATCAGTGCACTCCTTCCTCAAATCTGCCTCCTACTCTGACACTAGAGAGTATCTAAGAGGAGCTGCCAGGGCAGCTGCTGTGCCAAGTACAGCATTTCCCAGTGGGGCCATCCTCCAAGAGCAAGCTCCAGCCCGAGGTGGGAATTAGGGCCAGAGATAAGGTGGCTGTGTTGACTGACATGCCCCTGTTCTTCCAGCTGGCTGAATGGAAATTCCTCCCTCGCCATCCTGTGCATAATCCCTTCCCTCTCACCCAAAGCATGACGTGGCTTTTACCTTTTCCCCCACTGAGCTCTTATCAGCTGGAGCTTGGAGAGCTGGAGGTGCCAGTGCAGCTTTGCCCTGGCTTGGTGCCACCAGCTCTGTGTGACACAGGGTGGCAGCCTGCCAGCCCTGTCACGCCCCTTGCAGTGTGAAATCCCAGTGGGTAAATTCCAGCTACTTCAGTGGGAAATGGGAGCGGCTCCTCTGCAGCTGGGAAGGCCTGAAAGCACCATCAGGCTCCAGAGAGTTTGTGGAAAACTCAGCCTGCAGCAAGGTGGAGCACACAGACCGGTTCTTGTGGTGCCTGGGAGTTGGTGTGTGTAGCTGGCAATGATACCCTGAGACTCTCAGCTTCATGAGATGACCTGAGAGTGTTTTGTGGGTCAAAGTTTGTGCTAATTTAAATTTTGTCAATTCCAGAGTTTCATGTTTGTTTCATTACTATTTTCCAGTGTTTCAGATTAAGGGTTAATGCTTGATGAAGGCTTTAAAATGGCCAGAGACTTAACATTATTTTTATGTTGCTTAATTCTGTATGAGTTGTGGCAATATAAAAAAAAACCAGGGAAAGCCCTGAGATGGTAAACACATTTAAGATGCTTTTTCTCTGCTGTAATTGCCAAGCCCTCTGACCTGGGGTTGGATCTTGGAGTGAGTCAGATCTAGGGCACCGTTTCAGCAAATTTTTGCTTGAAGTGTTGTGTTCCTCACTCCAGCAGTTTGGTTTGTTTTAGGCTATGACACGTCCAGCCTTGTTCTGCCACTGTTTCAGTCTGTGGGACATCTGCTGCAGGGCAAGTGTGTTGGGTTTGGGCCCTGCTCTGACTCAAGTAGCACTCAGCAGACCTAGAAAAGGGCCAAGATTCTCCTCCTAGGAAAGAAATAACTGAAGAGAATATCACCAAGGGCTGTAAAATCCTGAGTGAAACAAGAAAACTGAATGGGGAGTGATCGTGCATTTACTCTTTTAGGCTGTGATTTAAGGGGCATCAGATGGCAGGATTAGATGGCAGACCCAAATTAAAAAGGACAACCTTCCTCACACAGTGTGCTGACACTGCCACAGGGGTGGGAGGTGTTGAGTTTTTGTGTCTCAAAAAGCAACTGGGTGAATTGAAGGAAGAAATGTCTATTGGGAGCTATTAAATGTAAAAGCTTTCATCAGCTGTAGCCACAGCGTGGGCTCACAGCACAGGCACACAGTTAACAGGTTTCAGCAAAAGGAGCTTTGGGGCTGCTCTGGTCACCTCAGCTAACTTCATGTATCTCTCAGACCACTGAGAAATATTTCCAGTGCTAACCTACATATTGTACCAGCGTCCCACCACCCCTGCTCCCTTTGCTGCCTGCAGAAAGGTCAAAGATAATGATTAAAAATAAATAAATAACCCAGGAAAACCCCCACTGCTTCCCTCTCAGGTCGTTCAGGCTTGAAATAAATCATCTTTCTATTTCTGAAGGCACAGATGACTTAAGCCAAATTGCATTTGGAGCCATTATCCTCACACTTATTTATGCTGTCGTGTCTTGTGCTAACACTTTGTGAAATATTTATTTGCTCCTGGTCTCCCGCAGTTTAGCTCTGGATTCATGAGGCTCCCATGTTATGTCTCTATTCTGTGCAGCTGCGTTCTGTCAAGGAAGGAGGAAATGAAGGCTCCAATCTGTGTTTTACATTATAAAAATATATTGCACATCACGGCAGGTAATTCCATTCAACAGGTGGATGTTCTGTTTGCACATGTCAGGCACGTGGGTGGTGTTGGAGTAACTAAATTGTGCACCAAACCTTATTGTCTGATGATGAACAGTTCTTCTGTATCTGCTTCCCAAGCCTGCCCTTGTGCTTGCTCTGCAGGTCCCAGGTAACTTGCATGAAAGAGTTTGAGAGGAGCAGGGCATATCCTAAAAAACAACACGTGATTTTAGCGGCTCAAGAGATGAGATAATTCCAAGTGTGAGATTCTGTCTGTATGAAATGCTTTAAATACCTTTATCTCCTACTCTGTGGTCGCAGGCAGCCCTGTAAGCATCTGAAATGGCTTCCCCAGGCACGGTGCCAGCTTCCCTTCCCTCAGCCTGGAGGGGAAATGGGCTGTGGCAGTGCTCTCTGCAGCTCCTCTGCGGACTGCGGGCCTGGGGAGATGAAATCTGTCTGCTGGGCTTCCCTCCCCTTATCAGAAGCACCAGTGTAAGCCTCTGCTTGAATCTCTGTGAGAAGATCGACTGTGGTTGCTGTGGTGGCATCAGGGTAGCAGCTGATTTCAGATATGCTTGGCTGAGGCAGCAGAAATCTGCTGGAGAGGAACTGTCCTGTTTCCAGCTCCCAGCTAAAATCCGGGCTAGCAGCGACTGGCTGTCGCTTGTGTTGGATTGTCAATAGTGCAGAGTGTGCTAACAGTCCTCAGTCCAGCTAAGGACAAGTTCATCCAGTCTGAGAGCCACTGACAGAGCTGGCCCCTTATCTGAGCAGAGCTGCCAGAGCTTGAGCCAGTAAGGAGTGTAAACTGCCTGCATCTTTAGGAGTGGTGTCTAAAACATGTCAGCCTTGTGCCACACGATTGTACCGTGTTGGTTTTGGTGCTGTAAGATCGAACTCGCCACTCTCGACGTCACTAGAAAACCTTTCACAGCCTAAATCCAATTTTAGATAAATGTTTTTATATATATGTATGTGGGGAAAGAGCTGCTAAGCTGCTGTTGCTGCTTCTTGGTGAATTGCCCCGACAAGCTCCTTCTGGTGTTAGCTTTAAGTGACATTTGCTGTGTAAATGACACTGACATTCAAGCTGAGATGTTGGCTCTGGCAGCAGCTTGCTGATTCCTCCCAGGGTACCCTGAGAAGAGCCTGCAGCAAAGAGCTGCTGCTGCCAGCAGGTGCTGCTGGGGCTGTTTGGCGAGGAGAGCGAGCCTTGTTCTCACTTTGGTGCTTTTTCCTTCCGTTTGTGTCTTCAGAAGGCCTGGGGACACGGATTTAATTTTTGTGTCTCCACAGCCAGTGACAGGCAGTGACAGCTCTTGTGTGCAGCACAGCACCAGGGATGTGCTGGCCTTGTTTACCAAACACCTTTGGCTGAACGTGGAGCCAGGGTCGATGGGTTGTGTTTAACCAATTGATCATTTGAGGGATGGGATAACAGAACTACCAAAAATCGCTGCACAGCATGTGTGCACTGATCCTCTCCAAAGGAGCAGCAGTTTGTCTTAGGTGATGCATAGCTTTGCCAGAAGAAATTGGCATTTATTTATTTATTTCTATCCAGAGGACAAGCTTTAAAAGCTGCAAGCAGAGCTTTTCAAAGGACAAGTGGGAGTTAGCTGCCTAATTCACACTGACTTTCGGGGAGATCTGGCTGCTGAGCTGCTCTTTATGCCTTTTGGAAATCTCCCCTTGGTCCACGTAATCTCTCTGTAACCCCTTTTTAATTAGCTTGTCTTTCTGGAAGAAGAGACCAAGAAGTCATGTTCAAAGATTATTGCTCTATCTAGCAGCTGCTAGAATAGCTCAGTTAATGCTGCCAAATCTTACTGCAGGTCCCAGCAGCATGTCTGGTCTGCCTCCCCATTCTGATTTGGCCAGGGGATGTAAACTGCCCCCCAAACTGTTCTCCAAACCCATTTCCAGCCCGTGATACTCTGTGCTATAGCACCAGCTGGCCATTTATCCAGAGAGCCTGGCTTTGAATCTCTTGGCAGAGCAAAATATTTGAAAGGGAGAGAAATGAAAGACCAGGGGTGCTTCAAAAAATGAATGCCAGGAGCATGTGTATGCAAAGCAGGAGATAATGGTGCCACCTTTGCTGTCCCAGGCTCTCCCATCTGCAGTTCATGCCACAGCCTTGCTCCTGCTGTTTGGGATCAAGAGGAAAATGTCAGTCCTGCAGGCAGCATTTGAAGATGCAGCCTTAAAGCTGCGTAGAAAAAAATCGGAGTCCTCTTAATGGCAAGTTAGGCTTCTCCAGCAGATTTGGGGTGGGGACAAGGAGAGGTTTTGGAAGCTTCTCGATTTGTTTTTGCATCTGTAATAACAAATTCAACTCGGAGTTTGTATAAGGAAATGTAAACACTGAAGGTGGGAGCCTGGTGAATTTGGACGCTTGAGGGAAAATATACAGTATTGTCATGAGGAGACAATTCCCTAAAGCAGATGGGGGAAAGTGGTCCCAGGGGTTGGGGGAGGCTGAGAAAGGAGGGACTGATGAACTGGTGGCTGGGAAAAATCCTGGATACTGCATCGCAGAGAAAAAGCTGATTTTTGTGTGCTGAAGTGTTAGGATTCAGGTCCTTACTTGCTGGTGTAATTGCCAGCAAAGACAGCTTGGTCAGTCCATACAAGATCAAACCCTACAGTGGTTAACACTTCAAGCAGGAGGCTCTGGGAGTCGCAGTAGATTTTGGTGTTGTCACTAAAAGTGACAGCTCTGCTGCTGGGGACCTGGCTCAGCCTTGTCCCCCACATGTTTGGGAAGCATTTTCCCATCCTTAAATGGAAGGCACAGCACAGCTATAACGTGGGTCACCAAAAAATGTTACATTTTAGTTCTTCTAGTGTAAAAATACTGAAGAGGAGGGCTTGGCTCTGTCAGTGACCACCCAGAGACCTTTCAGGCTGAGCTGGCTACTGTCAAGCTACTCTGAGGGGAGAATAAACTCTCCTATATCCTTGCTCTCAGCAAGTCCTTTAAAACACCTCCGCATCCTAAGCACATGAGCTAGAAAAACAGCTGCCTTCTCCACTCCTTCCCTGCCTGATGAGGTTAATAATAACTTTGAATGCATATGTACAGCATTAGCTTTCATGGTAACATGCATAATTCAAATCCCCTAAAGAACAGTAGAGCTTTGAGGAAGCAAACTTCCTTAATGTACTGGGCAAGGATCCAGCTTTTACCAGCTGTTGAGGGTTGATGTACAATTTTTGGTTAAGTGAATAATTTATCATGGATATTATCTGTAGTGTATCACATCCCGACAGTTTGTAGGCCCGTGCATATGGCTCTTGAGATGCCACAACACTGCCATATGCTTCATGGCCCATTACCACTTACTCCCTTAAAATGTTTTCCCCTATGTTAACCATGCTAGAAGTGCAGTGGGACCACGGGCTCGGTGCAAATGCTGGCTGGGTTCCCCCCCCACCCAGCCTCCCTGTATTTAAAAAAAAATTAAAAAGGAAAGAAGGACTGTTCAGACTCTCCCCAGCCTTGTCATTTTAAATAAGCTGCCTGCTGCTTCATGGTACAGATGTGGATTATAAATTCTGCAGAACACCTGTCCCGAACTCATCCCCTGCTACCCCTTGTAATATGGTTGTGTTGTTACAAATCTATTTATTGTAGCTCCAGTCGACTGTCTGCATAAATCAAGGCTGCTTTAATCAGGCAGTGAGGCTGCTCTGGCCCTCGTATTCACAGCACCAAAACAGAACTGGGACGGGCTGGCAGCCTCCGAGAGAGGTATGGAATGCTGTGTCCCAAATTCCAACTGCAGATGTCCTATTTCTTGGTCAGGAGAAGGAATGCTGAAGCTGAAGGAGTTCATAGTTTATGTTGCTGCTGCGGTGCAGGAGGGGGAGAAAACATCTGGGTTGTTTGTCAGGTTGATTGCTTATATAGGAGGCAGCTTCATATGATAAAAAACACTGAGTCAAGACTGAGAGCAAGCAGCTGCTGAGCTGTAATTATAGCTGGGTGTCCATCGTGAGGGTGCTTCTTCAGCTACAGAATGTGCTGGTTTTAAGTTTGGTGGCCTCATGTTCAGAGAAATATCTTTGTTCCGTGGCATCTTGAACTTCTGTGTGGTGCTGCTGGTCAGTGGCCACCAGGCTCCCCATGGCTGATGGCTGTAGCTTGCAATAAATTAAATGACCCCTACATGGGCTGTTCATTTCTGAATGTGCCTCAGGAGAATAAGTGCTAGAATGGGGTCTTTCATGGAAGCTGGATGGATTATTTCAGATTCAGTGTTACACATGGTTTTCCTGCAGTAAAAAACCTGTTCTCTTTCCAAACAAATTGCATTTTTGGATCTGTTTATTACCCTGGGGTTGTTTGCCTGTGTAAAGATTGTACTCAGCTTTCTCTTGTGAGTCTGTTGCAATCAGGTTGCTTTGCTTGTGTGAGTTGCTCTTTTTTCCTCTTTCCTGACTAGATTAGAATTTTTAAGCTTTCACTGTTTTTCCTTTCTTACTGAGAGTATTGGTGTTTAGATCATCACTTCCACATGCTTAAACACGGGAGATTCTCCAGGAAGTGGAACAGGAGAGGGGCGTTGTGATGGCCAGCACAAATGTGATGGGTTTCAGGTGACAGGAGCACATCTGCTCTTTTGCTGCCACCAGGCACCCTCTGGCAGTGGGAGCCCTGCTCCGTCTGCACGTCAGTGGGAGGAAGGCAGCCTACCCTGTGCATCTCGGTTATTGCAGTCTCTCCAGGGAGAAGCAGGGAGGGCTGTGATCAGTGAGCTCCTGCCTGGCTGCAGAAAGGCAAAAGGGACCCACCCGGAGGATCAGGCCCCGGCTGGAGGAGCTGGCGTTCAGGGCAGCTCTGTGCCCCCCTCCCTGAAAGAACTGAGTGCAGGTAAATTGCAAGGTGAGGCGCTGGGTTAGTCCTGCCAGGGCCGAAATCTGTGCTTCACTGAGATCTGGTCGTGCCAGAGCTGCTGCTGGGACCGAGGGGAGGCTGTGCCTCGTGCTGCAGTGACCTTTCCTGGCTGGGAGCAGCTCGGAGGGCACATCGCTGCCTGGCAAACTGGGCTTGCTGCTAGCAAGGGAATGTTTATCCAGTGTTCTGATTAATCAACCTTGAAAAAGGGTCAGATGGATTTACTCAAGCATCTAAGTAACCTTCACAGCAAAATATATAAACCCCTGTGTGTTACGGGGCTGTCTATTGCCCTGGCCTTGGAATAATGATGTCTGGAGTCTCAAGCATTTATCACGTCGTGGTCTGGATCTGACCCCAGAATACACACCTGTCATGGTGCTCACTGTGGCTGTGTGTAGGTGCTTTTCCTGAGGAATCCTGGTGCTGGCAATCTGAAAAGTTGTTTCTCCAATTCTGTTTGATCCTGGAGTCCTGTCTGGGTCTGCTTGCTGTGCTCTGTTCCCTCTGCACTCTGCTTCTCTTTTACCCTGCTGCTAATGCCTCTCAGTTCCACCCCTCAATTTGTTCCCTTTTCACAAGTGGGAATGTCAAGCTTTTTAAAATGCGGTTAGTGGTGCACATTGTCTCCATCAGAGTTTCCTTAAATAACAAGACCATCAGAAACACAATTTCATTTACACCTCTAACTTTGGCAAATAGAAGATGACCAAAAAAACCCTGCAAATAAATAGAGCCTCCCCACAATAAAGCACTGCTTTCCTCTAATGTTTCTAGAGGGATTAAACAATGCTGAGGATAAGATCAATATTTAAACAAGAAGTTCTTGAAGCCTGCGTTCCTTTTAAGAAGATCATATACTGAGCTGAATTATGAGCAGACCAGTTCCTGGCTCATACTGGAGGAATTTGGCATGTGTCTTCTCCCATAAACATTAAGCCAAATATATTCTTGTGGAACTATCATATTAAATTAAGATGTTAAAATCATGGCAAGGTCTTCATTCTTTGTGGCAACTGGCATAACAACTAGAGGAAAAAACTAAAACCCAAACAACTGTTTTAACTGAAAGTCCAAGAATGACATCTAGTGGCACCATGTGAGACTTCTGGGATAATCTTATGTGAGAATAGTTTCAAGCATAGTCAGGGTTTTCCTTGACTCTTCTTATGCTAGAGATCTAACTCCCGATTTTCAGTCACTGCCACCTACCCATTTAAAAAATACTGCAAGCTGAATGCTTGTTCTTCGGGTTTGTTTTGTTGTTGCTGGTTTTGGGGATGATAACTTCAAATTAGTTGAGGCTGTGACAAGCTTAGCAACACTTTTTGCTCCGTGGCTAAATGAATGCCTGTACTCCACAAAGCTAAACTAATGCTTGTAGTTGCTTTAGCTTCTTTAAGTCAAAGTGAGAGTAAAGGCAATGTCTGTGGGATTTCCAGCGCCAGATATATCTGATGAGAGCAGGAATAGTAGGAGACAGAAGAGCTCTTATACAGAGGAAAGAGAAGAAAAATGCCTTCTCTGACTGCATCCACTGATTTAAACGAAAAAAGGTGAAACTTCAAGTAAAGCATTTTCTAAAGGCATCAGTGCATCATTTTAGGTCATGAGAGTCAATTAGTTGACAAAAGGTAGAACTCAGAGGATGGAGTGTTCTGCTCTTCTTTGTGTGCAGTGGAGAATGGAATGCTCTGCGAACAATGACAGCATGTCTGACCTTCCTGCATCTTTAAATCCCCCAGGGTCTGATGAGGATTGTATAATATATTCATCATTGCAAACTTGGTGATCCCTGTGTGGCACAGTTAATCTTGGCTCTTTAATTTGTGTTGTGCATGTCTGCTTTGGAATTAAGACTCCACCTTTTCTTGTGCTGTTCCACTTGTAAATGTAGCTCTGCCCTCTGATGGGAATGGAGACTTTGGAGTCTCATTAGGAATTGATTGCACTCCCTCTCCTAGACACAGAGAATGGATTTTAGTTGCTTGCTTTAAACTCGGAGCACATACCTGGCTGTAATGCCACGTAATGAGGTAAATAGTTGCTGCATAAATGCTCTCGTTCGCTTTATTAAGAGAGAGTTTAAATTGACACAAGTAGAGCCCTTTTATCTTTTTACCCAGCAGGAAGCAAATGAAGTGGGTTACTGTTTCTGGAGGAGGGGCAAACTGTGTTACAGAGGGAAATTTTGCTGAGGACATAAAACTGAAAGGACTGCAAGAACAATGAGATGAATGGGAGTGTGGAAGAAAAATCCCACAACTTGAAATTAGGCAGATGTCTTGACAGCAGAGGCTCAGCTTTAAAGCACAAGCTTGATGCAGCACATCAGAGACTAAGAAGTGTTGTAGCTTCCGTAGGACACTCCCAGTCCTCATCCAGGCTCTGCCACCGAGAGGAATTACAAAAGAAGGATAAAATACAAACTAGTAAAAATTCGTTACTTTGCTAATGCTTCCCTCAGCTAAGACAGGAAGCAGCTCCACTGCTAAGCATCCCCTGGAAGGTCCAATGCTTAGTAGCCTAAAGGCAGGGCCTGGTGACAATATTGTGTTAGGAACAGGGAGGGAGAAGAGCTGATGGACTTGGTGATGAACAAGCAAAAACATCTGGACGCAGACCTAAACACTGTGACTCAAGAGTAATTGCAGCCTTTGGGGGTTTTACTGTTTTCTCCCAAAAGAGAATTTAGTGATGGATTAGTGTCACTAAAAGTTCCTTGCTCTGGCTTTATTAGGAGGCTTTCTTTTGAAGAGGGCAGTAGTGCTAATAGGTGATCTCTAAGGCTGGTGCACTGTGGCAGCTTTAATTAGACAGAAACCTCTAGGCATGCGTGTCAATGATTTTCCTGCCTGAACTCTTCACCCTTATTCCAAATTAGTCTCTCTATTGATTGCCAAATAGAAATAGCTGAGACTTAGTAGGTGAGGGTGTGATAGAGGCAACTGTATCCCTGAAAATCTGTCCAGACTGATTGTCTGGAGGTCCAGAGGGAGCTGTGGTCTGCACTGGGTGGTGGTGCAGGGGCTGAGGAGCCGAGTGACTCTCTGGTGTGGGTCTGCCCAGGGGACTCCGAGCTTGGTTTGCCAGGATGTGGTCCCCGACCAGAGCACCGCGTGTGTCCCAAGGCAGGAGGAGTTTGTGTGAACGCTCTCTCGGATGCCCACTAGATGACGGTGCTGCCCCACAGACTCTGTCTGTGTGCTGGGAACCGGCTCTGCCACGGGGTAATCTGGCTGCACCCACAGTCGGCTCTGCTGAAGGGAAAGCAAAGATCATCACCTTTACCCTTCTTAAGGTTCCTGCTTTGCTTTTATTTTTGTTTTTATTTTCCCCTCTGAACTGAGAGGCAGTTTTCGCATCAAATGTTGCACAGTTCATTCATTCTGTTTAATTTGGGATCTTGTGCCTGCACCAATTAAGAGAAATGAGACTAACAAAGTTGAGGCACCAGCGCTGAGGATGTATTTTGGGTGCCTTCACTGACTTTCATTATTGGTCATTATACCAGGTGTTTGAACCGTGAAAACTTGTTTGGAATAGTATGCAATGCTCTCTGCATGTAAAGATGTTCAGTACATATTTTGTCTTCATGGTGGCCCTCCATCATCTCATTTGATGGATGACTATGAGCCAAGGTACCCCCTGTTCATTAGTGCTTTTCAGCTACTCATTGCAGCAAGGATTTGAGGGTTTTTTCCCTACTTGGCTACTTGTTACTGTATCTCTGGCAACAATCTCCTAAAGGCTCTCATCACTTTGTAGCAGGATGTCCAGTGTTGTATCTTCCCTCAGCAGCATCAGTGTGGTTATGGTCAGGGTGCCCTCACTGTTGCAGGAATAACAATAGTCCAGAAGAACATTCCTGTTGATTTTGAGACCTCTAAATCCCCTGGCAGCGCTGCAGGGCTCTGGATGTGTTAATTCAATTTACAGCCATGATAAGGCATCAGCAAGTAGTAAGAGGGTTGTAAAGTAATCTTCATATAAGTGAGTCTTTGCAGAGACTGCAGAAATTTGGCAGGGTTGGCTAAATTTTTTTAGTCACTAGTATTAATGGAAACGAGTGCTGCATTTCATAGCTTGGTGTTTCCCCTCCATGATACCCTCCCCAGCAGGCTGGATAACACGCTGGTTAACGTGGAATGATGAAATGGAAGTTGGAGCAGAATGGTCCTTCCCGGGTATCCGCTGGCAGGACTTCCCCTCGGTGCCAGCCAGATGGATGGAGTGGATCTCACAGCTCAGGCTCGTCAACAAACCCGGCTCCATCTGCCTGGGAGATGGATTTCATTCCCAGTGATGTAATTCTCGCACCAAGCTCCCTCTCTGCGGTCCATCTCTCCCTCACGTGTGCTCTCCCTGTTCCTCTCACTGCCTGGGGAAAGGCAGGGGTTTGCTGTGCCCCTGGAGGGCCCCGTGCTGCTCCTGGAGCCTCTCTGGGGGTTACATCCTCACACGTGCTGGTGCAAGGACTTGTGCAGGAGCCTTGGAGCCCACCTGCACCAAAATTCCTCAAATGAGTAAAAATACAGTATTTCATGTCTTGAGATGTTGAAGTCCAAGTGAGCCAAGTTAAAGGGGATTTACCCCGATATATATGAACAGAGTGGGCAGTGGGAATGAGCCTGGAGTTAGAGTTTGCACAATTAGCTTTTCCAGCAGTGTGGCCATCACTCTGAAGGGATGCTGATACCTTCAGAGATGGAAAAACCACTTCTTTCCAGTACAGCTGGTCCTGGCTATGTTGGCTGCCTCCCTTAGGGCTTTTACTCACATCTCTTATTTCATATAACCTTTTGTTTCACTTTTTAAAAATTTTTTAAAACTTTTTATTTATTCCCTCCAGCATTAAATATTTACCTCTTGTTCAGCTGAGAGCACAATTTGGGCATGCTGGAACTCATGTCAAATTTCTAAATTGCCACTGGTGAAGCAGCTCTGGCATTAAAACAAAATGCCTTGCATCTGTTCGTGGCTATCTGTAGTCTTTTAATTATCTGGCTAACATATTGCATGGGAGAGAGCTGGTCTGCCTGGGGCAAGGTTAAAGATTATTTGGTGTTCTATCTTTAAACAACAGATTCCAGAAAGGAGAAACCAAAATGCACTGTTGTGACCTCATCTTCTCAGCTCATATGCTGGATACATCTATTTACTGATAGTGCCCTGGTCTAACTCAGCATGCATCTAATGAAATGCCATATAAATTATTTAAGATTGATTTTAATTAAAGCCAGACCTCTGACAAGGTAGAAGTCATGTGTAATGTGTTAGCTGGATGGAAGGCACTTGTGGATTCATTGCTGTGTTGTGCTCAGTACCTCTTAGCTCAACTCGGCCCCCAGCTGCATCATCTTGTGAAAACAACATGTCACAAAATTCTTGTTAAATTTGCTCCTAAGATCATTCCTATTCCTTCTGGAGTCAACAGAAAGCTCTGTCCCTGCTCTCAGCATCCTGGAGCTCATGGCTTTGTGGCTTCCCTGCAGCTCCTGCTGTGTTCTGGCTGCAGCAGGACCCATTGCTTCCCAGTGGATTCAGGAATGAAAAGCTGACGGAGGTGAAAGATCACAGACATCCACGCAGGCATCTCTTGCAGCGCTCCCCTGTGGTGGCAGCATTTGTACAACTCTTCAGACCTCTGTGAAGTTCCCAAAGCAGCTGCAGGAATGGGAACAGGTCTGGGACTGTGTCTGTTGTTCTGCACTGAGGGAGCAGCACCTCACCTGCTGCTGGCGTTCCCTTCCCATTGTAGCAGGGAATGTGTTCTCACAGTGACCTGACAGGATCAATCACTGTGTTTGAAGGAGTAATATATATATTTATATAACACAGAGAAAAGCATTTCAGTTCAAAGCTTGGCATAAATAATACATTAGGTTTCCTGCCTAAGCTGTGGTTTACCATCATGCTGAGACACAAATGTAAGAGGGGGGGAAAAAACCTATTATACAGAGCTCAGCAGGCTTCCATCTTGTTACTTATACATAAACTGAGGGTAGGTTGTCCCTCTGTTCACATTATGAGGTGATTAGCATGTTGTTTAACATCAATTATGCATGTTCCATGTTTACAGGCATGTTAAATTATGCAAGCTGTAGTCTTTAGACTTTTTATTTAATTTGTTGGGGGGGGGGGGACCAACAGCAAAACAAACCTTTCAGTTTGATGGCCTTCCCTCCCTTTCCTATTCACTCCCTGGCTTTTGCATCTGAGCAGTGTCAGTGAGAGAGATGCTCCCCCACCTCTTTCTGTCATCCCCCATCTCTTTGGGACACGTGGCCTGGCTGCTGGCCTGGCACAGGGGCTGTGGCAGTGGCAGGAGGTCTCTGGAAAATATATCTTGTAGCAAAGTAAAGACTCTTGGGCAGCAAGTTTTTTCTCTGCTTTACAGTAAACTTAGAAGAAAAATTAAATATGAGCATAGGTGGGTCCAGAAATGCTTGCTTAAGGACGCGTGCCTTGAATGCCAGGCACAGGCTGGATCTTGCCCTTTCTAGGGCAGGTAAGTTCTTTGTTTTGAAGCACGGAATACTTGAACTTAAACAGGGTCTCAAGCACTTGAACCCTGTGCTGTGTTTAATGATCCTGTTTCAGTACTTCCTGGAGTACCTTTCTACAGGTACTCGTCAGAAAGTATCTTCTGTGACACCTGAACCTCACTCTGCTTAGACCTGCTGAAGTGGGCACCTGACCTCCGAGTACACAGGTGCTTTTGAGCTGTAATGTGTGTTTCCCTGATGATTAAATTACATTTGCTGGTCATCCTGGTGTTTCATCTGCAGGGAGGGGAATGCTCACGTCCTAGAAAAACAGGCTGGTCTGCAAACTCACAGAGGAAATGGGTTTTCTTTTCAGCTCTTTACTCCAACTGAGTCTTTTAACTTGTGGAAAGACAAGTTTGGAAGAGATGGGGGTTGGGGTAAATGCAGTGTCTGAAAGAGTCCATCCTCCATGGCTTCCTACAGTGATAAAGCACAAAATACTTCCCTGCACAGCTTTAAGACTTGAAATGAAAATCACAAGCTACAGCTATGGTGTGCTGTAAGAAACGAGCAGGAGGGCCTGAAGCCATGCTGGAGGTCACAGGTCCTTGCAACAGCAGCAGCTTAGTGAGGTGAAATTCCCAGCTGAGTACCTAAGAAGAGAAACACATCCTCTGTTACGAAAACTGACCAAAAGGGCAGGAAAATACACAAAATCTGGTGATGTGTTTTAACCCTTGGCATGCATGCAGAATGAATCTGCTGGGAATGAATCCTGCATCCTGCTTTGTGATGCTGGGGTGCTCCTGTGTGATGGCTCTGAGAAACAAGAGCTTTATGTACCTTCTTTTTAAACCCTGACCAGAAATGTGACAAGCACAGTGCTGTGAGGACATGATGGGATGGTTACAGGCACAGAGCCCTGCCTGTGGGACCAGCAGTTCAAACAGAAAATACCTGGCTGCTACTGTCTTCAGCTAACCGGAGTCCCCAGAGCCATCCCAAGAACATTAAAATAAGCTGTGGGTTTGCATCGTGTGCTTTTTGCAATGATGAAGCAGCCCTTGCAGCCTGATCTCGCTCCTGGGGCTTTGTGCAGTTTCTGAGCTGCTGCCCACACCAGGGCTGGTTTCAAACCCTGACAGCAGGGACATGTCAATATGAGGCTCTTTGTTAGTGCTACGGACACTTATTAATTTTTTTTCCTTCAAAGAGGTAGAGAATCCATTTTATTCAGGGCCAAACCCAGTTAGGCCTGACCTTTATTTAATTGTGTCAGATGCAGCTCCCCAGGGTACTAATATCAGGCAGGAGGGTTGGGGAGTGCAGTGATTCCTCACTCAATATTTCAATATTGCAGGTTTTTGGCAAGCAGATGAAAAGGAATGTGATGCTAACAACCTGCTTTACTATCAGCATAAAATCCACACTAGGCACGGGTCAGAAATTGAGTCCTAATGCACACAAAGAGCTTGTAATCTCAAAACAATCTGTGCAGCACCAGGGAGAGTGCTGCAGGCTGTGATTCGGGAAGGAGAAGCCCGGGTGTCCGACATGATTCATCGTGGTCACAGGCATTAAACAGGGACCAGGATCAGCAGTGAAGCAGATTCAGAATCTCATTTTCCTGACAGGCTGCATGTACATGCTGTGCAGTCAGCAAACACACACCTGTCTGGGTGATAGCTAGAGAGAGAGACACACACAACATGCACACACATCTCACAAACAGATGGGGGAGGCTCATAAAGTAAGTTTATGGAAAGGCAAGATTAAGCTGGAGAGGCAACAAAATGCTCCAGGAACTTAAATGAGAAATATATGTTGGCAACGGGACAGTGCTTAGAAAGAACAGAAAAATCAATTGTTGTTTAGCTGCAGCAGAGGATATGGATCATTTAGCAAGGGCTTGTAGCAAATATCCCAAGAATAGTAACAGCGCTTCCAGGGACCTCAAAGAAAGCAGTTATTCCATGAGTTACAGTGCCCAGTGGCGTGCACCCCTGCCCTGGTGGGCAAAGGGCAAAGCCTGCTGAACCACACTGGACAGGGACTAGAATATATCAGAGTTTATTTTGCCATGTGAGAGGCCAACAGCGAGGCATCTCTCAGGACCTGGAGATCTGGGATCCTGAAATTTGTGTTGTGTCCCCCATGTTTTGCAAATTATTTCAAATATGAAACGGCTTTTTGAGGGAAAAATTCTTATTTTATGAGAGCTGTATCTTCAAGACCCACTTTTGTGACATCTATTAGATCTAAGGCAATTACTGATAATTTTAGTGTATCGAGCAGAGTTTGGAGGTCTGCTGATACATACTTATTTTTCAAAGAAAGTGTGGTTTGAAGTGATTTTGTGATCTATACCAACAATTACCACCTTACCTGCACGCTGTCCCTTGACATGCCTTTCGTAGTGGCTCTCTGTCCTTTATTGTGTTTATGATAACCTGAACCTGTTTGCTCTAGCAGGACTGTGAGGGATTTGGTGAGTTTTGGGCACTGTAGGGCTGTGCAGGGTCTCTGTTACTCAACACCACCTCAGTGCTGCTGCTGCTGTAGAAGCAAACAGGAGCAGTAATGGTGCAGAATTACTCTTATGGATTACCTGCACAGGTGTGTGTCAGGCTGTGTGTGTCAGGCTGTGTGTGCAAACCAAACACTGGAGGGAACATTGGAGACTTTCATACTGCTCTGAGAAAAGCACATCTTGAATTTGAGCCAAGCATTTGTGAAGTAAAGAAAAAAAAAACCCCGTGAGTGTGTGCCTTTGATAAGCAGCAAGATTTTTTATTTTGTCTGTATTCCTTGGCTGCATTTGTTTGTTTGGAAATTTGTATCTAAGGAACTGGAAAACATCAGTAGTGGCCCAGCCTCTGCTTCATGTGAAATGGTTCAAATACTAAAACTCTGTTTTCAGTTTGCTCCCCGAGAGTGCTGTGCTGCTCTCAAGCCCTTTCAGTTCCTCACTCCTACCGAAGCTGACAGAAGTCAGTTCTTCAGTCTCTTTTCATGCATTTGCTTTTGACCAGAGCACTGCAGGACGTCATCCAAGTCACTCTCCTCAGTGACTTGTGAGTCTCTATGTTCTCACTATTACATTTTTATCAAATGCTGTAGATGCTGATTATCTGTGGTTTACAGCACTGGGCTATTCATGTGTTTTGCTAGCAATTCCTGGATGCACCTGGAGAAGGAGAACATCCAGGTAAAGTTTTGCCTGATCCAGATTATAAATTAAAAATAGACTTATTAAATTGTTTAATCTCTTTTCTGCCCTTGGCACATGCTATGCACATGAATAACTGAGAATTAGTTTGAGTTCATGGTATACAAAACCCTCTAGAAGCCATGGTGTTTCATGACTGTGTTTTATCACAATGTGAAAGAAAATACTTTTTTTTTTTAAGTCCCAAGCTGGAAAAAACCCCAGAATCTTACAGATACAAGTGATCTCTGAGATGCAAATGCAGTGCATTCTGGGACAAGAGGCTTTTGATCTGATATTTAAATTCATAGTTATAAAAATGCTTTAGCCTGGTTTTTAAGATAGCTGCTAGTTTTGTTTCTTAACAACTTAAACAGCTTAAAATTCCGAATTCATCCGTGTATGAAGGTGGTTATGTAAGAATGCACGTGTGTCTGTGGGGGTCACGTGAGGATGTCCATCGTGTTTCTGGAGCTGTTCACTGGAGCCCCCTGACACCAACAGCACTAAATAGCACAGTGACAACTTGCTTGGGTTTTATTTCCGGTGTCTGCATAAGGTACTCTGTGTATTTGTATTTTAATGGTGCCTCTCCTCCTTTGCTGCCCCTTTTCCAAGCATTTAACCTCTCTCTGATTCTCTTCCAGTAAGACTTTGTTCCTGGCTGATCTACCTTTGCTCAAAGGCACCTCTGCCCTGATAAAAACCTCCCAACAAAGTGAGAAGAGGATGAGTTAGATTTAGGCATTAGAGAGAGCAAAAGGTGCTTCAGAACAATAAAAGTCTGGGATTTTTTTTTTTGTGGCTCTTCTGTTTTCTAATTGACATTTACCAAACGTCCTTGCACTCAATCCAGACTTTTTAAATCACCTTTGCCTAATCTGTAGTTTATGATTACAGGCTTGTGGGCTTTTCAGTAATTATTGGTGGAACTGGGGGGAAAACTGAGCAAAGAAAAGGAGGGGAATCAGAGGGTTGAATGAAAGGTGTTGGCAATGGTATTGGGGATGTATGACTGAGAATCCTGGCTCAAGGTCCTCAAGAATGGATGAAATCTGTCTTGTCTCTTCAAGACTTAAAGGGGTCTATATTTGAACATGCAGCTGCAGTGATACTTTGTGAGCTTTTTCAGGTGTGTGAGTGTGTGGAGATGCTTTGCTGAGGACAGGATTTGTGAGAAGCGTGTGGGGTCACTGTAGCATAGATCCGTGATATAACACAGCTGCTGGCTCCTGTTTAGCCTTACCTAATTCAGTGTAAAATGCACTTTCTCCTGCTGATCAGTCCTGTTTAACCTTTCCTGCACAGCACACGTTGCCTCAAATTAGGAACAGTGTAATAGACTAGCGAGAAGTTCTCTGGGCTAAGGATGAGCAAAGGTCCCTTTGGGGACTCATCTCTGCAATTGCTTTTTGCCTTTTGCTGTGAAGTGCAAGTACTGCTGCCTTCTAAGGTCTCGTGGAAATGGGACCCAGGAAACTTTAGAGAGAGGCTGTTTCTGCTCGTGGATAACAAGAAATTCTGCCTCTCTATGTATTGCCACATTCCTGTGTCTAAGCCTTGAGCATCTCCCTTGTATGGGTCTCTTGTGCCAGTAAGGAGCAAAACCTGCGCCCTAATTTTTATAATGTACCCCAAAACACAGGTGACTCCTCTCTAAAAAGCATCGAAAAATGCAAGTGATAGAACAACAGAACTATGCAATAGGCTAAGTCCAAAGCATTCTTGATAAAAACACAGGAGAGCTGATCTACAAATATGTTGTTTCTGGGTTTCTCCTTCAAGAGCAGAAGTTCCTATTTTAGAGCTTTCTTCCATTTTCTGTTCTTTTCCTAGGTAAGTGTCATCTGCAGCATGCAGCAGTGCACTTTGCCTCCCAGTGGGTTGTCCTTAGGCAAGACAGACTTTAATTGTCTTATTTTTGCACCACACACACTGTAGCCTTGCTCCCTGCTGTAAAATGGTTCCCAGCTTAGCTTTGCACGTCAGCGTTTCCTTGCTGTTCTGATATCCTTGGCATCTGCTGCTGATTCCTCAAGACAGTGTAAAAAAGAAAACCATGCCTTGCTTGTGGAGCCTCTTTTGTTCGTTTTGCTTGTGCTGCTGCCACTGTTGTTCCCGAGAACCGCCTGGAAGCTTGTGTGGGCACTTGATAAGCGCGTGTGAAATGTGCCTGTTGTGATCCGATCAGACCTGCCCAGGTTTCGTTCCACTCCAGTGGCTGAATCCTCACCCAGGGAGCTGCCTGTGTCACTGTGACACACCAGCTTGATCCTGATATAAAACCATGTGAATTATGCCAGAATAAACCCAGTTAGCGCGTTAGTGGATCTGACCTTTGTGGTTTGGTGGCCTGAGGAGACAGCAGCTGCACTTGTACAGGTGTCTCAATAGTCATCACAATTTTCCATTCCCTTTTTCTCTGGGAGAGAGGGAAAGGGAGTCTGAGGCTATTTGAAAAATGAAGCCTATAGAAGAAACAAACAAACTGCCTGCTGCGGTATTAGGGTCATCAATCTTGGTCAGGCATTATTGCCAAAGGAGAACCAGGCTGGAGAAATATGCCTGTCAGTGTTCAATCATTACGTCCATTAGATACCGGTTGGCATTGATACATATTAAATAAAGGAGCGTGAGTTGTAGCTGCTCCAGTTTCCTCTGTGTGGAACACCCAACACAGTGATAACAGGCTGAAAATGCTCTCAGCAAATCGTTTATTTATGTGTACATGGAAAGGGGAGTTAGCAGCTGGGCAGGCTCTAACACTGTAAAGAAGAAATTTGGTTATGTGCCAGGAGATCTGTAGTCACAATCAACAACTTCTCAAGGATTCAGCTCAGGAAGAATGAAGGCGTGGAGCTGGGGCCAGCTGAAGCATTTGCGAAGTGACAGGAGCAGTATTTTTTTATATATATATTCAGGAGAGAAATAGTGATGAATCCTGTTGCCTTAGAAGTCAATGGAAGGCTTAGAAACTCCTAGGAGGAAGTTGATAGCTATTGATAAAGCTCCATAGGAATTACACCTGCAGATTTGAGCTTGAGGGGAATGATGCCATGGGGGTAGTGGGAGGGAGGATCAGATTGGTCTGGGTGAGAGAAGAATGAAGTTAATGGGCTCAGTTCTCTTTTGCTCTGAAGCCCTGCAGCAATAGGAACCCACTGTGCCAGCAGTCGCTGCTGGGTGGTGATACAGAACAGCACGGAGGGGCCAGCACAGACAGGAGAAAAGTCTTCAAGCTCAATTGCAGTCCTAGGAGATGGACTTTGTTTCCTACTAACAAAGCAAATTTTGTAACGTGGTGACTGCTCCAGAGAAATGTCTTTCTGGCATTGCATTGTAGCTGTTTTAGAAAGAGACACACAGACAGAGCAGCCTGAGCCCACAGAATTGCCTCCCTTGCAGGGAACATAGCTCACACCCGTGATAGATGTAGCAAAGGAGACCTGCTTCCTTCTCAGCATGCTTCAAGGCTTTTAAAAGTGCAGTATTACCTTTCAAAAGCTTTCCATGGCTGCCTCGATGCTGCAGCTCTGGGTGATAGCAATCCTTGGCTAGAGAAAGGCAAAGGTCTGAGCACAGCTGTTCCTCTCCACAGAGCAGACTGAAAACGCTGTAGTTAAAAAGCAGAATTTTCCTTTTGAAAAATGGAAGAAAACATCTCTGAAGTCCCAATCACCCTGAACAGAAATACCTCATTCCTGCAGAGCTGGGTGGGAGCTGTGCTTTGAAGCCTTGTGCTTCTGTCTCTCTTGCAGACTGCAGGTTTCCCATCATGTTGTGTCTCAGCCCAGCCAAGGGCTGAAGAAGTCAAAGCAGGGATGGGATCCTGCCCAGCAAGCCCAGCACATCCCCAGGCAGTGCCTACCTTAAAGTGAAGTTTTTCTATTGACAGCAGCAATGCCCCTGCCTCTCAGCATGGCAGAATGGGGGACCACAAGGCAACTGTCTCACTGCCTGGCTGTCTCTTTCACTGCGTGGAGCTCTTCAGTGCTCAGGATCCCAATTTGAGTTCATCAGACCCTCCATCTAGATTACTAAAACTGACAATGCAGTGGATGTCAGCTATGCCAAGCATCAGCTGTGCTAACCACACTTAGTTACTCTAAATTTCATTTTTTCTCTCTAGCCCAGCAATGTTTGTGTTTCTTCCACGCTCACTTTGTTGCTGGACCTTGGTGTAGCTCTTCCCTCATTTGTTTTCATATCCTATGGAACATTAAGCTTCGTTTGTCAGGACCTAAAGTACACATATCTCAGGTAATAATGTTGTTTACCAATGACACTGTGGACCCTCTGCTGTTCCCCCTGACCAGCAGGAGCACTGGTTCCTCCATTACGTGTGCATCCTCTGTAAGATTAATGTACCTCTTCACCTCACACCATTTTCTAGCATAAAAACCCCTTCTGTTTCACAAAGCACAATTTCCCCTCTTTAACGGGGTTCATATTTTGGCTTTTATTTTTCTTCTTCATTCTACTTTCCATTCCACAGTGCCGCAGCTTTGCAAAACATACAGAACTGCTTTGCTTTGACAAAGGGGAAGTTTGGAAAAGCCTCTGAAGGCTGAGCTGGGGACAATTTCTTTCCACACAAGTGTGTCTTGACCTTGCTTCCTGACAGCTGGATGCCAGGGAAGCCTAACCCCAAACTAGATGTTAGAACTGTATTTCCCTACTGCAAGTCTGTCAAGGAGATACCAGATGTGCTAACTCTGATTGTTCATGGTCCTCATGTGTATTAGCAGCAACAGAGCCTCGTGTGTTGCAAACATGACCGGGTGGGGCCCAGGATGCCGTTATTTTGTTCTTATTTTTGCCCCTGTGGCCCCCCATAAAGGCAGGTATAATGTGCTGTTTGATCTCTGTAAAACATCTTGACACCTCAAGATGGAATTTTTTCCAGTGCACTCCGGCGCTGTCTCCCTTATTTTCCCCAGTTTTAGAAAGCCTTCATCTAAATCCCCTTATCTGAAATACATGAGACTGAGCAGTGGATTTTGATATATTCCAGTGGTGGGTTGACCCTCGGCTGGTTGCCAGGCTGTTCTCTCACTCCCCCTCAGCAGGATGATGGTAGGGAGAAAATAAGATAGAAAATCTTGTGATCAAGACAAATGGCAGTTACCATTATGGGCAAAACAGACTCGACTTGGAGAAAACTAATTTAAATTTATTGCGAATTGCCATTGGTTTGGATAGTGGTAAACAAATAAATTAAAACAATACATGCGGGGAGTGAGGCACTTCTCTGTTTTCACAGTTCTGTCTCTCCATCCTCCTCACAGCCCGGATCAGGCTCCCTAACAGCAATCAAGGAGTCTTTGGATACTGAAGAAACAACTTTTATCAGCACTCAGCACCAGGCACCCCTTAAGTGACAGCTGGAAGGAAGTGCTAAGACCGAGTGCATAAACTACTCAGGCCCCTGGGAACCCATTTCATATTTACTTCCAGCTCCATTTCAGAACACAGGGCTGAAATTTCTGGCGTTGTCCTTGGGATGGGAGAGAGGGAGTCAGTCCAGTCTAATTTGAGGCAGCCCAGGCTGATTTGTCAGGCTCCCTCCCTGGCTGTTACTCTCCAGCTGTCAGCCGCGGCCGGCGCCGGGAATGCCATCCGCGGGGGCTCGGGCTGTCAGGAGCACTCAGCGTCCTGTGGCGGGTCTCTGACGGGCTGCAGAGGTGTTGTACCTGAGCTAAATCCCGTTCTGCCCGCGGTGGGGATTGCAGTCCATCAAATTTGAGCGACTCGCCTTGTCAGGGAGGTGAACGGTCTTTGCTGAGTGAAAGAAAATTGAGGTAAATGCTGGGTTTGCACGTGGGCTTTGGGCTGTGTGGTGAGCAGTGACATTCTTACCACAGAGTGAGCAAGAAGGGCTGTTTGCAAGATATACAGGGCCTTGCAGAGTTAGTCAGTACAATACCAATTTCTTCCCATCCAAACTGAGGTTGGACCAAATATTGACCAGCAAAGAGATTCTGGTGATGTCTCCAATATTAGGAAAGGTTTTTGTGCCAACATGCTGCTGGATGAACACAATTCCACAGCACTGGCTTGGTTAGATGGAGAAATGTTCCTCTTACAGTTATTGCAGTTGTGAAAACCAACACATGGAGCTGAGGCCACCAAACCCCCCTGGTAGGGTTTATTAGTTTCTTCCAATTTTAATTCTTTTCAGTGAATGATTCCTCAGGCTGACCTGGTTAAAAAAATTCAGGCCAAGTAGTAATTTCCAAGTTGTGATCTATAGGATGATCTGCCGAGGGCAGGGGCTATAGGAGGTTTTCCCTGAAATAAATGACTGCATCCATCTTTGGTGAGTGGCAGCTGAAGGCAGCCTTGTACATGGTCTCCTCCTCCCTTTTCTTGAAACACGACCACGTTTTGACTCACGGGAAATCTGAGTCAGGTTTTGACTCATGGGTTTATTCTGGTAAATTTTACGTCCTCCTGGTTTCTGGACAGGAGTGGCTGTGCAGGGGAGAATTGCAGCTCTGCACCCAGGTTTTTCCTGCAGTTACTGTCCTGGGGGATGCAGGGCTGTGGTCCTGCAGGTGCATGCTGCTTGTCCAATCATGGCTGTCAGTCTTAAAGGATTGCTGAAACATTTCTGGACCTCTTTGTAGACTTTGTGTACTTTAGAAGCAGAGAATTGTGAGAGAGATTTATAGTTAATTAAGAACTTCATCATCTAATCTTACCTTTTATTATAACTCAGGCTAATGAGCTCTACTCAGTCATTCACGTACTGAGGCCAGGCCTTTGACAGAGGGTTCCAGCTCTGACTGAAAGATGCAGCTGAATTCACCACATCCCTCTCAATTATGCTCATGAATAATTTGCTTATGATATTCGAGGATGCTTGCAGGGTATAAGAAATTCCTCTTTGTGTCTGGTTTCCCTGAAGAATATTCCCCATTTCCTGAAAATACAGCAGCTTGTGCTGGATGTGCACTGCCTCTCTCCTTGTCATTCATTATAGCCCTGCTGAAACATTTCTGGTGGTGAAGCAGAAATGTGCTGCAAAAGTGCCTGTCTTGAATTGCATCTGCTGAAATGGACATTTTAGTGAACTGCCCAAAGTCTGGAAATTATTCATGCTGACTATTCGGGAAATGCTTTCAAATAATGAATAAATTTGCAGGAATCAGAGATTGCTCATGAAAGAGTAATGATGGTAGAGAAGACCTTTTCTTTTACCCCCCCCCCCCCCTTTAAGTTTCAGCATTAGGTCTCTGCTTTGTACATCTGCTTTTGAAGTTACTGCATCGATGCTGATTCACTCCAGAGGAGAATTAGGTTGGGAATAATTTTAGGGAGTAGATTATATTTAAGGGCATGGAAAGGAAGAGGGGGAAAACCCATCTATTATCTCCAGGAAAATATTACTTAACTTCTGATTTCTGGTTTTTACTTTTGTCTTATTTTGCCGCTGCATTTTCTTTGTAGGGGTTAATTAAGGCTATGCTATTACTGAAAGTTATTTCCTTCTCATAATTAGAATGTGATGTTCATTTTCTTAGCCTGTTTTACTCTGGTCAGTATTCATTTCAGTGCTGAATCATTTCTGCTCCTGTCTGCTTATCATTTTGCCACTTGCAAGAAACATTGCCCTGGCACTGGTGTTGGTTTGTTTTCCCAGTGTACAATCACCTTTGCTCTGGGTTACACTGGGCCTGTCGATGGAGAAATCTGATTTTTAGGATAACAAGTACTCAACCCTTGAACCAGAGATTATCTCCTTAACCTGGCATCTGTGGGAAATGTGGATACATGGAGCTGTGTATCATATGAAACTCTTGATGTCCTCATGGTTTAAGATAGGCTGGGGTCAAACAGTATCTACTGACAGCTGCCTGGTAAAGTATTTCTAAAGGAATCTGAGCCAGAAGGGCCCAGTGGTTCCTGGAGAGAAGGGGAGTCCTAAATAAATTGTGGGAAGGCTGGAACCGTGGGTGAGAGCTGAGCTGTGGTGCCAGGATTTGGGAATCCAGCAGGAGAAGCTAAAGCATGAAGCCTGAGCTGAAGGTGCCCCGGTGGAGTCATGGCCATGGCAGGGGCTCAGCGGCCAGGGGGAAGTGTTGGGTGAAGGTGAGGGTTAATGAAGCTGATGCTGGGGCTGAATCCTGTGTGTGTGTGTGAAACCTGTGCTGCCTGTGACTGTAAAGGGCCTTGTTGATCAAATTGTGGGATTTCTGAACCAGAGAGTGAAGTGCTGCTTGGCACAGTTTGTCTCATTGTCCATAATGATAGGCTGCACTGCCATGCATTTCCAGCTGTTCTCCTTTCACCCTGAGCCTTGTTTGAAAGGACTGGTGTAGCTTGGCTGATAACTGTGGAGCAGAAACGAAGTGGTTTCTTAAAAATAGCTGAGCCTACACTAGGGAGCTCATTATTTCCAGTGTACTGAAAGACACTCCATTCACCAAGACAGGTTTCCATCAAAGAAACCATCCATGTGTTCTGCCATCATCTCTCAGAATACCTTGCTCTCCATAACTAAAATACAGGAAGGCCTGTTTATTACCCCTCTGGCAGTGTGTTCCCTCCTGCTTGGTTTATGCAGTCCTGCTGAACCCAGGGCCAAATGCTGCCAGGGAATTCTCACCAAGAGGCCATGAGATGGTACGTGAGGGGATTGTAATTCCTCAGGAAAGGTGGAAGTGGCTTTGGGTTGTTACAGGGGAGCTGCAATATACATCATTTCAATTCTTGCATCGTAAGCCACTCACTCCCAGTGTACACTGTGTTGCAGAGGGTAGACTTAGATGGCTGTAACTTAGCCTCACACGTGTTTCTGCACTGTTTGAAGCCACGCAGTCTTGTCACTGTTTGATTTCCTCGGCTTTACCAGTCACCAAGGGATGCAGCATTCTGTGACAGCAGATGGAGTGTGCGTGAGCTGCTGGACTAACCTCCCAGGCAGATTTAATGGATGACAAATATTGAGCAGAAGTAAAAAACGCTGCTCCATTGTGGTAGACAAAACCTAAACAGATCTGTAACTCCACTGTGATCTCCCAGCTTCTGCTGTCTTACGATGCAGTTTAGCTTTTAACATCCTGGAGATGAAATCGTCTGCAGTACAAACTAGAGGGTGCCCATTAAAATACTCATCATGGCATGGATCAATTCTTCAACACTTATTTTTCTAGCAATCAGGAAGTCAGTGCTAAAAAAAAAATCTCACCCTAAGTAGAATTCATTGGTTTGATCTCTTTTATAAGCAGATAGTCAGGCTAATGAAGATAGAAACCAAGTTTTTCTTGACACAGCTGACTAGGTTGATTATGATTTATTTGCAGTATAGCAACAGTCTATTTTCTTTGTATGCATGTACTTTGCATGCTGTTATTGCTGCAAAGTTCTCACATTTAAACTCTGAAAATGAGGCACACGTATTTAAATGACAAGTACCTGCAGAAAGAACTGACTGGATATGCACTGAGAATAAGCTGAAAGCATCAGTAGGCTCTTGTCCTACTAAGTTTGCTAAGGCACGAATGGAGAAGGGGAACAATGGACTGAAAAGGATGAAACATACAGTTTGTATTCTGGAAACAAGAAGATCACAGACGTGACCTCTAAGTACAGTAGAACTGGAAGGTGACACTGCCAAAAGTAAGTTCTGTTGTCCAAAGTGACAAAACTGCCACTGCTGAGGAATGCAGTAATGCCAGTGGTGAAATTTACCTTTTGTTGATTAATTATTCTCTCCAAATACCATCTCAAGCCAATTAACCATCCTTTTTTTTTCCCCTTAATGTCACTTTTTGTCCCTACTTGCACTACAGCAATATGTACATTTCTGAAGTACCACATTGTTGGTGCAAGAGTGGTACATTGTGCTAACCTGCACAGCTCCCTTTTCTGACACTCTAGAGTGGCAAGAACTTGATATGAAAGAAGAGCATATGGTTTTTCCACTAAAATGTTCCCCAGAGAGCCCTTTCTGAAATGGGAATCCACCATCCGGCTCTCGTTTTTCAACTCCCCGTGTAGCTGCACTTATCTTTTGTAAGCTGCAGTTTTCCACCAGGAGAGCACTCCCTGTTTTCATGCTGGGTAAATGGCCCAGATGTCTGTCCCAGAGATTAGTGCTGGCACAGCCAGATCAGGATCTGGCTGTTAATGGAACTGGTCCCAAGGGCAGACGATTCCTAATTCCGACCAGGGAATCTACAAGACCCTGCTGGCAGATCAGGCTGTATCTGGCCAGGTCTGCTTTGCAGAGAGGCTGTTCCTGGGGGCATCTGTTTGGTGAGGAAGGAAATGCCAAGGACATGGCTGCATTGTGAGCCTTGGGAGAAAACTGTTCACATCTGTTTGGGAAATGGGCTTCCAAACGGCTCCCTTCTTCCAGTGGCAATCTGTGCTGTGTGCTCCCTGGGCTCTCTGCAGAGCCCTGATTACCCAGGCGTGTGTGAACCCCAGGCTAATGAGATGTGATCCCAGAAACACGGGGCAGGTGTGTCTGGCTGTGATAGCAAATGACAGAATTGGACAGAAAGAGCTAGCTATAATTTTTAATTTTTTTTTCTCCCTTTCATGCCTCTGAGATTGTTCTCCATACCCTCAGAGGGTATGGAGCTTAAAATGAGACCTTTGTCTCCCAAAGCTCCCCTTTTTAGATGTGAGTGGGAAAAAACCACACTTTTTTTTTGTGGCATAGAAGAAGAAAATACATGATTTTTCTTTGCAGATAGGCCAGGCTGCCTTGCTTACACCTTCCCCTCACTGAGTTATTACAGAAAGTGGTATCTGTGGTGTGAGTAATGCTGTGCTCCTGCCAAAAGGCACACGACACATTGGCTATAGATCTCATAAATGTCAGAGGTATAGAAGGAAGGTAATCGGCCATAGTTCAAATCCAAAAAACAAAGGGGCTGAGGTGCAAAATTTGGCTTCGTTGATGTTCAGCTTGAACTTTTATAGACTTCTGAGAAATGGGTGTTCTTGAAAAGCAAATTGCAATTACAGTTTAGCACTGATTTATCGCAGAGCAGCTTAACGAGGAAGTTTCACTGCGTGCTCCGTGGGCTGGTACTGAAATGCAGCATTAAATCTCCCAGGGACTCTCAGCACCCCACGCTGAGCCAGGCCTCTTATCTGCAGTCACTCTCTCACCCGAGAGAAACTGCAGGCTGAGAGCTTTAGGAGATTCTGAGGCAATTTTAGAACAGTACTGAGCAGCCACTGGGTGCTCCTGGTGCTTTTCCTGACAGAAGTTCTCTCAGTTAAACTTGATCAAATATTTCTGGTTTTTTCCATGTTTATACACTAATGATTGTAGCCTGATACTCGAGGTCTGTGAAGGGCCACTGGAAAATTCTTGGGCAATTCATGTTGCTCTTCTTTAATGTCAAGTAATTGTGTTCACCCAGACCCTTCTCAATATGTAGGTGCCTCAGTGCATTTCTTACCCTTCTCTGGAGGAAAGTCCAGAGAAACCTCCAGAGTATCTCAGTCCTTTAGTGGAAAGAAAATCTCATTAAAGACACACAGTCTTTGTTTTATTTCTGGCTAAATGAAATGTAGAAATCTCATGGAATGTAATGGGTTCAGTTATTCTGGAATCCCTAATGTGTCATTTCGTGTCCCTGTGTTCTACCAGGCAATGCACTCTGCCAAAGGAAGCTGCTGAAAACGCAGCTGGGACTGCTCATTGCTTGGTAGAAGAAACACTACAGTTTTTGAAAGTTGGGGTGAACCAAAAAAAAATTCAAATAAAAACGCTCCTGCAGGTGCTGTATTTTCAGGGTTAATTCTCCTACTGGCCTCAGCAGCCTGCTCACTCTGGCTTGCAGAGCTAATGAGCAGGAGGAGGGTGGACTTGAAAGCAGCTCCTACAACTGGGGCACTGTCTTTACTCTGTGTACACCTTGGAAACAAGGATGAAAAGGGGAAAAAATCTTTTAATGGCTCAACATAATTCCTGTATTTTCTTCATTTGTAAAATCATCATATGATAATAAAAAATAGCTTAGCAACATGGATTACTGTTACTGCAAATGTTTTTCATAGAGCTTCCAGTCTGCTCTAAACCTTTTTAGCAGAAGCTCTGATCCAGATTTGAATCCTAAGGTTGGTTAAAATTTAGCATTGCGTGTCTACTTTCAGGTTTTACAAGTTATGAATTAGATGGGGAATTAGGAGCTGAACTTAAGTGCTTTGGTAATTCAGAAGAGTCAAAGTAATTCAGAGATTTGCATCAGAGTCGTTTCTCGAGGTTAGAGGCATTTCCAGGGTAGAGACACTGCTGCTTCTCCTGCTGCGAGGACTAACAGGCAGAATGTGATGACAGCTGGCAGCATGTCACCGCGGCTTGTTTCCCCTGGGTTAATGAAGATGAGGAGGAAAAAGCTCTGTCTCCTTCATATTCTCTTAACTTGGTCGCTTGAAGAAGCCTGACAAAGTCTTTCAGAAGTTTCTGTGAACCGCTTTGTTTGTCACCCATTAATGGTGACACCGCCCTAACTACTGCAGGAGACTCCTGGGGCTTTGCTCAGGGCAGTTATTTTAGGGATGAATAAACCTTCAGACCACTCTACAGGTGACATCCAGGATGTAAAGATGCTGATCTTTGCTGTCTTTAGATGGATCTGTCTGGTGAATTTGCAGTGGTATTGTACTGCCACGAAATAGATGAGGAGGCTGATAGACAGGCTCACAGAATGAAATGCTTGACCCCATCTCTCTAGGTCAGGATAGAAGTGAATTGGTAAAACTGTTGAAAGGAACTTGTTCTGTCCCAGCCTGTAAGGTACCTGCACTGTGCAACAGTGCTGAAAGTCCTTTGAGTGAAATATTTATTGAAGTGGGCATCAGATTTTTACTGTTCTGTTAGCTGGGCAAGAAGCAGCTGCAGTCTGAGCAGTGTGAGTAAATGAGGAAGCAGAATGAATCCCTGACAGATCAGCTGCTCCCATTTTGCCCCTGCTGCAGGATTGATACTTTGGGGTCTGCTCAGGCTGCAAGCAGCTGTCTGTCTGTCCTCACAGAGAGGAAATGGGGCTGCCATGGCCATTCTTCTGTTCTTTGTAAGCTCTTTCTGCTTGCCAGAAAAGAGGCTTTTACCTTTAGCAGTTTGTTCTTATTACAGAAAGCATATTGGAGAATTAGAAAAGGTGCAGGAGAGAGTAACTAGTAGGATAAAAGATCTCAGTGGTTTAGAGCCATGTGGAAAGGTTAAGAAAATTAGGCTTGAATTCATTATAAGACACAAAATTAAGGGAGGACATGATTCAAATGTAAAATTCTAGGGAAGGTGGATGGAGCTGAAGCTGTGTGGGAGCAAGTTAGAAATAGCATGTGAGCTGAAACTAAGAAACAGAGATGGAAGAAGACAGAAAAACTACTTTGGAAAAGTGGATTTTTCAAAAGAAGTACAAGCAATAATTTTTAGACAAAAGAAGAAACTGAGGAAGTGGATAGCCCAAAGGGGAAGCAGTGGTAGGATGCCATTTAGAGCCTCAGTACCAGCCTGATCCCATCTGCCCAGCTGTTACCAGTGTGTCTGTTTTAAGTGGAAGCCAGTGCTCAATATGAAAATTATACCTGATTCTACCTCTGACAGCAGGGGAAGTGCTGGTTTAATGACAGTTGGTATAAATTGGCACCACCCTAATTAAAACAGGCCAAAGTCCTTTGTAATAATGGTGACTTCTTTCTTCTAGAGACTGAGCCTGTCCTTATGGTCTTGAAAGGTCTGTGGCAGTTGGGTTCAGGACTGTGAGTCCTTTTGGACTGTGTCTCATGTAAATGCATAGCCATGCCCCTGACTGGTTGTGAGGCCAGTTCCCTGCCCTGCTATGCTGTGTTTGACTGCTGGGTAGCAGTAAACCCAGCAGTTGTGCTCGCAGTGGTTTTGGGTTTGTTCCATATGTGCTCAGCAAACCTTTCTCGTTAATCAAAATGAGATCGCTGCCTTTCGCAGATGCTACCCAACTCTGCAGGAGAAAGTGCCAGAAAATAAATGAACCCTTTTCTCACCTGTCCACAAGTAATTTTAGAAGCCCCGGGTGATCTTTCAGCTCATGAGATTTAAATTGCAGCCAGGCCTAAAAAACAAGCACTCAGATTTTTGTGTGTCACGTCGAATTTTGCCCTGGTTGCAGTGGAGTTTGAAGAAGTGTGTTTCCAGGAGCTGGCGTTTCCTGGTGCCAGGAGCTGGCACTGGAAAGAAGGTGGGGACACAGCTGCTGAGCATGTGCTGCCTGCAGATGCAGGAAGGAAGGAAAATGTAAAGCCTGGAAGGATGTTGCAGACTATCATTTGCAGAAACACTTCAGAGGGAGCCTACAAAGAATTGAGTTTGTCAGATTTCCCATCCTCTCTGCTGTTTGGAACAGGGGTTGGAAACTCAACTCCCGTGAGCCCAACAGTATTTACACAGCTGACAGCTTTCATTTGGAGGCTGCAAATGGACAGTTAACTCCACAAGCAGTACGGCCCAGTGAGGTGAAAGGGCTGCTGAAGAGACGCAGTAATTGGCAGCCCTGCTCCTTGCCAAAGTCTCCTTGTCCTGATGTGTGCTAATGATTTGGGGAATGGCCATGCGACAGGGGAGAGCCCACTGTGGGCAGTTCTGCAGCTGATGTTGGGGAAGAGGCCAGAGCCTGGCCTGATCTTTAAAAGGCAACCTCTCATGCCTGTCCCCTTCATAACCTCCCTAGGGCCCTGCTGCAACTCCACCAGTTGTTCCAGAAAGAAAGCACAGGAAATATCTTCCTTAAGCACAGTTTGTTCTGCAGAGCTGCCATAAAACCAGCCTGTGGGATTATACAAGTCCACTATGAGGGGATCCTAAGGTGAATCCAGCAACCTGCAGCTCCTAATGCTTGCCTGTGCTGATTCCCTTCTACATTATTCACTCCTGGATTCAAGAGTGGCCCCTTGAGGACAGTGACAATCAGTGTGAATTGAAGCAGTCCCCAGCACAAATCTCAGCATCCCGTGCAATGTCTGAAGGCAGGTCAGGTACCTGTGCAGCTGTACCTAACAGCTACCTTTGTACACCCTGTTGTCTCTGCTGGGTTCCACCTGGATCAGAAGCTCTGAGGAGATTCCCCACAAAGCAAATACAAAACCCCATCCATCAGACACCTCTTTAGGTCACGTTTTCTCTCTCACCTTGTGCCTGCTCCAAGATGGAGAGATTAAAATCCTGTTGGCTCAGGGCTTCTTTCTGACAGCCTTATCAAGCCATTAAATGTAATTCTGGATTGCTGCTGGTTCTCAGTTGAATGTGGAAGAGAGGAGTTTGGAAAAGGCTGGGAGTCAGGGTGCTATCCTATATTCCCACAGCATCCTTCCTTGGCTTGCCCTGGCTTCCTGCAGTGCTGAACTGTCCTTCTCCTGGGCGAGGCTCCATTCCCTGCCTGGGAGGGAGCTGTTCACACACATAACTGCCCGTGTGTGTGAGCCTGGGGGAAAGGCTGCATCCTCTTCTTAGCCCCTGCCTGGTGCACAAGCTGGGTAAATAAATAAGCCTGCAGCTCTCATAATAAAATATGCTTGTTGCTCCAGCTCTTCTGCTGAGTTATAACTTTGGGAGTCAGAGTAGCCTCTGTGTCTTCTGTATGAAACCCGTGCAGCTGAGGCTGGTGACAAAGAGCTGTATTTTACGTAGGTGAAGCTCCTGCTGTAAATTGTAGCACATTAACTGCTGAGCTCCTTGCTTCTAGGGTCTGTTTAACTTTTGGCAGCATTGAGAGGACTAGCAGCTGAAGATGAGAGTGGGAGCTTTGTACTGTCAGGTCAGCTAAAAGAACTGTGCTGCCTTTTCCTCTGCCTCAGTTCTTAACACCAGGGCAGTTGCAACTACAGCCTCAAGTCTACCTGAGTAGGATGATGTGATAAAACACCTTTAGTTAATTAGTGGCAGTGCCTTTACCCTTCTCCAAATGTTGTCTTTTATTGGACACCAATCAGGCTATAATTTTATATGATCCTGTACTGCTTTTATTCTGTTAATTTCATGCCCATTATTGTCCATCTTCTTTATATCTAATGAAATGCTCACTTGGTAAAATTGATGAGCTTTTCTAGATTCTGTTGTTAGTTCTGCAAATCTGAGTGACTCCAGTTACACCTAGGCTTCCTGGCACTACTGACTCTGGTTTTAGTGTCTGTTTCCATCTGGGAATGCATTTTGAGCTTACCAGTGTCGGAGATAAAGGGGACTGTGACAGATGCTCAGCATCCTTTGGCTGTCAGTGTAGCCTTGGTCACATCACTTAACCTGTCCTTCCCTCACTAACAAATGCTTCATCTGTCCCCACGGTGCATTTGTGTGCTGCGCCTTTGGAGGCAGATTCTGTGTGTGGTGCAATTGGATTCCATCCCTGTTGCACTGTAGAGGTGCCTCTTGTCTCAAACAGGGACAGTAAATCCTGCTGGGCTGGCAGGAGAGTTACACCTGTGTGCACACAGCCCCTCACAGAGCGCGTGGGGCAGTGCTGTCCCCTGTCCCTCGTTAGAACTGCCCCGTTGCTTCTTGGCACTCTCCTTCCCTAGCTCTGTCCCCGCTCATTTCGTTCCCAGAGTTAATTGGGAGCTGTTAATTACCCTGCGCGTACGCTGGGTTCTCAGCGGAGCGGGGGCACTGCTTGGCTCAGCACAGCTCCGCGCCGATGACCAGCAGGGCTCGTTTCCCCCAGCAGTGTGTCAGAAACGCTCTTTCCCAGCTGGCCTGGGTGGTCACAGCGTCCTGGCTGACATCTCTGGCCCTGGCAGGCCTGCCTCCTGCTGGGGGCTGTCTCATCAGGCCGGAGGGAACCGCTGAAGTCCTCTCCAGGACCGCAAATGCAGCACACCGCTGGGTTTCTGCCACGTCAGAAAAGATCATCCCATGCTAGCAAAAGCTTTCACAGGCCAGCAGGCAGGAAAAACGTTCACATCTTCTCAGGCAGAAAGCCATCAGTCGTGTGCTGGTGCTAATTAGCAAAATTCTGATTAAGTCGTTGGAGCAGTGCCAGCTTGTACCAGATGAGGAGCTGGTCCATGTGGAGTTGGTGGATATGGCACGATATAGCGTGGGCTGAGAGCACCCAGGGGAGGTGGTGTGCTGAAAGCAGAGCCCAGAGCAGCAGCCATGCAGTCCCAGCACCAGTTTAGTCTGAGTTTCTTTTCTGGTACTTTATTTATTTGCTTATTGTGTTTCTCTATCTACCTGCCTCAATTTAAAGTGAGAAATCTTTCTATGTGTACACAATAAATGTTCCCAGTGTACACTGAAGGTTGTTAAAGCCTTCAAGAGCCAGCAGTGTGTGGTTCAGCTGTCAGCTGCACACAGACCTGCTGGCTGCAGTGGGGATCCCCTCAGGGAGAAGGAGTATGGGCACTGTGCTCCAGTCCTAAGGGACCTGGTTAGGAAATAGGTTTGTTCCCCCTTGAGCTCACCAAACCGGTGATTTAGAGGAAATCCTACTGGCTTACAGGAAAATCAGTCAAATACAGCCAAAACATCACCATTAAATTTCTGGGAAAATTTGCAACTCCTTTCAGCTCTGGTCATAAGTGGTATGTTCTTAATATAGCATCTTAACATTTCCAGCTATCCGTCACAGGAGTTTTCTGGTTGCCCCATACCCACACACGCACACACATGTTATTCTGCTTCAGTGTCTGGAAATGTTTCTAGATTTAATGAGTGAATCATCATCTGTAGAAGGGCTTCAGTTTACAGTGTGTAAAGTTTCCTGCATGAAAGTTGTATCTATCTCCATTTTTCCTTCTTGATCATTACTGGTTTCTACAGGTGTGGGAAGCTTAGGGGGAAAAGCTGATGAGGTGTTACTTTTTGTCCTTGCAAGTTCATTACAGAGATGTGCAGTCCAGCAATATTAATTAAACAGAAGTAATCATTATGATACTCTTAAAGTACAGAGGTTTGACCTATTTCTCTTCTTTCTCATCTAGCTAAAGCCCAGACAATTATACCCTTGATAATCATTCAGTGAAAACACTCAGCACATTTTAAGTTTGAGCTTATTAAAAAGATGGAGGCTAATGTATGGCCCTCTGTTGTTCTCTGTACTGGAGAAACCCATCTTCAAAGAAGACATGGACAAGCATGATCTAATCAGGATCTAATAATTTTTCTGCTGTTGGTAGAAAATCTTCTTCATGTACTGTTCAATGTCAAAATACTGTTCTTATTAGGTACTTACCTACCAGGACCTCTGATTTAAATGTCAGGCCAAACTGAGTTGGAGGGTAAGATTCTTTAGGCTGTGGACTGAAAAGCCTCTTGTGCAGCCAGAGCGTCACTGAGCACATTTGCCTTTCCCAAATAACCTGTGTATGTCCCCTCCTTCTGGGGTGAGGTGCACGAGCACTGAGGCTGCCCCTGCGTGAGCAGCTGCTCTGTGAAGCTTCAGCAGCTCTGGTCATCGTGAGATCCTCAGTCTCATGCAGGCTGGCTCTGCAGGGTGCAGCTGCCTGATCTGCATGCAGAGGATTCCCTTTCCTTGTCGTTTAGATGGTGAAGCCTCTGGGATGAAATGCAGAAGCTCTGTAGTAGTGCTGAGTAGTTACTTGGCTGCAAAAAAAAAAAAGAGAACAAACCCAGAAACTCTGAGTGCACTGAAAAGAGGGACTGTGGAAGAGAACAAACGCCTGATCGTGGGGCGTGATGGAGGAACTGTGATAGTTTCTCACCACATCTCTGGAGATTGCTCCAGTTTTCCTTCTCAAGAAAATGAGCATTTCAAATGCTTCATTTGCAATTTTGTGCAATTTCTATCAAAGACAAGAGGTGTCATTCAGTGTTGTGTTGTCATGCTGGAAGAACCTTGGTGGCTTTGAGTCTGCTGTAGACTGAAATTATATTTGGGGCTTTGTTTTCCCCTGCTTTTGGTGATGGGTCCCAACCAATTATTTGACACAGCTGAAGGTTCAGAAGGTGTGTAAATGCTCCTGAGTGTTCATGAGCAGTTTAAGAGACTCGGCTGAAGTGAGGGGGGGTGGGAACAACAGGATGTGCACAACTGTTGTAGACATTTTAGAGTACTAGCTGCCATCTCAGCTCTGGAGAAAGAAATCAGAGCCTGGAAGCACAATTTATCCAGGGCTGTGGGAATATCAGCTTAGGGTTGCAAGGCTAGAGGCATGACTGGCTGGAGAGATGTAAGGGAAAGCGCTCTGGGAATGGATTCAGCAGCCTAAGAGCCCTTGGATGCAATGAAGCTAAAGGTGTAGAGAGACAAATCAGTGACCTTTTAAGGAATTACGTTTCCAAATCATCTGTGAAATCATCAAAATGACAGTTCCCATCTTACAGTCAGCTGGTGCTTGAGCACTATGGAAAGCTTGAGACAGAGATTCCTTGTTTGGCTCGTTCAGGTGGGAGGATGGCTCACTGAAGCCTGTGGTGTCTGTAGCAGTCAAGGACAGGTCTACGTGTGTCACATAGAATGAAACCCAAGCCCTGGGCTTTTAGGTAGGCACTTCAGTAAAGCAGAATTCCATTGTAACCCATGGAATCATCTCACTGCTTGTGTTAACGAACAGTTCCCTTTGTCAGCCAGCACGAGTTTGCTCAGAGGTGGGTAGTTCAGCTCGTGAGCGTCAGAGCTGCGTCTGTCCTCTGGGGCTGTGGTGTAGGGAGGGCACAATCTGGGCAGCTCAGGGGACAGGAGGAGGTGGAGCTTGCAGATGTAAGTGTGCAGCGTCACAAGGAACACATGTGGCTGGCACATCTGCAGCCAAAGGACATCCCTCACATCCATGTCTTGGGAGTCAACCCCATTGGTTTAAGTTTTACTGCACTGGTTTGATAATGCCACTGAATTTCTAGGCTGGTGATACTTTTTTCTCCTATTTCTCCTCTGGCAATTACATGAAACAATTTTCCTCAATTCCTCTATTTTTTTTTTTCAAATAATGAGCTGGAGTTCTGCTCTGTGGAGCTCAATTTCTTTTTTCTGCGCTGTTCTCTGTGATGAGTGTGGTGGGAGCATTTGTCTCCCCCAGCTGCCTTCGTTGTGGCCAGCTGCAGAACAATTGGTGAGACACCATCTGGCTGTCCCTAATTTTCACCAGCTGTAGGTGTAATCAGCAGGATGATTGCAAAGCCCCTCTTCCTTCCATACAGAAATCCTGGAATGCAAACGCCGTGATGCATGGATGTGTAATGGGAGACTGAAAACATGCCTTGGTTTTCAGAGGGGCACAAGACCTGCATTAGGTTATTTTTGTACAAGTGTAAAAGCATCTGGGTTCGGGTGTGCCTGGTGAGGGAACTGCTGGTGTTCAGCTGCTGCAGCTTCTCTGGGGCTGGCATTTCTCAGTGCCACTGAGGGCACTCAGGTGGGTTAGGGCACGAGCACGGGGACGTTTGCTGTTTGTGCCTCCTACTGCTCACACAGGGGCACAGAGAGCTCCCTTCCTAGAGATGCCTGTTCAGATGTGTTTAGATTTTAACCTCCTAAGTCAGTGGAAGTTTTCTGAAGTGCACAGTCTGTCAGGACTTGCCATGTTACCCCACATGGAAGCCAGCAAGATAATGGTTAACTTGTGCTTATTTTGACTCTTTAAAAGTGTCAGGATTAAGCCCTGCCTGTGGTACTCTCTCCACCCCACATCAGGTGTGATATTTCAGCACCTGCAGCTCCCTTTGCCTCACTGCTCAACCATTCAGTGACCCAGAGCAGCCAGAGCTGGAGGGTTTCTTTCACTGGCTTTTACCTGGGAGCATACCTGGGTTTTAGCTGGTCTGTCTGTGTTTTCCAAAACTAGCCCCTGATGTAATGACCTCCTGCTCCTGCTGTTCCAGAAAATCAGGCAGGGCATTCCCAGAGGCTTGAGGCCCTGCTGGATGGGGCCTGAGGGGTTGTCTTGGGCTGGTGAAACGTGGTGTGACCAAGCTGTGCTGAAATTCCTTAAAGCCACGTCTTGCTGTAAGCCTCTGTAGCAGAGGCTCCTGTAATGTTGCATCTGAATTATTTAAGGAGTGCAAAGTACATAGATGATGAAGCACCTTAATCATAGATTGTAGGGCTAAGGATTATGATAAACCTGCACAGAGGTGAAGAGGAGCAACAGTATGGAAGGATTATTTAAAGTAGGTAGCATTTACCATCTGTTATGCATGTCAGTGTAGTTCTTTTGTTTTTTTAGTTAAAGCAATCAGTACTCATATTCTTTCACATCTTTCAAAAATCATTGCATTGGTAAAAAAAAATAATGTTTCTCTCCCATGGGACTGAAATTAATACTGACCAGAAGGGAATTGCAGGTATTTCAGTCTCTAAAACCTGTGGCAGGATGACTCCTTAGTTAAGCCCAGCTTGCTCATAGGCTAGAGATGGAAAAATGTATGGCAAGCAACAGTTAACTTATTGATTAATGTCCTATGGAAAAAGCACTTTGTTTTGAGAATAAAATAAAAGGCAAGGTACGGGTATGTGTCTGAGTTTGGTAAGAACAATGTTAATTTTAAAAAAGCACATAAAAACAAAAAGCTGTTTAATAGAAAGTGATCAATTCTACTCATATAAAGACTATAAATCTTGCTACTAGTTCAAAGCAAAATAAACTGTCAAAAAAGCCAAACCAAAGAAGAAAAAATGTCCTCCATTGTGCCTAGAAGAAAGAGCTGCTCAAAAGCTCTTCAGTGGAATTTAAATTTCTGATTAATTAGACTGCAGTGTTAATTAGTGCCAGTGGTCCTGAGACAAATCTGGTAATTAGTGAGTTGCATATCCAGTGGGAAAGCGCAGCAGAACACCTGGTTCAGAGTGGCAAAATGGATGCAAATAGAAGATTTGCAGTGTTGTTGCACCCCTGTTAATTTTCCTTGTTCTGTGGCTTGTACTGCAACCGTTTGTGTGCAAGTTTGAGTTTGTGAGCAATATCTCTGAAATGATAAAAAACACCATCTTCTGTTAGGCTGGTAGTGCTGGGCCAAGTATTGCCTAGCTGATGTGAAGAGGGTGGCTATGGATCGGGAACATGTTATTCCCAATTGTTTAGACTGCAGTAATTAACAGTCGATCAGGCTTGTGTGAATGGATTAACAGCACCTCGGGCTCTCAAGACAAATGCACGTAAACCTCAGACCCCAAACTCAATCCGATCCACAGAAGGTTTAAATCAAAAACTAAGCATGTGAATTCTCTTTAAAAAGTGTTGGATCCTGTCGGGTTCCTCCTGGTTCTCACCACTCTGACTGACTGGGGGTTGGCAGCTCCTGCTCACCTCTGGTGAGAACGGAGTAACCACGAGCCTGTCAAAGGCAGCTCCTCTCCATCTTGAGACTCTGGTCTACTGAGACATGTTCATAGCAGTACTGATAAATGAGGAGTTGTTTCTTAATTAAACCCCTTTGTGTTTTGGCAATTTTTTCTTTTTTTCCTTCTGAGAAGGGATTTATCTTTGACTCTGTTAAGTTACAAAAACAGACATTACAGATCTCAGGCTTAGGAGAAGTTCAGTGTGAAGCAATAGCTGGTGTCTGCTGCATTAGGGGAAGATGTTTGAACACAGCTCTGAGCACTAATTAGTTGCTCTAGGAGCAGAGAAATATCATCTTCGTTCCTACCAAAGCTTTTATGTTAAGCACAGAAACTTTTGTACCCTCATCAGATACACTGTCTACTTGGAGATAATGGGGTTTTTTTTTGAAAAACAGGCACATCCAGGATTAAGATTTCACCTGGCCTTAATTAAGGATGTCACTGCTTGAATAAAAAATGTGGGGCTGGAAATGTCCAGGTGCCCTTTGGGGCATGGTTCATCCACATTAAATGCCACAGGTTCCTCTGGGTAATGATCTCCTGCAATATGAAATGTTGTCAGCTTCAGGGCAGGCTGGAAGAAAGGTGAGGTTCAGAGCAATTTACTCCATCTGAATTTGACACTCAGTGTTGACACAGCCCAGATCTGATTAAGGTCAAGAGGTAGAAAGTTTGTGTTGGCATGGAGTGGTACTGAAAACCAGAGTTTCAGAAGTACCAGAGAAGAAGGAATTGTTGCTAAGGAAATGGGCTTATTTAATGGTCTGTTTCTCTACCAGCCTGGTCCCCATCAACTCGAATATGGTCATTCTTAACGTGATACAAATAGAGAGGCAAAATGCATCCCTTGGCCCTGAGCCAAGCAGACTCAGCAGAATCTTGAAAGAAAAATAAAGCACCAGTCAAGTTAGCAAATAAAAGTGGAGATTTGTGTCTTTCCTCTGAGGACAGTTGATGGTTTTTAAAAAGTCTTGTGATCAGAAACCTTAAAGTTTCCTCTCAGCACAGGAAAATTGCTCCATGGCAATACTTTGGTCTCTGCAATTTGTATTTTTTTCCTGAGAAAACTCAATCTAGTTTTGTAATATTATTTACAAGCAAATAAAAATACTGTGCAAGACACAAGTTAAAATACTGTGACAAGCAACCAGGATACAGGCCAGTATCTCATCCTGTTAGTGCCTTCACCTTTTTGGGGGTGGACATTTATCTGTCTAAGTAACATGGGCAGTGTGTTAGGTGGGGCGGATACCTCTTGCTAGACCCATGCATGATCTCATTGTAAGAGAGAAAAATGTAGTTGGAGGCATTCAAGCCCATCCTTTGTCCTGAAATACAAGCCAGTTCAGTATTCATGGGCCATCATGTGGAGGGGAAAGTGGACACTGCATGTCTGCCATGGCTTTACTTTAGCCTGGCTAACAGAGGTGGAAATGTGGAGGGCAGTCCTGGGCACCAACCTAGCTACGGTCTCTGGTCAGGATAGAGTTGTCAGGGCCTTTTTACTGTCTTGTTGCATGTCTTGGGGCTGGATGGAGCTGTGTAGCCAAAGCTGGAGGTCTCCAGCATGAAGTTACCTCATCTCTGTCCACCTGGGCAGATGCTGTGTGTTCCTGCAGAGGCAAAGTGCTCAGCAGTAGCTCACAGGAGATGCTGCACCAAGATCCCTCACCGGGCTCTGCTTTCGGCAGAACGGGGCACCTGGCTGCAGTAGTTAGCGAAATGCACCTACACAGAGCAGCTGTAATCACGAAATCTATAACCTTATGGAAATCAGAGCTGGAGTGCAGAGACCTTGTGGACTTGGAGTCTATCATAATGACCTCTCCAGGTCGATAAATGCTGAGAACAGGAAGCCAATTCCACCCTCTCTAACCTATCTCAGTTTGGAGAAAGGGCAAACGCTAAGGTTAGATGTAAACAATACCCTGATGATGGCCATGATCAAAGTGCCACCGTGCAAGGGCTTGGGGTTAAAATGTCTCTGAGTCATTTAAGCTCATTAACAGGGTTGCCCTGGAGCTATCTAGGTAGATGACAAAACTGAGATTTTTCTGAAGGTTTCTAGCTTTGCTGGAGGCCTTCAGCCTTTTGGGTGTTACCTGAGCTCAGAAGGAAGATCAAGTAAATCATTAACTTTGTGGAAATGGTGCCAAGGCTTTTGTTGGTGCTCCCTGCTCAACCTCCAAATGTAAAAAACATGTCTCTTAATTTCTGTGGGGACTACAGAAAAAAAAAAAATCCCAGTACTTGAAATCCTCTTTTGCTCTAAAGAAACTTGTAACAGATTCTGTGACAGAGGCACAGGAATGGGCATTCTCCTTTAATGCTATTTCCAAGGAGGGTTTCCACAGTAATGAAATATGCCACAGTCAGTGATAGCTCAGCTGAAAAAAACTGGCCAGTTAAGGAGAGGCTCAGCATAGGTGCCCCTTTGCACCATCTTAAGTCCCTCTTACATTCTGAATTGTCTATTCCTGATAAATGTGTTCCAGCTGAATTCAGTCTTGTGTCATTCACTGCATTGGAAGTGGCCCAAAGTGACACTTCTTCCTTTGTTAGTTTTGCTTACGTATATTTTTTTTTTCTTTTTTTTTTTAACAAAAGAGTGATTGCCATGCAGAATACCTCTGAGAGCTATCAACATTGGAAATATCTGTCACTGTAAATAGATTTGGAGTGTTTGTGGCTTATCTCAAACCATACTGTAAACTGATCAGAGTAGGGGCTCTGAATTAAAATGAATGAAAAATGAAACCAAGCTCTTTGTTTTCATTGACACAGGTCATGAGCTGCTGATGTGTGAATAGTTCCAAGAAGATAACTAATGAAAAGACACCCTTACTTGGTTTTAAAATGAATTCCCCAAACCATCTTGTCCTTGGTGCGTCTTCCCAGAACCACGTGTAGCTTCCTGAGCCAATTCAGATGCATGCCTGAGTAAAAGGAAAATAAGACAAACTGAAGGAAATTAAACTTCCACAGGCAGTTCCTGCGTTCAGAACTGCCTCTGTGTGAAAGCAGTCAGGGGATGTACTCAGGAAAAGGGCTCTGTTAAGTCTCTTAGGGAAAAAGAAGAAGTGTGCTGCTAACACGTAAATTTAAATATTTTCTAATTAGTTCCAAACTCTCTGTGATGTAATGTATATATTATATCGGTATGTGACCTTTGCATGGGCCAGGGCAGGAGCCATGGGAGCCTGCTGGGGCAGGGTGGTGACTGCCCCGGGTTCCTGCAGGCCGGGTCAGCCCGGCTTTGGAGACCTCTCCCCAAGCCCTGCCAGGTTGCTGTAGATGTCCATTTCCCATCGCTCAGACTTCTGAGAGCTGGCGGCTGAAATACCTGCCTGGAGATAAATACCCCTAATAACAGATCACTTGAACGCCTGTGGTTTCTAGCTGGGTCATTTGGAAGCAGAAGTCGGGGCTGGTGGGGCACCCTGGTGATGACACAAAGCTATTAGCGCTTTACTTGCAGTTTAATTAAGTGTAGAGGCCTGGATTTGCTTGACTGGAGGACTCTGGAGGAGATCCAGTGCTGTCAGCCCTGGCCTCGTCCACTAATTGCCCAAATGCGGGGAGTCGTTTGGAGAGGTTCTGTGGAAGTTTCTCCACCAGGGGAAGATCAGTGGGAGAAGAGAACTTGATTCCAGAGCAGAGAGCGTTTACAGCCCTGCCCTGCCCAAAGGGGTTCCTTCCCCAGACGCTGCAGCAGAGCTGAGCCATCCAGCCCAGGCTGGGCTGCAGAGGGACCTCTGCTGAGCCCGGTGTGCTGCCCCGGGGCTGGGGCAGTGCTGCTGCTGGGGCACAGCCTCCTGCTGCCTGGGCAGGGAAACGTGCTTTGCTGGAAAATATTGGTGAGGCGTTTGTTTGTTTGTTTGTCTTTGTGGGTTTTTTTGGGGTTGGGTGTTTGTTTGTTTGTTTGTTTTCTGGGAAAGGTGATTATTCCAGTTCAGCATTTGTGCTCACGAGCTTCTTTCACGTTCCAGTCCAGTGGTCCTTACTCAGACAGAGGCATGCCTTGCTTTTACTTTGGGAAATCTGCTTGTCACTTCATTAGACCACTTACCACTTACAGCTGAGTGACAGGGAATTTAATTTCCTTCCTTTCTCTGCTACTGTTGGAGAATTCTCCCCCATCTCTCGTGTCACCCTGTCACACTGGGATGATGTCTGTGCTACAGAGATGCTGTAGCACGGCCTCTCAGCTCACAGCTAATCTAATCAGCCATCTCTTATTCTCCCTTGGTGTCACCCGGTCTTGATTTCTGTGTTACAAAATCCTTGACTCATCTGTTGCTTAAACAGCTTCATTATTTGACACCTTGCTTTCAAATCCTCTTGGCAGGGGCAAGAACATGGGCACTAAGTTAGAAATTTGCTCGGTATCCATTGGCTTCAGGGCAGCAACAAGCTCCAGGATCTGAAGTTTCAGGTTCAAAGCCAACTAGGTTGAGCAAATAGCCTTTGCTGCCTCCTGGCCAGGCTTCTCCCTCCTCATCCTCACTTACCCCTGCCCTGGAACAGAAAAGTTTTATTTCCATTTTTTTCTTCCTCCATTCCCCTTTCTCCCCCACCCCTGTGATCCGTTCCTTCCTTTATCTATGAGATCAATGAACTCCAGTCAGAGACTTTTCTTATCTCTTGGCAGTTCCAGAAACTGCCCTTGAAATGCTAGAATCTGAGAAGAGTGGGTAGCAGAGCATCTGGAAAACTTATCTTCCACAACTTTGTATCACTGCTGCATTGCAATTTTCTGCCTCTGTACTCTAGCTGACCTATACGTATAATAGAAAACTTTCTCCTATATTTCTCATAGTCAAAAGTTGTCTTATCTTCAAGCAAGGAGAAAATAGGTTCATTACTCAGAGAAAGACAAGGAGATGTCATCCTATGGTAGGGTTTTTTGAGTGCTTTGTTTGGGTTTTGTAAGTGGCCACTTACAGAACTAAAATTTGCAGGGGAAAAAAAAAAGCACAGCAGCTTTTCCCATTACTATTTTGTTTTCTAATTAATCCTGCCCATTCAAGCTTTATCTGCTTTGCTCATGCAGAGTTTGCTTTTATAGCTTAAGAAAGGGTTGTGGGGAGGTGTGAATACCCTCCTCTGCTAATGCATTTTGATTGCTTTTTTCCCCACTGTTGGAAGGCTTTCAGAAACACCACAGCTCTTAATTTTTCATGTGACACTGGTTTCCCACCGCTCTGGGTTGTTCAGCTTGCTAAACGCTTTGCCTGAAGGATTGCATCTCCTTTGATGCACAAGGTGGCGAGCTGAAAGTTCCAGCCACTGTGACTGCATTTGATGAAGACATAATTAAGACAGGCTAATTTGTGTGTGTGTATTTAATAACTTCAGAATCGGCCTCGTGGAAGTGAGTGGTTCCCAATGCTGATCTCTGCAAACCAGTCATATGTTGGGCAAGGGCTTGGAGAAAAGGAATTCCCCGTGGTTTCATGGCTTGGCTTTGGCTTGGCTGGGTGACTCCAAGTCAACCTCTGTGGCAGCTGTGTTTGTGGACAATTATCATGCTGCTCTGCTGCCTGTGTTCCCTACACAGCCAAAGGTTTTATCATCCTTGTTCGTTTGTGGAGTTGGTCTGGACTGTCAAATTTTGGTCGTGGAATAATGTCTGAATAAAATCTGATTGTATTTTATTTGGAAAACGAGGTGCTGTGTGAGTAACTGTGCATGGTCCTTCCTGCTGCAGCAGTTTCTTTCTGACCAGCACGTTTTCTTCTGGAAAAAACAGCTTTATCAGAATTCAGCTTTGCAGTATGTGTCGGTTGGGTGAAACTAGATTTTGAAAGAAAAATGGAGTATCTGAAGAGGATCAGCTTTTAGAGCTGCAAAGTTGTGGAGCAGACCTAATACTGGCATCAATTATTCTCATGATTTTTCAGCTAAAATGAAGCAAACTGTGTTTAAAAATGCCCATGGAATTAGTTTTCTAGAAGAATTATTATGGCTTGGAAGAGAAACTACATTCCAAGAGCATTTCTTCTGGAACAGAGATTCCAATTTTAGCTAATATTGGTGATACAGAAGAATAGTACCTATCTCTTTGATGTCCTATGCACTCATAAATGAGTGCCTGTAACACCTCAGAGTTGAATAGGTCCATGTAAGTGCTATTATTGTTTATTGCTATTTAGCATTAGTGGATTTAGGTCTCTCAGGAATCCGATTAAAGCAGAAATAGTGATATTCAGGCCTTCATGTTCCTATTTGTCTTTCAATGGGTTTTATTTCATTACCTTTGAGACTACTTAGGGGATGATTTCTGACCCTCCCTGGGTAATTTTCTAATCTGTTAATGCTAAAATATCTTGGAGAGTCCAGATCTCAGGCTATTTTTCTTCCCCTAAATGTTTCTTGGAGCCATTTAAAAAGCCCTTGGAAAGTATAACAACAAAAGCCAGGCAGTGTAAGTATGCATGACTTTAAATTATATAGACCCTAATGCTGTGACAGACAAGTCTCTCTTTGTATGCAGTCCCATTCCCCCTCTGCAGCCTTCCCTGGCTAAAGCTGTCAGGGCAAAGTGCATTTCAAAGCTGAAATGTCTCAGTGTCAGAGCAGTGCTGGTCTGTCATTGCTCTTCAGAGTTTAATGTGGTATTTAGAGGTGAGAGCGAAGAGATGCAGCATCCCTGCAGCTGGCTCTCTTCTAAACAGCTCAGGTCTTGAGGCCCCTTGTGATGGTGCCATCTCCAAGGTGCTGAAAAAAAAATATCCATGGCTCCAGGTGGAATCCTGGGGCTTGTTTCAGAAGTGCCCTGTTGAGGCTTCCCAGCTCCCAGCCCGGGCCAGCCAGGTGGAAGCTGTGACACGTGTCTGTGCATCCGAGAGCTGCATCCTCCACCCGCACTGCAGTCGTTCCCTCAGGAGCTGTGAAGTTTCATCAGTGTGCTGCTGGGGGAAAGCTAGGCTGAGGAAATTACTTTGCACAATCTGGAAGCAGTGTTCTCTCTGATCTGAGGGGGAAGAAATTCGTGCAGTTCCATGCCCAGCTTTGGAGTAATTGCATTTTCAGACTGTTCAGGCCTTCCTTCAGGTGTTGATCGTGTTGTTGCTCCACTGCCATCTGAATGGTGTAGCTGTAGAGACAAGCCTTGAGCTGATTTGGAAAGGATGCACACACAGCTGAAGTTTGGGAGTGAGATCCATTAAATAATGCCCAACTCTAACTGTGCTTTCTGCGAGGAGGCTGGGGCTGGCAGATGTGTCTCTCTGATGGTGAGGCCTCTGCTGGAAGGCCAGAGACACCTGAATGGCCACAGATTCCCTTTGCTCTGGATGTAGTTGATGAAGCAGCAAGGAGGTGAGAGCTGTGTTGCTCCAGCCTGGCTGGATTTCAGCAGAAATGTGTCGTTGTGTGCGTTAAAGGGACTTGGCTAATCACTGCTCTTTACAGAATAGCTCTGGTAGTATTTTGTAGGCATTTCCCTTTAGTGAACTCATTATTCTCATCTCTGTTATGGCTGGAGCTCCTGAGCTGGGTGACTTTTTAAAGAATTACTTTATCCTCTTGGAAGTGCATAAGGAGAAATTGAGGTGTCATTAATGTTTGTGTCTTCCTGGGTCCTGGTCCTCAGAAGGAAGTGAAAACACAGAGCAGCCAAACTGTAATTTCCCTGGGCAAGGCAGCAATGCTTCCAAACCATAACTTTTCTGCTTTCAGTGACGAAGGTTCCGCTTCCGAGCTAGAATAGGAAGCAGAAATTTCCACTTGAAAATAAAGATATATACAGTTGTGCTTGTTTTTCTCCAAAACCTTGTATCACTACCTTTCTTCTAAAAGATATGTTGTTTACCTTAAGCTCTGTTTGCTTTTCTGTTCTTTGAAATTCTCTTGTTTTCTATTCACTGCTGCCATTGCCCATCTCCTTTTCCATGTTAAGGGTTCTAAGACAAAAAATTTTTGGTCATCTTTGGTGGTGAACAAGGAAATGAAAACTGTATAAATTACAGTCATATCCCTTCCTTCTCCTTTCCATAAGAAGCTGTATTTCCTCCCACATTAAAATGTACAGGCATGGTATATTTGAATAAGAGGAAACCTATGGATAGTAGGAAGGGTAAGAAAGATGCTTGGTTAATTCAAATTGGAATCTTCCTCTATATCTTTTGTGTTTTAAGTCTTTCTGAAATATGTGTTTGTATTAAATAGTTTGATAGGTAGGACACTGAAAATCCACTGCTGAAACTCCCTGAGAGGTATCACCCTCCTGTACAGAAGGGAAGTAGTGCTGAAGCTTTACACAGGTTGAACTTTTCTCACTGCAATTCACACTCACAGGCAATAAACGACCCTGCAAATCCTGAACTTTTGTGTGAGTGTATTATCTGCCACCAGCTTCTGGATTCAAAGTTTCTTCAACACGTGCACTTCTTCCTTTACCTGCAAAATAGTTTTGGGGTTTTTTCGTGGAGCTGCTTGTTCTTTCAGTGTCTTCTCACACCCCTTCCCTCTGGCTGAAGCAGCCACATGTCCAACACGGGACTGTGACCTTGCACAGTGCCCAAAGCAATAGGTGCTGTCCAGCAGGAAATGTCCTGCGTGTGACTGGTTTGCACTGTGTTCCTCACCCTTCTCCACCTTTGGGATGCTGGTGCAACAGCCTCACAGGATATTTGATCCCAAGAGGTTGAATATTATAAAAATGAAGTAAATGGCATCAGAGCATATGTAATTCTAAACTGCACAACAGTTCAGGCTGTGAAGTATTAGAGGGTGATTGTAATGTGATAAACTGGTTTAGTAATAAATCACAAGGCTGATTGTGATCAGGGGCATTTCATCAAAGCTAATCATTGCTAAGGGTAACTCAGAGGCCCTTGTAATAAATGTGTGTGTGATGTGAAGCAATGCGTTAAGTGGTGGTGACAGGAGGCTTGGATCCTGGCAGGTGTGACTGTCAATTGTGTAGATGCAGCACAGCCCAAGGAGCACCCCAGAACTGAGCAGCTGGGTCTGGTTTCGAGCAGGGCAGTCTGGTGACAGATTTATTACTCTCTGAACAGCTCAGAGGTGTGTGATGGTTGGATCCCCTTCTGAGGTTGATGTCCTAGTGTCATACTCTGAGTAAGCTTTGCTTGGAATGGGTTTTTGCCAGATGCTTGTGCCCCCCTCCCTCTGCCTGACCTGGTGATACAATGCAAATCAAACACTCCTGCCCATAGGGATGATGAACTCTCCCTTTAACAAAACCAGCTGGACATGTGCTAAGTAAATCTTGCCAGTATTAACAAGATCTTTAAGGGTGTGAGTCCTGGCTAACTCTTACAATCTGTCATTACACCTTTAAATCTTCATCAGAACTAGAGCTCTGAGTCTTCCCAGGACTGCATTAATTGGATTTCATGCTACTGGGAAGGTGTGTGGTTTGTGTCTTGCATAGCAATTGCAGGCACAGCCACTGAAGATTTTAGTACTCCTTGTTTAATTCCTCCAAAACTGGCATCGCTCTTGAAACTTTTAATAACCACCAGCTTACCTTTTGTGAATCGGTGATAGGAAGGAGTAACCAGAAGTGGAATAGCTTTTCAGCTAATGCAAGTCACCTACGTTTTTGGCTGACACTGTCAAACTGTTTCTTTCTTTAACCTTTGGATGATTTTCTTTGCCAAGCGACTGCCTGGCACCGTGGTGGCCTCAGGTCCATAAAACAAAGTAAGCATAACTTATGCATCTGAAAACTGTCATCCTTAATCTCGATTTCCAGAGTGCATTGCTGACCAAACTGCAATTTTAAAAGCTTTATTCCCTCTTTTTCTGTCGAAGAGGTCTAGTCAGAAAATAGTGGAGAACAAACCCATTTTTCAGCCCAGATGAAGTGCATAAAAATTATAAATTGATTTTTATAGTGCTTGTTGAACTTGCTTGCTCAATAATAAATTATTCCAGTTATATGTAACCAATGCATTCCTTGTAACTACCTGCTCTCTGAACAGTGACAGTGTACAACTTGTATTAATATAAACCATATTGAGCAACCAGCAGAGCATATGCAGTGTTTCAATGCAACATCAGCACTGAAATCATGATAAAATACTTCAGGGTGTCAGGCTAGTCTGTGACAGGGAGCTGGTAATTTGGTCTGGTCTTCAGGAGCTACAGTGGAGTTAATAGGGAAAAAAAAGGTTCACTGGCAATAAAGGGCTGAGTGGCACTTTATTTGTCTGTTCAAATCAAGTATCAGATGCCAATTAAAAGGGTCTCCTGCAGTCGCTAATTAAGCAGCACTGAGGGATTGATTAGCCATTTACCAATGACTGTCAGTACAAATGCATTTGTTCTATTATCCCAGCATGTACTTCAGGGAATCGACCAGTTTCTATCAAGGAATCCGAGCGTGTTCACGTGATAAGCACAGGACTCTGGCATTTAATTTGTTTTAATATATAAACCATTAATTTTATTGACTGGCCTATGCTCTTCAGCCATGGATATGTTTTCTGTTGCTTCAGGGGAGTTTGTCTTCGAAAATGACTCCAAAAGGAGAGGAGCCATCCCATAAAATGGGTGAGGGTCAAATTATCGTGGGTTCCACTGGTATGCTCCAACACTCTGGACTTCCTGCTGCACCTCTGGGCCAGAGAGGTGAAGATACAAATGAGGAAACTGGTAGTGAGAAACGTGGTTCTGAAAAGCCCAAGGTGAAGATCAGCATTGGACATCTGTAGCATTGCCCCAGCCTAAAGTGCTGTAGCGGGATTTTGGGCAGCTGGCCCTGCCCTGGCCCCGGCAGCACCCCCACTGTAAGGTGCTGGAAATCCCGAGAGCGCCAAAGACTGTGTTTGGATTTTCAGTCCCTCCGTTTCCTTCACAAATATTTAGATGGTGACTGCATTTTGAAAGAGAAAAATACTTTCCGCGCTGTTTGTCTTGGGAGCGACCCTTTCATTTTTGTTCAGTTTGAAGAAACCACTGCTTTGTGTCAGAATTTCCCACATCGTGGTGGCGTTTGGCCAACATTCCTGCCTCATCCTGTTCCGTTTTTCTAATGGAGCTCCATATGCAGCTTCTGCAGGAGATACTGGGGTTCTGAGAGGGTCACCTGTGGATGCTTCCATGGCTGTGCTAAGAGCTGCTGGGCAAGGAAATCTCTTGGGAAATAGGGGTGAGAGACCAGCTGCCCACCAAGGTTTTTAAAGGCAAATTTAGTCTTGCTGTGACAGGGTCAGTGTTTTGATTCTACACCTTCAGTGGCAGTTTTTTTTTCCCTGACTTCAGTGGGAGATTTGATGCGACATGGAAAGGGAAGGAGTTTAACACAGGGGAACATACTGCCTTTATTTTCAGAATTCAAAGTCCGTTTGATATTAAAATGCAAATAAGCAAGAAAACAAAAATCTCCTCAGAAACCACGATGCCTTATTCAAGATGCTGCTATTTGATGCCTATTCCGGACTTCATCCCAGTTTTAGTCTTATATGAAAGTCTTCCCTAGTTCTGATTTAATGTTTGGGGAAATTAGATTTGGAATGAAATATGGTAGGAGGAAATATTTCTTAAATTTGATAGTTGAAAGAAATACCCTTAATCTCTCCTGTTATTAGTACTAAAGGAGCTTTCAGAGAATAATAAAACTATTGCACTAAGCCCCTTAATTCTTTCCTTTAGTCATTTCTTCTCCTGTTTTCCATTTGCTTTTCTTTTACTCCTCTGATATTAATTTTTTTGTTCTGTTTTCCTCTGCAGTTTTCACCTTCTTTCCCTCAGTTCAACATCCTGCACTTAGTACTCTTTCCCTCCACCTCTCCCTATCTCTTTTTAAAAATCTCATTATTAATTTTTTTTCATCTTGTCTCCCTCCTCCTCCCTTTCTGAGCCTTTATTTTGCCTCATATTTTCCACTAGATCTCAGTCCTCTGCTGCCGCGTCTGTTTCTGGCAGCGTGGTCACAGTGGATGATCCATGGGGGGCTGTAGAACGGCTGTGCCTGCTGTTCTGAGGGCTCCCTGCCTGCACTGCTGCAGTTCTTGCTCGACAGCAGCACTTTTCTGCTGTTACCAGAGGTGTTTGCCTGCACACACCATGCTGGTGTGGCTGTGTGGCAAGAGAAGTGCCGGGTACTGAGTAGTTTGCGAGTGTGTAGGAATATTGCTGGGGAGTATTTTTGCTTCGTTTAGCTTGGTTTTGCATTGTTCTCCTCCTTTTCCTTTGGCAGCAGCTCCGTGCAGTCACTTTTTTGTTGGCTCTGTTTGTTAAAAAGCTGCTGTGAGGGCAGTTGTGGAGAAGGAGGTCACCCAGATGGCTCACTAGAACCAGAAAGTCAGGGTAGGCAGGCAAATTGAGGCTCGTCTGATATGATAATCCTGCTCTTGTGTCTAGAAGAACCATAATAAGTGTAATCCTTGTGTAATAAGAGTGATAATCCTTGTGATATTTGCAATGGAAATGGTTACGTGTATGAATAAGCCTTTCAAAACCAAAGTTGTTGCTAATCAATCATCAGGTGGTTACTTTGATGGTACAACTATGCCACCACCTCTGGGCCTTGTGGCCCCTTCCTCATTTATCAGTTTCAGTCATAGCTGTTGGACATCCTTAAGTGGACTTTGCAAATGCAAACTGAGCTAATATAATGGTCTACAAAGAAAAGATTTGGATTAAATGTAAGACACAGCCCTAACACTGGGATTTGGTGGCCCTAAATGCATATAGTGCCTGAAATTAATCTTACGATTACAGCACTTTTGTTCACATTGTGCAATAGAGTAGAATGTTTCAGCAAATGCTTTTTGATGACTGTGATCCTCTATAGTCATAGAAACTTTACCTGCAGTTATGAAAATATAAAGAATAACAATAATGCCCCAAATGTGACAAACAGCCTCAGTGTCTGATGCTGAAGTCCAGACTGCTGATTTGGTTCCTGGAACCATCTTTATCTCGTGTCCCTCCCTCAGCCTTTGGGTGGTCACTGTCCTGACTGAACGGCCTGACTGTCCTGAGGGCCTCTGCAGTGGGGAATTGTTGACATTCCAAGTGGCAGCTGCTGCTCACGCAGGGGCCAAACTCACCTGAGCTGCAGAGACTGTTGGAAAATGCCATTCGAGGCAGCCAGGCATTCCGAACTGACCATCTGCTTCACAGTAGGTGTTCCCGTGCCTCATCAAACCTAATTGCTCCTGTGATTGTTGGTAAAGAGGGGGGGCTATTTCTCGTTATAAACTTAGTGGTGATATTTTCTGAACTATAAATATCAGTCCCTCTTCAGGTATCCACTGGCTCCCATTTATCAAAGTGACAGCCAGCCAGCCAGCAAGCAAACCTCTCAAAATGGGTGATAAAATTAGCTACAATCAATACTCCATTCAAAGTAATATAATTAAGCCCACAAGTTTATGTTTAATTTCATCTTGCAGAGGACTTTCTTTCAGAAGGACCTGATTTTTGCAATAGCCAGAGGAGATAAGCACAGATCACTTTGCAGTTCTCGTTGGACAACTGCACTTACAGGAAAAAAATGTTAGGGGAAGTCTGGCTGATGTATCTTTTGCAGGAAGACAGGTATCAGCTACCACAAATTTCAGGGTAAAATAGCAAAAATTTTATAACACAGTTTTTTGGTTTTTTTTTTTTGAGGACTCCAAATCATGATGGATGCTGAGACAAACCACTTTCAATTTCATGTGATCACTGGTGCATATCAAATTTAGTGAGGCAGAAGGCAGGTTGATATTTATAACTGGAATTATCACTTATAGGAGCATATAGAATACCAATTAATCTTATTACCAGTTGAGTGAAGAGCTTGGGCAAGTATCTAAATTTTGAATATTTGAAATAGGATGTTAGTAGGACTGTTTGGGAGTTACACTGGCTGTAAGTAAAAGAATTTTCCAGAGTCTACCTCCATATATCTGATAGTTACGTATTTCCATCTGCTTTAGTGTTGATTTTCCCTGGTAGCTGCCCTTTGGTCACTGAGATGTTTGTGCAGCATCACTGGTTCCCTGCCAAAAAGTGCTGTTAACTTTGAAAAATTTGGTATGGGGCATTGCACCATTGATGTCGGGGTGTACAACAACGTCCTTGAGATGTGTTTGAACGAACACACTCTTGAATAAGAGCACAGGGTGCCACCAGCAATGCTGGTGCTTGTTTTCAGTGTGTAAGATCCCATCCTGCTCCTTGTGCTCTCTCCCACCTTTGTGCAGGTGGGCCACTTCATCCTTCAGCATTCCTGTGGCTCCTCGTGCCTGCAGTGATCAGGCTCTGGTGCTGCCTTGGCACTGTCCCCCACTGCTGTAATGCCGTGTCAATGAAGTCATAAATCAAGTCTGCTCTGAAAACAGATGCTTGTAGAAAGCTAAGTGTCCTAAAAGTTCTGCACAGTGCACAACCCAGACAGCAGGCTGGTCATCTCTTTCCAAGCTGCTCCAAGCATGATGTTTCCTTTTATAAACTGGGGGTGGCTGCCAGCAGAAAACTCTGTGCAGAGATAAATTCTTTGTGGGATTTGTTCTGTTTCTGTTTGATGTGTTACTTCGCCTGGAAAACCCCTTCCTTTTGGCTCTTGGATTGAGGTCCTGCTGTGGGTGTGGGGTGAGGTGTCAGTGTCCTGTGTGGAAGAGGGACTGGCAGCAATTGCAAAAGGAAGTAGAGTGGAGAGTTTGAGCAGAAGGGTTTTGGCAGCTCCTGCTTGCAGCAAATCCAGAGTGTATGATAAAACTTACAAAGGAAGTGCCAGGAGTCGGTGCCACATTAAAGAAAGCCTGACCTAATCTTGCAATTTGGGCTGTGAGAGACTCCCTTACAGTGGTGGGTGTACGTGTGCATGCACACTGTGTGCTTCCGTGTGTATAAATCAAAGCTGGCCTCTGACTCTTGTAATCCCTTCCTACTGGAAAAAATGTCATGGTATTACATGGATTTTTGGTCAGTTCAGAAGAAGTTGTGTCTTAGCACATTTCCAATCAATTGGTCCTGGGAACATGCCTCTGGCTGTGCCCCTGTGTGCTGCCTTTAGGCAGTATGTGTAAAAAGGCTCTTGCATGCTTTTGTCTGAGAAGTGATCATATTTGCATTATAGGTCACTTGGAAATGTTTTCTTCTGAGCAAGTTTTTTCTGTTTGAGCTATCATCTAACCCAGAGCCCGGCCACGCTGCTGCCTCTTGGGTAAATCCTCTGACAGCACCGTTCTCGTCAAACTGTTTCACGTGTTCATCTAGGTTAGAATAATCAGAGCTGCTGATGTGTGCTGCCATCAGCAACTGCTCTGGCCTGGGCACATCAGTGCGTAGAGTGGGTAATTAAAAAAAATGAGCTGATCTCTGTTCGCCCTGAGCCAGGTTAAATTGTAAGGAAACTTGCAAACAGCAAGGCCTCTCGCTGGATGGCTCCTGACAGTCACGAAGCAGATGCTGGGGGTGACTTGAATTCCCCATGTGGTTGGAAATGCAGTCATCTCAGGATGACAGAGATGACAGGACTGGAATTACAGCCCTGTTCGTGTCAAGCTTTGTAGAGATGTGCTGTGGCCAAGGCTGCCAGTAGCCTTGAAATTGTATCTTCCTTTAGTGCATCCCTCACAGCAGCAGCTATTTCTGTTGAAATGCACATCAGATTTGGGAGGTTTATATTCCATGCTTCAGAGGCATTTTTTTGGCAAGAACTGTCGTTCTTAATTGAGGCAGTGCTTGCTTCCTGGGCCTTTGCTTTGTCAGGTATGGGTTTGCTGTGCAGAAAGACTTTCAATGTGTTTAACTCCATGCTCTGCATCCTGACTTCAAAGGATTTGCCTGTAGTTCAGGACTGCAAACCCCTTCATCTCCCATGTCAGGACTGGCTGCTTTGCTCTGCAAAGGGAAGTGAAGGGTGCTTGCAGATTGCTGTGGCACATGGCCTGTGCTTCAGCTGCCTCACTTGCAAGACAAGAGAGCACAGGGCTCTCCTGGTCTCTGGTGTGTGTAGGCATCTGAAGGCTGATGTGTGCTGCACGCTGCTGTGGGTCCCTCAGACATGATAACCTTGAGGATCCATCTGACTGCGCAGCTTGGAACAAACGTGACAAAGGTGGATTAATGACTAAGTGTTCCTTGGCTGTAGCTGAACAATGGAAGGTGGCCCAGCACTCACGTGTTCCCTGAGAGCTTGTTTCTCCAGAACGTGGCTTTCCAAATGCCACTGGGAAGGCGATGATGACAACTTCATGTGAAACACTGTAAGTGGCAAAGTATTCCACAAATCAGCTCATCGTCTTAGAAATCAATATAGTTTAAAGATGTGTGTTCCAAACAGTGGCAGCACTGATCTGAAAGTGTTCCCTGATTCAGCAGCTGAATGGAAATACCCATTAGAGAACAGGATGCTTCCTACTGTTCAGCCCACGCCTTTCTCTTTTTTGGAAATAATTCATGTTCCTTCACAGCTGGTGAAGGCTATGAGCTCCTCTGTGTCTATGAATTCCTGAGGCATGAGGAGAAATACTGAGATAAAGAATCAAAAGAAGTGGGACTGTGATAGAAATCTACCAATTCAGACAAGCAACCGTCTTAGCTTTGCTGTTGGACAGGTAGGATTGGCTTTTTCTTGGGGACTGTGTGGTTAAATGTGGGGTTTGGGCCTTAGAGGCATTGGCTGGAGTTAGAAAATGCTTGGATTTAGACTGAGAAGAGCTGTTGGATAGGAATTATAGTTTGAGTAAAGGACAGAAGGTGCCAAACCCAAACACTCCTATTGGTGACTGGTGTAGTACCTGATAGTGTGAGGTGCCAGGGGCTGACAGGTCTATCTGGGCAGATTTTGACCTCAGACTGTGAGGTTTTGCTGTCTTCAGCCTGGGGTTTGGACTACCAGGACAATGGGGACTGCAAGGTGGGTAGAAATCAATGCCTTGATCTAGGACTGGGTTTAGGCAGGGTTCAGGACACCACGCTGGACGGAAACTCGGTGTGTATGGGTTAGAGGCATCTAGCCTGGTCATCTGTATTTCCTTTATACTGAAGAACTCCAGAGTGTTTTGAAGGAGCATTTAGGTTAAACTGGGCTAGTTGATGCCTGCTGTTTTCTTCCTGTACTAAATATGGGCCAGAAAATATCTGGGTCTTCGTTAAAACTAATCACTCATGTAGAAACCAGTGAAGCCATTTTTCCCAAGGGCTGCAGTAATTCAGCTCTCCTGACCAAAAGGAGTGGTCAGTCACAGGGCAGCATCTCTGTGTCACAGTGAGCTTTATTTAAACAGACTGACTTGCTTTTTGCCCCAAGCTGTGTTTGTGGGCATGGCTTCTGTTTCTTCCCTTCCAGGCTGATGGGCACTGCTCCTGGCCATTGGGTGCAATCCTGCTTCACCACATCAAGCTTTATGGCCCACTCATAAAAGCAGATTGAACAGCAGCAGAAGCCTAAATGCTGCAGCATTATTGCAAAGCAATGCAGGCTCCAGAGCCCCTGCTTCCACAGCCTTGTGAGAGGCTTGGCTGGACAGCAACCTGCCAGCCACCAGGGTGAATAGAGAGTGCCTCCCAGTCTGACTCAGTTTCAGATGTAGTTTAACACTCATTTCAGCTGGATGAGATTCTCTGCAGGGATGTGCAGCACACAGAACCTCAGCTCAGGCTTTCTTGTGGTGCATCATCTCAGTTTGTGTGGAGAGGAGGTGTGTGCTCAGTCCTTTATGTGCTGGTTGATTCCTTGCTGCCCTCGGTGCTCCCCCATTACTCCCAGCAGTTGGCTTCAAGAACAAAGGGAGGTTTCATTATTGCAGCTCAGCTGCAGCCAGAGAGAAAGATGGGCTACAGATTCAGGCAAGAGCAGACAGAGAAAGGGAGTGAGCATGTGAGTGCACAAGGCAAATGCTTAAAACACAATAAAATGAAAAAGCCAAGGAGAAAACAACTCTAGGCAGAAGGAAAATCTTTAAAGACCTGAAATCATTCCTGCGCTGATCACCATCATAAATCCAGTACTAAATTCTGATACCCTCTTCCCTCTTCATTTTCAAAGCAAGGTTGTCCATGGGAAACTGTTCTATCTCACCTGCCCCATGTGCCAAATGACCCAGGGGCAAACACAGCATTAGAAAAAAACCAACCAACACATGCTGTGGGGAGCAAGGGCTATTCTTGCCTCTTGTTTACAACCTTCTTTTGTGCTACTGCCACACAGGTCCTCAGATGTTTTATCTCCTGTCACTGTAGCGGAGATACAATATTCTTTAATTTCCAGAAAAAAAGTCCCTCTACCTCCAGATTCTCGTTGTAGGATAGAAATGTCTTCATCTCTGTTCTTTGAGAGAATCATTTGGGAAGTCACTACTTTAGTTCTACTGCAAGCAGCAATAAAAGTGCTGTCGAGACTTTGATAAGCTGTGTCTACACAATTTCACTGCAGAGTTTTGTTTCTTGATTTCCCTGTGCCGTTCTGCCGTGTCCTGGTTGTGCTCAGAGGATCTGTTTGTTCTTAGCAAGACTGCCCCGGGCATTATTTCCCAAATGATTCCAGCACAGTCTCTGAAAATCTGGCGGAGGAAAAGCTAAAATCCTGTCTCTGAGAGAGGTTTGGTAGCAAAGGGCAGCTACGTGCCCGGCGAGTGTTTCTCTGGAATGCTTCCTTTTTTCCCTGGCAGGGCCCACCTCTGAGGCTGACAGCAGCACAGTCCCGAAAAGCTGTCCCACAGTTGGGAGCTGCTGCACTTTGAATGCAGAAACCTGGCAGCTGGACCCAGATTGAGGGCCTAGCAGTTGGGAACTAACTCCTTGCCAGCTCGACAGTGCAGTCCCTTGAATAGTTTTTGGGTACAAAAAAAGCTTAAACAAGATTCATCACCTGTTGTTTTTTTTCTCCTTTTAGGCTCTCCAAAAGCCAAGGACTTGTAGGACATTTGGGGACAGCTTTTCTAACCACCACCAGTCAGTTTGTCCTGCAGCTCTTGGACACATACAGTTTCTTTAAACAGTTCAGTATCATTCAGAAGGATTGTGTGCACGTGAATAAATTTAAATTTGGGTGCTCCTTTGACAGAGACTAAAGTCTGTGCGAGCCCAGATGAGGTGTTAGCAACGGGTTTGTAGAGGAGAGTGAGTGTCCTTAATGCAGTGATGGGCTCTCCTAATATGCCATGATATTCCCCATGCATTGTGCTGATACTGTTTGCTGGTGCGTGATCCTGGACACCGGTGACTTGTTCTGTAGTACCTTAATATTAAAAATGTATCAGGCAGTTTGCCTTTTCACAGTGCCTGTTGTCTTTGGATGCCTTTTGAACCAAGCACATTATCCAGGCAGCAAACAGCGTGGCAGGATGTGAAAACAAACCTGTTCTGAGTTCAGAGTGAAGTTATCTCCATTTTACCCAGGGCATGTGAGTCAGCATGAAACCTGGCTGAGTTTTCTTTGGGTCCAGCTAAGTATTGCTATAAAACATTGATACATCCCTGTTGATCTCCCCAGTACTCTACCAGTGCATCTAAATCACCTGCTAGAGAAGGAAAATCTTTATTTATTTATTTATTTTGTATTTAGTGGGCAGCCCATGAACCCCACTTTTAAGATTAAACTGCATCCCTGTCTCCGCTGCATTCCCTCTGGCTCCCGCCTGGCTCTGTGAGGCATAAATCATTTACAGGGCAAGGGCTCTTACAAGCCAGCAAGGAGTCTCCCCACTAGATAACCACCTTGCACAAACCTCCTGCATCTGGGAAATCAAGGATTAACAAAGACGAGGGAAAGCTTGCAGAGTGGGTGAGGCAGCATCCTGCCCTGGGTTAGTGGCTGGAGGGATACCCCAAGGGTGAGTGCTGGCGCCAGGGATCCCACCCTACCCTGCGCCTCCCCCAGTTCAGGGCAGGGGGGTACCCTGGCTGTGCAGCTCCGTGCACACCTCCCTTGGGCAAACAGCTGGAATTCCTCAGGCAGCTGTGCTTGAGGCTTTTAAGTCTTCTTTTCCTCTTAATGCTGGAAATTTACAGTAAAAATGAAGTCTTGTGAAGCTCTTTTGCAGCCAGCCCCAGCTTCCCGGGAGAGCGGAGGCACAGAATCCGAGCTGCCTGAACCAAATGAGGCAGCAGGAGCCCCGAGAGCAGGAAAAGCCATTTAAAGCTCTTCTGTTTATATCTCTCACTGCTGAACTTGCTGTGGGGGTAGATGTTATTTTAATGAGTACTCATTAAATTATCTTACAGTAGCTCAGATATGTCCCAGCAGGTTCCTTGAACATGACACAGGATTTTGTTTTGTATTGTTTTGGCTTAATTAGTTTTTCTGAGGGACAGTTATAGTCCTAACAGAGAAGGGTATAAAAACACCATTGTACAAAACTTTGTGGGGAGAACTTATGTTAAACCCCACCTATGCTCATGGTAGTTTTAGGGTAATATTTAAAATATAGTTCAGCTTTCAGTATTTTTCCCTAAAACATTCTAACTGAATTTTTTTTGTTTTTGAGATGTTAGAAACAATATCTTCAAACAAAGAAAAATATTTTAAAGCAAAAAGAGTATTTATGACTTAAATGAATTTGAAGTAAATCAAGAAGTTTTTGCAGGAGTTTGCCTGGGAAAATAACAAACATGTTTGTCTTGGGATCCATCAGGGTTTTTAGATTTCCCACAGATACAGAAGATGAGTTGTTCACAACAGTACGGTCAGTGTGAGCTGGAGAGATGAATTCCACCTGGGATGCACAGTTATAGGTGAGGTGTGACACCTGTAGCAGCAGCAATTAAAACAAAGAAAATGGGCTGTTCATCTCAAACTGAAGAACAGAACCTGGAACTGTAGTAAAGGAGAAAAAGCGGGAGATTTGGAACAGAGAAACTGCCTGTGTGTGGTCACAGATGATGTTTTCCAAGGCTGTTCCTAAAGACAAATAACTGACAGATTATTGGAGAACAATCTTGTGTTTGAGATAACTGGGGACTAATTAGCAGCAGGGATCAGTGTCCTCAGCGATCCAGCCTTGGCCGGTGTGGGTGATGGGCAGTGCCACCCTCCCCACGTCCAGGGCTCCCAGGGCTGCCCGAGCACTGCGAGGGGAGCTCACTGCTGGGGCACGCTCCAGCTGCCCTCTCTGGAGAATCCCTTCCCTCACACCGCCAGGGATACGGGTGTGGATTGTGCTGAAATGGACAAGCCCTCAAAGCAGCAATAAGGTCCCTTTCCCACTGATGCCCGAAAGATAGGCT